>JAGFBZ010002524.1:0-366083 GCA_018398805.1 Hirundichthys speculiger
GTTGGACTGAAAGACTCTGATCTACCTGGATCCTACCTGTTGGACTGAAAGACTCTGATCTACCTGGATCCTACCTGTTGGACTGAACGACTCTGATCTACCTGGATCCTACCTGTTGGACTGAACTCTGATCTCCTGACTGAAAACTCTGACTCTGCTCTACCTGGATCCTACCTGTTGGACTGAAAGACTCTGATCTACCTGGATCCTACCTGTTGGACTGAAAGACTCTGATCTACCTGGATCCTACCTGTTGGACTGAACGACTCTGATCTACCTGGATCTACCTGGGATCCTACCTGTTGGACTGAAAGACTCTGATCTACCTGGATCCTACCTGTTGGACTGAAATCTGACCTGACTCTACCTGGATCCTGACTGAACTCTGATCTACTGGATCCTGGGACTCCTACTTGGATCCTACTGATTGGACTACCTGAAAGACTCTGATCTACCCCTGGATCCTACCTGATTGGACTGAAAGACTCTGATCTACCTGGATCCTACCTGTTGGACTGAAAGACTCTGATCTACCTGGATCCTACCTGTTGGACTGAACGACTCTGATCTACCTGGATACTCCCTGGACAGTGTTTCTGCTTCAAAACTTTGCAGTTTAATGTACATTTCTGGGTTGTTGTTTTTTTTTTTAAGGCTAAAAATAGCAGTAACAAAAGCTCATGTGCTACATCCTCTAACAATATAGTAAATGACCTTTTGTACACTGATAGACACGACGCTGTGTCTTAAAAATGGAAAGTTATTTCATAGTCATGTCACCAACTCACCTGTATCTGTACTCTGCCTATTGCTCAATGCCAGCTGGCACAGAGAGCCGACAGGGATAAACCATCGGGATATCACGTCTGCTACGTCACGATCCAGCTGTCAGTGACCGTCTCATGAGGGGATGTAGCTCAGTGGTAGAGCGCATGCTTTGCATGTATGAGGCCCCGGGTTCAATCCCCGGCATCTCCAGATATTACATCTGCCTCCACTCGTTCACCAATCAGCATGAAACATGGTGCCCATCTGAAATATCAGGATGAGCAGACACCTCAGCCCATCATAGTATCCTCCAGGTTTACATCCTTAATAAGTCTAAAAATACACTCTAAGGTGACTCTGACTCTCACAATAGCACATTTTGCTGCAGAGGCTTCCTCTAGAAGTGTCTGCTCTGTTCCTTCTCAGCCTCAGAGTTGTACTTTCAGTCCATTCTAGTCCACTTCCTTCCAAAACATCTTTGCTTTCAGAGAAAACCCACGTTTAAACACTCGCAGTGTCATCACACCATCTGTGATCGTACCAATTCGGTCACTTTTGCGCGATGGTGGTATAGTGGTGAGCATAGCTGCCTTCCAAGCAATTGACCCGGGTTCTATTCCCGGCCATCGCTTCAGCTTTTACTCTCAAACACCATCTTTCTAAACTTTCTCAGACACGTGTCACTCCAATAAATCACTCTCACAAGTCTGTCTTTTCACAATCCCTCAGACATTTAAACATTCACAACAAAATAAAAATAACAGAGAACTGTGAGTTTAGTCCTGCATCGTCTTTTCTAGCATCATTTTTCTACATAATAATCAGCAACATTTTTTCCCCAAGTTCAACTCCTTGGATCGCATCTTCTACTCGCATTACCGACTGCCTCCAGCAGATGGCGCTAACTCTCTGTTTGCCCAGCAGACATCAGCTTGTACTGAGAGTACAGACACCAGACAAACAAACAAACACTTGTGATCTGCACTGAAAACATCCTGTTTTTTCTTCATTTCTCAGGAGCAGAAATTATTTCACTGGGTCACTTGGACTCAGAGCATGTTTATGATCTAAAAGTGTCAGAAACTAAACAAATCCCCAATAAACTATTTTTATATTGTACTATTAACACAACCACCAACAGATTAAATCAATACGTAGTACAATGTTGCATGTCAAAGAATCTACATTTGAAAGATCTACATCTTAAATCCAAGAGTTAGGGCCCAAGTACCTAATAGTATTTCAAACTTTTATTATTTCTGCCAAGGAGGTTATGTTTTTGCCAGCTTTTATCTGTCTGTTTGTCTGTGTACAATAAAACTCAAAAAGTTATGGATGGATTTTGATGAAATTTTCAGGAGTTGTCAGAAATGTGAAAAGGAAGAACTGATTTCAGTTTTGCTGTGATCCGGAAGAAATCCTGGATTCTGGACCACTTTCAAATTTTCGATAACATTGCGGTCAAGGGGGCCAAAAATTTTGTTTCGAAACATCTTTGTTAATTATTGCCCAAAACTCATGAAATTTGACTCAGGGATTGACAATGGGAACCCCCGGCTGATCCAGAAGGTGGACTTTTTGCAATCTGTAAATCGCTATATGGGAGAATTGTTGCACTTGGTGGAGGTCTGCGCTCTCCAAGTGCTTTTCTAGTTATTATTATGATTATTAGGGATGAAGCACAGAGGGATCATTTGAAAGATCCTATATAAAATACAACAGTCTTACTTGTTTTAGTTTTACACAATATGACATCAATAGCTGGCAGCACGGTGGCTCAGTGGTCAGCACTGTTGCCTCACAGCAAGAAGGTTCCTGGTTGGTGGGGGTCTTTCTGTGTGGGGTTTGCATGTTCTCCCCGTGCTTGCGTGGGTTTCCTCCGGGTACTCCGGCTTCCTCCCATGGTCCAAAGACATGCATGTTAGGTTAATTGATAATTCTAAATTGCCCGTAGGTGTGAATGGTTGTGTGTCTATATGTGTGGCCCTGCGATGGACTGACGACCTGTCCAGGGTGGACCCCTGCCTTTCGCCCGTAGACGGCTGGGACAGGCTCCAGCAGATCCCCGTGACCCTTCATGGATGAAACGGGTATAGATAATGGATGGATGGATGTGTTTTGGTTTTATGGATTTTTGCATTCTGGTGTCCCCGTGACCCTTTGGAGGATGAAACAGGTATAGATAATGGATGGATGGATGGAGGGATTCTGGTGTTCTTGTGCTTTTGGAAATAAACCCTTTTTGTTTTTTGCACCTTATACCCTTATACCCAACACCTGCAAAACATGACATGTACTATATACATACATGTATGTATGTATATGTATACATATATGTACTATATACATATGTGTATTTAGAACAAGTATATAAAGTACATATATACATATATGTATATGATAGTGATCGGGTTGATGGCGCGTCATGGAACGTTTCAACACATTGCCAAACTGTATTGATACTGAGTCACTGAATACTGACACCTGCTGGACATTAAAAATCCCTACAGGCAACCGAGTTAGCCAGACTCAACTGACACCAATTTGATGATCTAGTATGCAATAATAAAATCTAAGTCATTGTATTGTATATGACATCATTGCATATCTTCATTTAAATTTAAAATATATGTGACATCTTCAGACACAGATACATGTATCATAACTTGAAAATCTAGGTGACCGTGTTGTGAATGAAGATGCTTGTGGACTGTGATTTTTTTTTCATAAATTTTTTTTCAAAAAATAAGTTTTTCCAATGTATTGAACTTCAGTCTATTTCGCTTTTCGGACAAAAGTTCTCCAGCCTTGGAAAAGACCCGCTCACAAGCCACAGATGATGCTGGTGTTCAAAGACACTGCAAAGCAAGCTGGAAGAGGTGTGGATACATTGGCTTTTGGTGTTCCCAGTATCTCAAAGGATCCTGGGACCTGGACCAGTTCCCTGAACCCTTCACTCTCCACAATGCTGAGGGGCTGCAGTCCTTCAGGATGAAATTTAGCAGAGCTTCATCCAGCATCTGCTTCCTAGAAGCTTAATGATTAAAAATAAGTAAAGAATAAATTCATATAAGTTAATTATAAATAAAGCAACTGTGAATAAGTTGTAGAATGGCTGTGTACCGAAGTTCATCTTGGGTGTATCTGGGGCTTCATTTTCATGCCTGGCCCATAGTGTCTCAGCACTGAGGAGGTGGACTTGTTTAAATATGAAAGCTCTGTTGAGCAAATTCAACATTTAACCTGCAGAAAATAATATGAATAGTAAACTAAGAGTCACTTTGGAATGAATTTGTATTCAGATAGATCAAGTGGGAACTTTGAGAGGAACAGGATGAAACAAGGAAGTTAAAACAAATACCTTATTTCTCGATATGAGATCGAAATTGTGCCATACGGTGGAAACCTTTCTTGTAACTTGAGGCTGGTCCATAATTATTGCAGATTCTGACGACATGTGACATATAATGCGGTAATATGTGGGACAACAACCAACACATGCATGCCTATGGCAAAGTGCCCTATTACCGCTCACTCAGTCCCCAGCCGATCATGCAGAATTATTTACAAAATAACTTAAGTCTTTTAATTAAAGATCATCCAAATGTTATAAATGGTTAATCAGTTGAAACAGATGAAAACACACACCTCCAACAAAATGCTCGTTACATATGCGACTACAAATCCGGCATCTCCAGATATTACATCTGCCTCCACTCGTTCAACAGTCAGCATGAAACATGGTGCCCATCTGAAATAACAGGATGAGCAGACCTGCGGCGGCCCTCACACCTCAGCCCATCATAGTATCCTCCAGGTTTACACCCTTAATAAATCTAAAAATGCACTCTAAGGTGACTCTGACTCTCACAATAGCACATTTTGCTGCAGAGGCTTCCTCTAGAAGTGTCTACTCTGTTCCTTCTCAGCCTCAGAGTTGTACTTTCAGTCCAGTCTAGTCCACTTCCTTCCAAAACATCTTTGCTTTCGGAGAAAACCCACGTTTAAACACTCGCAGTGTCATCACACCATCTGTGATCGTACCATTTCAGCCATTTTTGCGCGATGGTGGTATAGTGGTGAGCATAGCTGCCTTCCAAGCAGTTGACCCGGGTTCGATTCCCGGCCATCGCATCAGCTTTTACTCTCAAACACCATCTTTCTAAACTTTCTCAGACACGTGTCACTCCAATAAATCACTCTCACAAGTCTGTCTTTTCACAATCCCCGAGACATTTAAACATTCATAACAAAATATAAATAAGAGAAAACTGTGAGTTTAGTACTGCATCGTCTTTTCTACCATCATTTTTCTACATAATAATCAGCAACATTTTTTCCCCCAGTTCAACTCCTTGGATCGCATCTTCTACTCGCATTACCGACTGCCTCCAGCAGATGGCGCTAACTCTCTGTTTGCCCAGCAGACATCAGCTTGTAATGAGAGTACAGACACCAGACAAACAAACAAACACTTGTGATCTGCACTGAAAACATCCTGTTTTCTTCATTTCTCAGGAGCAGAAATTATTTCACTGGGTCACTTGGACTCAGAGCACGTTTTAGATCTAAAAGTGTCAGAAACTAAACAAATCCCAATAAACTATTTTTATATTTTACTATTAACACAACCACCAACAGATTAAATCAATACGTAGTACAATGTTGCATGTCAAAAAATCTACATTTGAAAGATCTACATCTTAAATCCAAGAGTTAGGGCCCAAGTACCTAATAGTATTTCAAACTTTTATTATTTACGCCAAGGAGGTTATGTTTTTGCCAGCGTTTATCTGTCTGTTTGTCTGTGTACAATAAAACTCAAAAAGTTATGGATGGATTTTGATGAAATTTTTATGAGTTGTCAGAAATGTGAAAAGGAAGAACTGATTTCATTTTGGCTGTGATCCGGAAGAAATCCTGGATTCTGGATCACTTTCAAATTTTCTATAACATTGCGGTCAATGGGGCCGGAAATTTTGTTTTGAAACATCTCCGTTGATTATTGCCCAAAACTCATGAATTTTGAAACTCATGATTGACAATGGGAACCCCCGGCTGATCCGGATCTGATCCAGAAGGCGGATTTTATCGCAATCTGTAAATCGCTATATGGGAGAATTGTTGCACTTGGTGGAGGTCTGCGCTCTCCAAGTGCTTTTCTAGTTATTATTATGATTATTAGGGATCAAGCACAGAGGGAACATTTGAAAGATCATATATAAAATACAACAGTCTTGTTTTAGTTTTACACAATATGACATCAATAGCTGGCAGCATGGTGGCTCAGTGGTCAGCACTGTTGCCTCACAGCAAGAAGGTTCCTGGTTGGTGGGGGTCTTTCTGTGTGGGCTTTGCATGTTCCCCCAGTGCTTGTGTGGGTTTCCTTCTTCCACCTCATCAATTCCTGTCCATTTCAGATAGTTATAGTTTCCCAATTCTAAACACCCACTGTTTCATTTAAACATCTGTTTTGTTTATTTCATTTCATTTCATTTTATTTTCAGACAGTGTTTGTGTTTGTTGTTGGTTTCAATCTAGACTAAAATTGAATAAGAGGTCAGACTTCCTTTGCTTTTCACATGGAAGCAGGGTCAATGATGAATGGGTGCTAATGGCTCTATACAGAGGTGAATAACTCATGTATTTCAGCAGATAGGAGCACCAAGTGTCCACTTGACTTTCTTAATGAGGCTTTCTAAATATAAAAGCCTATTGAATTGTCCAGGAGACAGTTGTATATGGTGCAGTTCCCCAATTCTCAATGATCACTGTGTTTCATTTAAACATTTGTTTTCATTCATTTTCATGTGTTTTCTTTTATTTTCAGAAAGTCATTTTCAGACTTTGACATTGACTTGGTTGAAATTGTGTGAAAATCTGCTTCTACGCAACACATATGAAGTTCTTCAATTCTAAATGCCCAGTGTCTCATTTGAAATCTGTTTTGTTTATTTCATTTTATTTACTGTTTTTTTTTTCCAGCTTGTTGGAAAATATTGTCTGAAGAAGAGTAGAAGCCACAGTCGGTAATCACACGGTCAGGCTGTCCATGCCTTGCAAAATGTGCCTTGCACCAGGGGCGGACTGGTAATCTGTGGATTCTGGAAAAGTCCAGAATGGCCGTCAGCCCTGTTCAATAACCAAAATTTTTAGTCTATCAACTAACAGCAGCGGGGGCTAAGATGATCATTTATCAGATATAGGCCTAAAATTTGAAAATTTGAAAGTGATCCAGAATCCAGGATTTCTTCCGGATCACAGCCAAAATGAAATCAGTTCTTCCTTTTCACATTTCTGACAACTCCTGAAAATTTCATCAAAATCCATCCATAACTTTTTGAGTTAACTTGTACACAGACAGACAAACAGATAAACGCCGGCAAAAACATAACCTCCTTGGCGGAGGTAGAAATAATCTACTCTGTTGAGTTCATAAATGTATAACTCTGATTCTGATGGAGTCAGTTTCTCACCAGCCATGAATTTCACCACACTGAATGTCACTGGTTGTGAGGCATTATTTAGGTTTACATATCAATAATAAAAGGAATATTTTAAATACATGTGTGGTTTATAGAGCTACTTTTTCATCTTTGACTATCTTTGAGCATTTTTTGTAGTATCAACAAGAGGCCAGTAGGGTGTCCTCTTTTTGGGTTTTTGGGTCACCCTAGCATAATATTAAAACTATAAAATGTATCAAGCAGGCTAATTCTTACACAGAATAGACCTAAAAGGCTAAAAATGTAATGGGATTTAGAAACACCCAATCTATCTTATTCTTCTTGTCTGTAGTCTAGGTATCAAATAATATGTTTAAGTGTTAGAATTTTAGAGGTATAAGTACAGGTTTATCCCTGTCATTCCAAATAATGCTCATAAACTAAATGTTAATTAAGCATATGTGATGTAGATATAGATTTTTTGTACAAGAAATGTACAAGTCCAAGAAGCCAAACAAAGCTGCAGTGACCCAAGTTCTGGATCTTGAGTTTGAGGCAAGAAGACGCTTCATTGATTCAGATGCATCAAAGGAGCACGACAGACCAACAAAAATTCTAGAGGCTTACCCCTGTTTCAGAGAAGTGGATCATGTAAGTTATGGCTTGCCCAGTCTTCAATTTTTTTTAGCTGTCCTAGTATACATTTGGGGGCATCTTGACATGATTTTCCAATTCCTTAGACATTAGTACTGATGTTTGAACGGCTATCTCTCATCAAAGACCAAGACTAGTAACAGTCAGTCTTTGGTTTCAAGTAATTTCCTTTCTGCATTTCAATGGATTTTTTAGGTTCTGGATGAATTGCGGAGAATTGTTCAACCATTCAATGCTCGATACATCTCTGAGATGAAGGAAAGATGGGAAAGCTTCTACTCAAAGGTGCAGTTTTACGCTGTCATGAAGAGAGCCATGAAGCCTCCACAAACATTGGATGGAGGTATGGTGACAGTACATTAATCTGTTAAATTAATATTTTTCAGATTACATTAGAAACAGTTATTTATGATGACACCTTGCCTGTTCATTTTCTGTCTAACCAGTGGAGCATCCCACAGCTGTGTTCAGAGCTCTGCCACTGCTCTTCCCATCAGCCATTGCACCTCCTAAGAAGCTGGGTGCCTCCAGAGAGGCTCTTTTCCATGTCTTTACGGTAAGGCTGCAGTATTTTATACTATATGTTGTAGTTATACATCACAAAGTGGAAAGGTTAGAATGTCAGTGTGTCAGTCTAGAATCTGACCTCAAGATGTTGCATAATATCCACAATTTTAAACATTGCACCTTTGAGCTCATTTTCACAAATGTGTTGTCTGTTGCTGATTGGAACTTGCTGTGATGCATATAGAATTTGCACAAAACAGTTACTTTCATTTCATTTAGATGGATTCATGTATCTAGGATCTTGATAATTTTCATCTGACTATTTGATGCTCTAGGGAGTTTTTTATTTTATTAATGAATTTTTTTTTTTTTTGTTCTAAAGTTCTTCACTGTCTTTTGTCTTGTAGACTTCTGAAGACCCAGATTGTTTCCTGCGCCAGCGTCCTCTGTCTTGTCCATTTGTGCTCCTCTCTGAAGACAACTGCATGGTTGCTGTAGGAAGCACACCAGTGACCACATTCGACAGGAAGGACTTTGATGAGGGACTGCTCTATCTCATGGCATATTATTATGTCTTCCACCTCACCTACCCCAAGTGTATTTCCACACTGCTATCTGTGTTGCAAACTGAAATTCTCCAAGATTTCATCCATGACCAAGATTCAACCCCCTCGTATAAAAAAGCCCTTGCTGAGTGGAAGTCATTCATTGGGTGAGTCTTCCTCTCGGGGTCCATCTGTTTTTTCTTCTGGTCTCTTATGAAGAAAACAGTTGTCAAATGTTACTGTAATGGTTGTTCTTGTTTTTCTGGGCAACTATGTGAACCAGCAGCATGAATGTTGGATGTTGTACTATTATTGCACTGTTCAGAATAACTGCAATATGCCCTTTTTGGCAGTGTTGTATAGTACTCTGTTAAAATAACAGAAATATGCCCTTTTTAGCAGAAATATGCCCTTTTTAGCAGTGGCAATGTTATACAGTGCTGGAATTTTGGAATTATACTGGAATTTTGTCAATATATCTGCTGTTCTGATTGCTCTAATAAAAAAGCAAAACAGCAGGAATGCTTCGGGTGCTTTAATTTAAGACAAAGTTGCTTGTTTTTTGTATGATTATTTTAGAAGTTGTGTCTTATTATAAGCTTTTTGCTAATAATTATTCTTGGAGTTCAGGTATAAAGTCTTAAAGCCAGCTGCAACAAGAAAGAAAATCTGTCACATTATAAGCTTTTTTTTAACTAACTGAAAAAATTTAATTAAGGTATAAATTCTTAAATTATGCAAAAAAAATCTTAAAATCTGTTAAATTAAGAAAGCAGATCACTTATTTTAAGTTTACATTTCTTAAATAATATTGTTTCCTTGCTTGTAAGAAGCAAACTTGACTAGATTTTGGCCTGTTTTTTTCTAGTTTCAAGACACATTGGGTGTGTTTACATGGGAAGTTTAATTCCTCTTTAATTCAGAATTAAAGTTAAAGCTGAATAAACGTTACCATGTAAACACTTAATTCCATATGAAAATGTCAATTCCGAATTAAACTCAATTCCGAAGTAAGTGGCTGGTTTATTCCCATTTTAATTCCGCATTAAGTAATTCCACGGTCATGTATACACTCATTCCTCTTTAAATTAATTCCTGTCTTTCTGCGCATGCTCATTCTCTTCCCCGTCTGTCACGATGATGCTTATATCCCGCGCTGGGCTTGTTTTCAAAACGGCAGCACGCAGTAAACGGTGTTCAAGAGCAGAGACGATTTATTTAATAAATAGCTTGGAGGAACTGGAAATAATTAAAAGAACAGATGGCAGGAAACATAAAAATTGTGAGCTTTTCAAAGCGGCCAGGTTAAATGAAGGAGGTTTCGCAGATAGAGACGCCACCCAGGTCAAAAATAAGTGAAATGTTGTTGCTAACCGAGTTAGCTAAGTGTGTTTTCTTCCGGTAGATGTAAAGACGTCTGCCCCCCTATCCAATCAGAACCCTTCCCAACCCCCAGACCTAAAGCGGAGTTGGATAAAGCCGAACAAACGTGTTTTCCATGTAAACCTTAATTTGGAATTACTATTTCCATGTAAACTCGAAGGAAAATAGTTTAATTCGGAATTATTTAATTCCTAATTTTAATTCCGAATTAAAAAATCATTATGTAACCACAGCCATTATTGTCTTAAAGGAGCTAGACTTATTGGCTAGTTTTAAGAATTCTAGCTTAGCAAAATTTGCTTACCCCATTGGCAGATTTTTTCTTAGCTCAAAACAAGAAAATTTGACCAAATGTAAGAATATTTAGCTTATTTCTAGTAGGGCTATTTTTGCAGTGTGCGTGTGTGACATTGTTTCCCGCTTTGCCCATGTGAATATTCATTACATGCTGAGCACTGGTTCACAAAGTCCTTGGCTTCACCTTGCATGTTGGCTCAGTACAGTGTCTTTGACCTGTTTGTAGCACGCATTTCCCACTATGTGGCTGGCATGGATGCATTTTAACATGTCTGCGCACAGTGATTTTGGAACCGTGACTCGCTGGCTTTTGAATAGCACCTCATCTTGTGCACTGATCTCATCCCTGATTGATCAGTATTCTCTGATTGCCAGAGGCGTGTCCTCCCGATGATCTGTCCAACCCTGTAGCACTGCCACGTTCAAGAGTTGAAGGGTTTCATCTCTTTTCGTGTGCTGTCAAATCTGAGTCAGACGCTGGCTGGTGACATTTAGGGGGGGGGGGGATGCTTAGCAGACCTGCGGGATGACGAGGGGAGAGAGTTTTCCGGTGCCGAAGGTATGCTGGATTACGTCACAGATTACTTCCAGCGTTACTTCCCCGCTGGGGGGTGGGACGGAGGACCTGCTCGAGCGCGTACCACTATCGCAGGCAGATAGCGTGGCATGTGAGCGTGAGTCGACGAGGGCGGAGGTAGAGGAAGCGCTAGGTGGGCTGGCCTCGAACAGGAGCCCGGGGCTGGATGGGCTCACGGCGGAGTTTTACTAGGCCTTTCGCTCGGCCGCGGTGCCCATCCTGCTTCGGGTTCTCGGGGAGGACTATGGTGGACTCGTTGCTGGCCATCAGGTTTAGCTTCCGGAAGGTGGCGGCGGGAGGTTGATTTCAGTAAAGCTTTTGATCGCGTGGACCAAGGCGTCCTGTGGTCGGTGATGGACCGGTTTGGCTTCCGGCGGCGTTTTTTGGGCTGGCTGTGCGGTGTGCAGAGAGGCTGACGGGGGACGTCCCCCTGTGCAGATCCATCAGGCATGGTTGTCTTCTATCGGCCTTTCTGTTTGCCGTGGCGGTGGACCCCCAGGTGCTGTTCGTGGACGCCTCGCCTAAGAGGGGTCCCTCTGCTGAGCAGCAGAGAACTCAGGCTGGTCCAGTACATGGATGACAAGAAGCTGCTGGTCCAGGACAGGCGGAGCCTGGTGGAGGGTCTGGCCGTGATAGAGCGCTTTTGCACCGCCACGGGGGCATGTATCCACTGGCGGAAGTCGGAACTGGTGGCCTGCGATGGAGTGGAGGTCGGGGACCTGGAGTGGCGTCTCCGCATCGTCCGCGGTCCGTTCAAGGCCCTCAAGGTCTTTTTCGGCACAGACGAGGCAGAGGCAAAGCGACAGATGTGGGAGTGTTCCTCATCCGGCGGGATGGTGGCTCGTTACTGTTCACTGCGATGTCGACTCGTGTGGCGTACCTGTGGTTGTGAGAAAGATATTGGAAGCCCCTTGCTGCCGAGGCCCACTGGAGAGTCCTTTTTCCCTCAGCTGCAGCGGAGGGTCTGTGGAACACCATGGCCTGCTCGTTTCTGCCTCCCCAGTGTCTCATCCTGGACTTTAAGATCCACCACAGAATTGTCTTTACAGCCCAGGTCCTGAAATGACTGGACAGGTCAAGGGGCAGAGGCTGCGTGTGGTGCTCGGGGGAGCTGGAGGACCTGACCCACCTGTTCCTGGACTGTCCCGCCGGGTCCCTGCTCCGGAGCAGGCTCCAAGGCCTTCTTCAGGACCGCTGCGGGATGGTCTTCAGCTCGGAGCAGAAGTGGAAGTGTGGGCTCCTGTTTGGAGTCGGGGGCCGGTCCAGGACCAACCCTGCGGTGGTGAATTTGATTCTGGCGATGGCAAGGTACTCCACCTGGATCACGTGCAACCACGCACTCTACGAACACAAGACGGAGGACACTTGGATCCAATTCGTGAACTGGACGATTCTGTGCATCTCCTCCCTGGTGGAACACACGGCAGCTCCTTGGCGGCGGTTCCTTGACTGTAAAGACTGGCTGACAGAGGAGGGGATGGCTCTGCGGCTGGCCTGCATGGGAGGGGTCCTGAGGATGGTCCCGCTGCCTGGGTTTGGCCAGGTGGACCTGGGGGAAGACGTGCAGGTGGCCTGGGAGGGGGCCTGCTTGCCATGGCCTGGCACGTGCGAGCAGACGTGTGTCTCATGCATGTGTGCAGAGTAACGAGACCAAGTGTACTGGGTTTTTTTTTACTGTTAATATTTATTGATATATTTGATACTTTCATAATAAAATACAAAAAGCACGCCTGCTCTCGTCTGATCTGCCGTAAGATTTTACACTCATTTTCAAACACCAGAGGCCGCTGTTGCTGCCACACGCTTTCAAATTCAAACTGCTTCCTATACCCACATCATCTTTCAAATCTTTTCTCATTTAGCATTACAAGTGCAATTACTTATCTTTCACCTTACCAACATACTTTCCACACTCACACAAAATAAAACACTCCAACACATCCTTGGATCTGATAAAATCAACACAATCCACATACAGCCTACAGTATCTGACGGCACAAGCCACACCACTCTCATTGTCTCTTACAACCACGTCATCACATTGTAAAAATGTACCTAAAACTGCATCCATCTTCTGCCTCCAGCAGTCGGACTCCTCCTATTACACCAAAAAATATATACACACGATAACCTGCACTTTTTCCCACAAAATACACAAATTGATTTCAGGACATTTCGGCAATTTGAAAGAAAGTACTTTTTTTTTTAACTACTGTTTTCAGCATGTAGCTGCTTTCAGCATTACTCAGTCAAAAACACAAGCTCTACCTTTTCACAAACTGCTATTGGAAAAATGTCCTCATATCAAGCCAAAAATTAAAAGCATCGAATCCATGTGTAAATATACCACAGAGATTTCAACACACATATTATTTGAGACTACAAGTTCAAGGTTTTTAAAAAATTCCGTCCAAGTGTGAGTCCCAAAATGAGAGTTGACAAAGGTGAGGATTGCAGCAATGGATGTCGTAAAGAGCCAGACAGTCCAAACATAAACAAATCAAATAACTGAAATAAAGTTAAAGATGAAAAGAAAATCATATGTTTGAGATTTTATTAAAAGACTTTTGGGAGAAATAATTTTTCTCCCAAAAGTGAAGCGGGAAGCCACAGGCAGCACAGGAAATATTGATATTACTGGGCATAGATGATTCTTTACATGGAAAAGAAGCCATTAAACGAAAATCACAGTCATTCTTGTGACGAGTTGGTGAATGTAGCCATGCTCAGTCGATATGTCCCTATATCAAGATGACACTAAAAATCACCTATGACCATACAATCCAGCGTAAGCAGTGTCTGAAGAAAAGCTCTTATTCCTCCCCATTTCTGTGTTTGCTGCATATACAGCAATCAGATAGAATGTCCAGTCCGGGATTGTCACACGTTCACCACGGACAGTGACCTGTTATCATCCTCGCACTACTTTATAGTGTATGCAAGTCAGTGACAATAAAGGGTTAGAGGTAATGATGGCCTGATCTAATTGTATCTCTGGGGCGGAGCGGAAAAATGCATTCTATGTAGTGTTAGAAATTACAATTTCTCCTCTTTCGTCACGTCCCTATGAATTGAAGACCACAGTAAGAACTCAATCTCCATATCTACAACAGTGTCACACCAGGTTTACTCGGGAGTGCCATTCCCGGGCTCCAACCGGACCTTTGATTCTCCAGTCTGCTGTGCGTCAGTGTCCTTGGACAAGACGTGACATTTTGCCCCCAACACAGGAATCGGTGCGCAATCATTGAACAGCAGCGTGACAGGTGGTAGGCCTAAATGGAGTCGATATGATATGATATGATATGATATGATATGATATGATATGATATGATATGATATGATATGATATGATATGATATGATATGATATGATATGATATGATATGATATGATGAATATAGAATGACAGGTGGATGAGTGAATAGCAAATAGCAAAGACAGCACTTTGAAGAGACAAAATGAGGTGATTTTAAAAAAGTGCTAGATGAGTGCAATAAATGCACTGTGCGAAGGAAGCAGTGATGAATTGATAGCATGCAATTGTTTGCTTGATTTGTTGAAGATATATTAAACATAAAGGTGATGTAACTCTATGTATAAATGATGCATGTATGACAGTCATTGTCGCTTCTGGCCATACATGAGCGTGACGGGAGTCAAGTTATGTATGTATGTGTGTATGTATGAACATTAAGCATGCTTATTATGAATCCCATTCGAAAAAACAAACTCAGTGTTTCTTAACTTGAGCATAGAGACCATCTGGGTCATCATCAGTCTTTGGTAAGCGATTCACTTTAACATGTGCGTACACCGTATCCAGCTCCTGTCTGCTTTCCTGGCCCAAGTTAGACGCTGACTTCGGTGATCTCTTGGAGAATCTGATCTCCCCATAATGGATGTTTTCTTCTTCTGTTTTTCTTGCAGGTTCTTGAACAACCAGCTCTTGATTCTGTAAATGAAATAAAATTAGATTTATATATATATAAGAACTGTCAGTCGATTTAGGTTTTTAATCGCAGTTAATCGAAAGATTTTCATAGTTAACTCGCGATTAATTGCACATTAATCGCATTTTATAATGTTCTGTTTATACATCCATCCACTATACCCATTTTGTCCTATACAGGGTCACGGGGATCTGCTGAAAACCGGAAGTCCACCAATGCTGCCGTACTTTTTGAAGGCTTATATATATATATATATATATATATATATATATAGATATATATATATATATAGATATATATATATATATATATATATATATATATATCTATATATATATATATATATATATATATATATATATATATATATATATATATATATATATATATATATATATATATGTATATATATATATATCATTCATATATACCCCTTTGTGTTTTCATTTAGGCTATAATGAATGTTCACATTATGTCAACGTGGCTTTATGCACAGCTGCACTACTTCCTGAACTTCAAATTTCCCCTAACCCTATTTTCAAATCCAAAATTTGACAAGTATGAAATATAGATAAATAGATAGATAGATAGATAGATAGATAGATAGATAGATAGATAGATAGATAGATAGATAGATAGATAGATAGATAGATAGATAGATAGATAGATAGATAGATAGATAGATGCAGTGGTACCTCTACTTACGAATGTATCTATTAACGAAATTTGCAGCTAACGAAAGGCCTCTTCAGAAAAATATTGCATCCATATACGAAAGAAATTCCAGGTTACAAAGGCAAAAATTTCAAAATACGGGCTGCTACTCGCGGCTCCCAGAGTTTACCGAACGTAAACATACTTGTCGGCTCCTGTATCTCGGTTTGAAAGGGGCGTGTCCGAGCTGCTCTGCTATTGGCTATCGCTCAGCATCTTCCTGGCATCCCATTGGCTAGGAGGGCCCCTCGTCTGTATGAGCGTAACCCAGCATCTTCTTCGATTTCCCGTCGCCCCAAGAGGAGGCTCACTCACTCACTCAGTCTCTCTCTCACGCTAGCGGATTTCAAGTGTTAATTTAAAATTGTCGTCAGTTTTCCTTAGTGTTTTTTGCAACTTTACGTGTGTGTGTTAACTTTTATTCAATATGGGTCCCAACAAAGAGTCATCCTGAAAAAGTGTTCACTACTCGAGCTATCAATCACTATGATGAAATTTGCCTTTCGCATTTCCGAAAGATTGTTAAATGCAGACAAAGGCAAACATCCTTGGATTGATTCTTTACAAAATAGCAGTTAAAATAAGAGAAAAATTAAATGCAAAAAGAAAACAAAAAAAACAACAGAAAAGTAAAAAAAAAAAAGATAAAAGCTCAAAAAACATGGAAAAAATTTAATTTATTTTAAATTCATTATTTAAGCGAAATTGTTTGAAGTGTGTAACTAAAAAATCTTACATACGTTTTCTCTCGGCTGACAACCCTTTCCCCCTCCTCCTCCACCTCCATCCAAACTCCTCTTTGTCTTCTGTGGAGGCTGATCAAGGCTGTTTTTTAATGAGCACCTGTTTTGATAGAGAGCACCTGTTTTTAACGACCACACGGCACAGCTGCACTGTTTGTTATCTGTTTGGCAACGGAGGCCACGTTAAAAAACTCTTCAATAGAAAAAAGCAAAAAAGGGCACGGTGACCTGGAAGCGCCTACACTGTGTGTGTATTGGGCACCTGTTAAGATAAAGTCATCTCCAAAAAGAAAAGCAAAGAATGTGCGTGTATGATGCAGCGCACCTGCAGATGAAGTCATGTATTTTGGACAAGCGCCTACTGGAAAAACCCAGAAGGATGGTATGGGTGTGTCATGTATAATTTTATATGGGCATTTGGGCAGGTCTAATAAAAAAGGTGTGATTTGTTTAAAAAAACCCAGCTTTAACTTAACCAACCACAATTGACTAGAAGAGAATGACCCTATCAGAGGAACGACAGGGTGGTGGCCGGAAAAAGGGGATGGGCGAGGGGCATGTGCCATCCTCGCCCAGAAGGGTATAAAAGACCTGCATGTTGATTGTGAAATCAGACTTGTCCGGACATTGTCTCACTGAAGGGTTTATTGTGCTGACAATAAAATCTTCATTTTTGACCTTTGAACCAGTTTGTTGAGTTGTACTTTGAATTTTTGATATTTTGAAAACTTAGACTATTTTGAGATCCAGACACCAGAGTCAGGACTCTACATTTGGCGAGCCCAGCATCAGGAGGGAAGAGGGACCAGACTGACCACGGGCGCTGGCTGAAAGGCGGACCCTAAGGGCCCAATTCACCAAAGCAAGGTGAGATATCAATTCATTTTATTTTTCTAAACTTAAACAAGGGATCCAGCCTTCAGTCAGTCCAGTGGTTAGAAGGGACCATAAAACTTTTCTAAACAACTTAAAATCTTCTGATAAGACAGATGCTTTAAAGCAAAACAGAAAAACTGGTGAAAAGGTCTAAATGTTTGACTGTTTGAAAATGTCTGATGGTTTGAAACTGTAAAATGGATACATTTAGGAAACTGATACTAACAATATTGGTTTTTGGTTGGTTAAGTGTTGCAATAACAGGGTTTGGTATCCTAAGTTATGTAATAGCTACACAGATAAGGGAAAAAATCAATCAGACACTCGACTACAATCAAACGCTTAGTTACTAAGTAGTTTAGTATAGAAGTGAAAAAAAAAGTAAAAGAAGAAAAGGAAATAATGAGTATACAAAGTACCCCTTGGGAGCGCTCCGACTAGCTTTCCGAAGGAGTCGGCCAAGACGCGGGAAGCAGCTATAGGGAAATAGCTGAATAAAAAGCTGTAGGGAAGCAGCA
This sequence comes from Hirundichthys speculiger, assembly GCA_018398805.1. Classification (NCBI taxonomy): domain Eukaryota; kingdom Metazoa; phylum Chordata; class Actinopteri; order Beloniformes; family Exocoetidae; genus Hirundichthys; species Hirundichthys speculiger. The sequence goes on from JAGFBZ010002524.1 coordinate 17,981, forward strand.
GAACAGAGTACAGGAGTACTTAAAGGCAACTGCGAGGAATACAAAGTTGCGCATTAAAGTTGTGTTTATGAAAATGTTGTTTGTATAAACGGTTTTTGTGTCGTGGTGCAGGGGTAATCCCGGCCAGAACCTAGTATAAGTATATATAAAAAAGTAAAAGAATAAAAGTGAATAAATAGAATTAAAACAGGACTAGGTCTGCATTGACCAATAGCATGAGCAGCAAATAGAGAAAAAGGGGGGCATTACAGATAAGGGAAAAAAGGTTGGGAGGTAACCATAGAATTCCAGAGGGCGCTGTAGGCTGCCATAAAATGCCATAATGGGAATTAACTCCAGTAAGCCAGAGGGAGTGATAACGCCAGCAAAATTAGTAATTGTAACCCACCCAACAAATAGAAAGAAAATTCAACGTTGCATGAGAGCTTGGCACAGGACGACGTCAGGAAGGAATCGATGGCCGATGGAGGGCAGTTTTGACCCAAAATGTTGTGATGAAGTAGAAGAGAGTTTAAGGGAGAAAGACAAAAAGAATGATAAAACTCACATGAGGAAAAAACTGAGGAATGCAGAGCAGAGAGACATCTTGCAGTATTTTAGAGCAGAAGCGAATAGGCACCCAATGGTGAATTATCCCCCACCCCCGTATAATACAGGAGCAGGGCAATACGTGATGTCAGCAGAAAAAACGAAGCAGACGGCGTGATTACTGGTAGATTAAAAATTGTAATGAGATCACCAGAAGAACCTGCAACTAGAGAGAGAGTAGGCCAAGAGTTAGAGGAAAAACAAACAGACCTAATATGTTTTAAGACACCCACTGCACCTCTTGTTGATCTTAGCTCAGTAGAGTCAGAGGAAGAGAAAAAAGAAATAGACCAGGAGAAGGATGAAGACATGTTAGAGGACGTCAGAGGAAGTGAAAAATTATATAAGCTAATGCCGAGGGAAGAAGCAGATAGGTTAAGAGAACGAGTAGAAGGTAGAAGAATAAAAGAACAGTTACTGTACAAAGCACTAAAAGACGGTACAGGAAGGGGCAGGACATCAACACCTAGGGAAAGGATAATGCGGTCAAGTTCATGGAATGGAATAGAAGGTGTAGAGAGGGAAATCGAATGGCTAGAACGAAAAAGGGCTCATCAGAGAAGAGCAAAATCAAGGGGCGTATTGTATGGAGGGGACTGCCATGAGGAGTGTGAGGAAACCACTTCTAATGAGAGTATGTACTCAGATACAGAAAGTGATGGCTCTGACATGGGGTTGGTTAAAACTAAAAGAGAAAAAATGTACGATAGAATGTATGCAGAGGAGTATGAAAAAATGAAGCAAATAAAAATGCTGCAGGAATATGAGAAATTAATACGAAGAGAGAGTCTAGAAGAAAGACGGAGAATGGAAGAAGCATACCAACAAAGGAAAAAAGAACACGAACAATCAATAGAAAAGTTGGTGAAAGAAGGGCGAGTTGAAATAGAACGGAGGAAGGAACAAATAGAACGGTCCCAAATTGCAATGTACAAAGCCATGGTGAAGGAAAAAGAACAAAGTAAAAGACATGAAATTGAAGATGAAGAGGATGAGGTGGATGGTGTACAATTTGATGTTAATCTAAAAATAGAGGAAGTACCGGACACGTTGAACTTGCGTAATCGAAAGGTACTGCGAGCCCTACCCCAGCAGCATCAGAAACAAGGAACCAGCCAACCGAGGATGGCCTCTGATGGCAGCCTGATATGCCCCCTGCTGGCAAAGGGACCAAACGACGGCTACCGGTATGTACCATGGTCATTTATGGACATGATAACACTTGCTGGAAAGTTGACTCCCCTAACAGATGGTGCGGACAAATGGATTCAAAAGCTCGAAGAACTGACAGCAGGAATCAAGCTGGTGGTAGGAGACATCAAGGCACTGCTGGTGAAGACAGCAGGACATGCAGCCGCCGAAGAAGTCTTCAGAATGGCTGGACAGGAAGTGGTGATGAACGGACACGACCATGATGAGGTATCTTTTAACCTAATGAGAAATGGGGTATGGGGGGCTTTGAGAGAAAAATACCCCTCACGCAGGGACCCCACAAAATTAAAAGAAGAATATTTGAAGGATGACATGAGCCCAGCACAGTTTCTGAATGAGTTTCAGAAGAGGTGGAAGGAGGAAACGGGAGGTGAGTGGAATAAAGATGAAACCACACAAACTTTGTTCCTGGTATATGTAATAGAGGCCCTGCCTAAAGAAGTACAAACTAAGTTAAAGGGAGTAGTGTCACTGACAAAGATGCCATGGCCAATGTTTTCAGAACATGTAATACATCATGTGGATGCTTACAGGGCTGAAAAACAAGATCGGGAAGAACAAAACAAAAAGCTGGCTGACAAACTAACTCAGCTGCAAATAGGAGAGCTGATCAAACAAAAAAAGGACAGAGAGAAGCCTAAGTCCCAAGCGGCAGTGACGATAGCCGCATCAGCACAAAAGGATGAAGACGAAGGGGTGGTGCAAGCTCCCATGATTGCACCGACACTGTCAGCCCCCGTCCAACGTACACCCATTGTGCCTAACCCTGTTCCTGTAGTTCCAGCTCCACAGGTCCCACCCATTCATGTGCATGTCAACCAAGGAGGCGTTGTGTCCAGCAGCCACCAGCAGGACGAGGACGAGGTGGTCCACCCATGAGAGGAAGATGGGGCAGGCCCCGGGGAGGAGCCAGAGGAGCGATGTCAGGACCACAGGTAGCCTCCGCAGCTCCACAGTATCAGTCAAGACTGCAGTGTTGGGGATGTGGGCAGATTGGACATTTGCAGAGGGAGTGCCCCACTCACCCTTGGATGGGTCCTCAAGATCCTAACCCAGACTACTCTAACACTGTGGACCAGAACTACCAGAATAATGGTCCCTGGATGGGGCCGGCAGCAGGTTGGCAATAGGGGTGCCCAGAGAAACCTGAGGGGGAGACAATTTTGCCCATCCTAACGCTACGACCTCAAGCGGAACCCACAATAAGTGTAAATATATGTAATCAACACCACCAGTTTATGATTGATACTGGAGCCACATACTCCTGTATAGGGAAAACAGGAGCTAATCTTCCCCTCTCAGCCTCGAAAATTCGAACTATAGGTTTCTCTGGAAAAACACAGATAATGCCAATGACTGAACCGGTTCCACTGAAGATAGGAGACAAGACAATTTATGCTTCCCTACTGTACTCCGCAGATACACCGATCAATCTGTTGGGAAGAGATGTGTTGTGTCAACTGAATGCAAAAATCAAATGTACTCCAGATGGTATCTATTTTGATGTGATGGATGATAAAAATGACAACCTGTCCTTCCCTATGATGCCACTAGTAGTACCAACAGGACCACCACGAGCTCCAGACCATGGACCCGAAGCTCAAGTATTCTGGTTGAAGCTGACAGCACACAACTCTTTTCTCTACCAGGAATGGGAAGCCTGGCGACCTCTGGTAATGAACCACTATGACATGGCTAAAGAGCCAACACTTCCACTCCACTGCACCATGTTCTATGACACAGACCAGAGTCATGAGGATTTTGAAACAAGTTGGGATGAGAACATCAATGGTAAAACCACAGTCATCCAGTATGAAGATATTATAGTAGGACTCCAAGGAGCAGCAGCAGCTGTGAACTTTGCAGACAAGAAAATGGAGAACTGGTTTGTAGCTCCTGAATCTTCACCCCATGTGACATTGTTAATTGCTGATGGGTATGAGTCCCATGATCTAGGCCCCATGGTGAAAAAGGCCAGACAAGTTGAGAACTGGACTCCCACAGACTGTCCCCAAGTGAGCGTCTCCTCAGATGGACTATTTTTCAAAATCACAAGTCCCCAAGCAGATGAAGTAATAGCAGAAAGGGTCAAATTACCTAAAGGGAAAGTAGAAAGAAATATGGTAATGACTGAAGAACATGCAGCCTTATTAGAACAGGTCCCAATGCAAGTATGGTCTCAACACAAAACAGATGTAGGATTAGTGAAATCAGCTGAGCCCCAAAGGTTTTGTGTAAAACAAAGTGTTAGATTACCATACCAGAGACAGTACCCCCTAAAACAGGAAACAATAGAGGGTATAAATCCCATCATAACAGGGCTAGTGGAAGCAGGAGTTTTAGTAAGAACAAATAGTGCATGCAACACTCCAATCTTTCCCATTAAAAAACCAGGTGGAAATGAGTATAGGCTAGTGCATGACTTGAGACTAGTTAATGCGGTAGTTGCTGAAGAAATGCCTATAGTACCTGATCCACACACATTGTTGTCTAACATCCCACCGGGAACAAAATGGTTTACAGTGATAGATCTGTGTTCTGCATTTTTCAGTGTACCGGTTCATCCGGACTCACAGCATTTATTTGCATTCACGTACAAAGGACAGCAGTATACATATACTCGGCTGCCACAAGGGTTTGTACACTCTCCCTCCATCTTCAATCGAGTTCTGGCAAATGACCTCAGTCATCTGGATGTGCAGTCAACCACGTTAATGTATGTGGATGATATACTGATCTGTTCTGAGTCAAAAGAACAGTGTGAAAACGACTCCATCACTGTGTTGACAGCTTTGGCAGAAGGAGGACACAAAGTGAGTAAAAAGAAACTCCAGTTCTGTCAGACAACAGTAGAATATTTGGGTAGACAACTAAGTGGGGATAAAAGACAGATTGCACCGTCCCAATTGGAAGCCATAAGTAAAGTTCCAAAGCCTCTAACTGTGGGTCAGATGTTGTCTTTTCTAGGTATGGCGGGTTACAGTAGACCGTGGATCTGTGATTACGCTCTCAAAACAGCCCCCTTAAGGGCCCTGATCCGAGCAGCAGGACAGGGACAACAGTCGGCCCAGTTGCAGTGGACTGATGAGGCAGAGGGGGCATTCCAGTTGTTGAAAAAGGATCTCCAAACTGCTCCAGCCTTGGCCAATCCAGACTACGGCAAACCATTCCATCTGTATGTGGCAGAAAGACAGGGGTATGCATGTGCAGTCCTGATGCAAGACACCCCAACAGGTAAACAACCAATTTCTTATTATAGCACACGATTGGACAGTGTAGAGGAAGGGCTGCCACCCTGTTATCAGGGCCTGGCAGCAGCTGCTTTTGCATACAAAAAGGCATCTGTGATCACTATGGGACACCCGGTGTCTCTTTATACCTCACATCAACTGCATGCTATGCTCACAAGCCCACGCTTTGTGATAACCCAAGCCAGACGCACAGGGTACGAGATCCTGCTCTCAGGACCGGACCTGACTATAATGAGATGTACAACAATAAACCCAGCCACGAGAATGGTATTGCCGACAGAAGGTGAGCCCCATGATTGTCTCAAGGAGACGGACACCTTCATGAAAGTGAGGGATGATTTGTATAATCTCCCCATCCCGTCCGATCTGACCTTGTTCGTTGATGGCTCATGTGTCAGAGGAGAGACGGGGAATAAGGCTGGCTATGGGATAGTTCAACTTAATCCCGATAACACATTCACCAAAATACAATCAGTAAGCCTAGCCCAGCCTTGTTCAGCCCAATTAGCAGAGATCAAAGCACTAACAGCAGCCTGTAAATTAGCCGCAGGAAAGAAGGCCACCATTTATACTGATAGTGGCTATGGATACGGGGTGTGCCACATAAATGCTAGCATTTGGAAACAAAGAGGGTTTGTACGCACGGATGGCACCCCAGTAGCACATGGGCAGGCCGTAGTGGAATTAATACAGGCTATGCAACTCCCAACCGCACTAGCGATAGTAAAATGCGCAGCACATCAGAGTAATGGAACACCCATAGCTATAGGAAACAACTTAGCTGATGAAGCTGCTAGAGAAGCAACAGGCCAGGTAATGCAAGGACCAATGTTGTTTGAAGAAGACTGTGCTCCCATAACTAGCTTAGCATCGCTAATAGAAGCACAGAACAATGTTTCTGAGGCGGAGAAACGCCTGTGGCGACAAAGGGGTGCGGTGCGCACCCGACATCCCCAGGATGGGATATGGAGAAGTCCTACGGGACATTTTGTTTTACCATTGTCACTATTGCCCACCGCGATAAAAAAGATGCATGAACCTGATCATTGTTCGCGCGCCCAGGTTATCAGAAAATTACAAGCTGTATGGTGGTCACCATACATGACTTACATGGTTGACAGAGAACTTGCAATGTGTCCTCACTGTCCAAAATATAATGTTCGTAAAATGTTCACTCATCCACTGGCTCACATTCCCATGCCAGATGGACCTTTTCGCCATCTGATGATGGACTATGTGGACATGATTGACCGTGTACAAGGTAAAAGGTATATGCTTGTTGTTATTTGCAGGTTCAGCAGGTGGATCGAAGCCTGCCCCCTTGCAAAGAAAGATCACAAAGCTGTAGCCACATTTTTGTGTAAAGAAGTGTTCCCCAGGTTTGGCATGCCAGACACTATATCATCTGACAATGGGAAAGAGTTTGTTGACAAAGTAATTAGGGAAATGTTTGTACAGTTGCGCATTAGCCAGAAGTTTGGCTGTGTTTATCACCCCCAATCTCAAGGCTCTGTGGAAAGGGCCAATGGTGTTCTGAAAACTAAAATTATTAAAATCATAGCAGACAGCAATCACAGACTGTCATGGGTAGATGCTCTGCCAGTGGCCCTGATGGCCATGCGTTCCCAAACTAACCGTTTAACTCATTTGACCCCTCATGAAATGCTTACAGGTCGTCCCATGCCTCTGCCGCAGTGCAGAGGACCGACGGAGGGACCACCGCTTGCTCAACTAGAGCGAGAAATGGGTGACTATTTGCGTGCATTAACTCAAATCCACAGGCTTGTGTTCCGACAGGTGCAGGAAGCCCACAAGAAGGACGATCCTCGCATTCCACTGGACGTGCGAGACGTGCAAGTTGGGGACAAGGTGTTCATAAGGGTGTTTAAACGACAGTGGAACCAGCCCCGTAGAGAGGGTCCTTTTAAAGTTGTGTTAACTACTCCCACTGCCATTAAAGTAGAAGGTAAGACCGTATGGTTTCATAAGAATCACTGCACCCGCTACAGACCACCAGACCCTCCTGGACACTTTCCAGGACCGACAGGGGCTGAGCATGTTGACAGGGAGGCGCATGGCCCCCCTCCGCCCACAAATAGTGACACTTCTTCCTCCTCAGACTCACAGTCCTCTGATGGGCAGAGAAGGTCAGCCCGGTTGGCGGGCCGCAGCCCACGGAGGCCGCAATCCAGTGACTCTGAGTGCTCTGCCACTCCCGCTTCGCCTGATGGCCATGTTGATTCTCCTGTTGATGAGGGTGGGTTTACAGATGAAGACTCGGCTGGGGAGGGCCCGTCGAGACGCGGGGGACACCATCCGCCGAACCCGCGAAGCGCTGATAGCGCTGTGGACAGCTCACCAGCTGGTTCTCCACCAGTTTTTCTCCCCTCACCCCCCTCTCCCTCTCCCCTCTCGTCTGAGGAGGCGACACCGGGCCCCTGGGGCCCGTCGGAGCTTCCTTATCCACCCACGCCGCAGTATCCTGACTCTCTCTCTGACTAGTTGTTTGGTGGTGTTAACCCTGTGCGGATTAACAACGGGGGAAATTATAGTACTACCAACTACTACAGCCGCCTCACACTCACAGAGTACATTAGAGACATGCGCACTAGCAATGACTACATTAGCTGCTAACAAAGGGATAATAGATGGGGATCAAGAGCAAATCAAACATGTAATGCATGTAAAAAGCAGATATATATGATCAGTTGTTGACACAAGAAATATTGGAAACCGGCTCAATTGGTAAGCATTGGCTGGGCTACCCAGAAGATGCGGACTGTCGTGGGGAAGGGATGGTGATCATTCAGGTAAGATGCACCAAAACACACTGTTACAGAGAGCAGACAAGGCAGAACATGTCAGTAGAAGAGGCTAGGACCAAAGTAAGGTTAATGACTACCAGGCAGAAAAGAGATGTGGCTAAATTAAAAACGACGCACTGGGGCACCAATATGTACCAACAGTGGGTACAATATTCGATAGATGCCATGTTCGCAGCGAAAAGGTTAAAAAGACGAGATTGTATCGCGTGTTATAACCGCAAGAGCTTGCCCCAGATTCGACCGCTACCAGGAAGTGAAATAGGAACCTGCCCAAACATCGCTAAGTGTTTTGCTGCCTGCACAATGTATATGGCAGGGGGAGGAACAGGTTGGAGCAACAACAGGCAGGTCTGCCCATACCGCCTATCAAGTGACGAATATAACATAACACAAACTCTTCCCCCAATAGTGAGTAAACTTAATGACCATAGCTTTCCCTTTTGCATAGTGCGGGGAGAACTGGAAAAAATTGCCAACAGAACAAACAGGTAGTTTGACTGGAGTCTTGAATGAAATGAAACGAATGAGAGATGAGCATGTGAAAAATTCCAATTGGAACACGCAGCTTAATGGTTTTTGGGACTGGCTAGGACAACTGAACTGGTGGAAATATTTGAAAGCAGTTGGAATAGCACTGGGAATTCTCATATTAATAATACTGTTGGTAACTTGTTGTGTTCTACCATTGCTCCGTGTCCTAGTAACGCGTGTGTTTGAAGGCGTGACAGGTCAATTCCCCATTGTAGAGATACAGCTCCATTCAGAACTAGAAGAACCACCAAGCTACGCAGAAGTAGCTAAAATCTAGAACACAGATTAGGTTAGGTAAAAACAAAAGAGATCACCACCCACTCCCCACAAGGTACGTGTCAATTTGATAATGTAAATATTGTGATTGTCAGCAAGGATTATATATGTACATATATGTAAGATAAAAACGTAGAAAACATTTAAAGAAGAGTAGGAATGTATGAATAGTAAGTGTAAATATAATTACTGACTGCTGCCATATCTCCACCACAGACTGTAAAAAAAATGGCAGAAGCTTATTTTACTGGACCACAAGGGACCCCAGATGAATGGCAGGAACATGCACCAGTAGGAGCACACCTGCGTCTAGGTACGCGCATTGTCATCCCAAACAGGCATCCAGACGAACCCCAATGGGCCGAGAGGATGAGATGGCCCGAGTGGAACACCGACCGCCCAGGGGGGTCAGGATGGCCTTTTATCCAGATCCGGAACACCAGGAGCCTGGCGGGAATGGCGGTACCATCTACAGGACCACCCGATGACCAGCCCAGCACGAGCCAGGCTGGACCGTCCAGGGGCCCAGCTGCTGCCCAGTTACCACTGCCATCGCCACCACCGATGTTCAGCCCGCACAGTCCGGAGGACGTAGCAGACCGAGTACCTAGGGTGTTACCAGTGCCCAGGCGTATACCACCCTACTTGCGCCTTGAGATAAGTGACGTTGAACGTCTTCAACATTTCCTGAGCCACCCATTGGAGCACTATACTGAAAGGGATGAACTGCGTGATGAGATATGCGCACTGAAGAAGGGGATATACTCAACATTAACCTCTGAACTGTCTCCCCTGGCTCGTGTACAGATCAAAAGGATGAGAGCCACAAAATACAATTACAAACACACCCAGTCTCTGGTCCGGTTGAGAGAGCAGACTATGAGGAAGCAGCCCAACAGTTAGCCGCAACCCGAGCAACTGTCGTTTCACTTACAGGACAGTTGCAGCAAGAAGGAGCCTCCCATAGACAAACTCGTCAGGAACTGGAGTACCTGAAACAGTCTCATACGACCATGCTCAATTACATTGAAGCAACAGGAGGACGGCGGCTCAGGGTGGATGAAGGGCAGGTGTATGTTACATCTTGTCCACCTACATGCACCGTGGATCATGGTCCTCAGCCCGAAGACCAGCCGCTCGCGGAGGAGCAATAGACTGTCCTGAAATCCCTATGCAATGATAATAATGTTGAATGTTGAATAACAAATGTTAGAGAAATTTATCCAACGTGATGTATTCCTGAAAGTGCATAGGCCCAGGAATTAGTGTATTGTTTAACAATACAAGGTTGTTTAGTGGAGTGGCTTACATGGCAACGGTAGTGTGCCTTATTTAAAAGTTTGGGAGGATCCTATTTATTTTTGCCACAGTATTAGCTAATGTCGGACAGACAGAGCTGCTAGAGTGGTGGCTGTTGCTGCTAAGCTAACAGTGTCTAGATGACAGTGCAGCTAAAGGAAAACAAGACAGAAAAAATCTCAAAACAAAAACTTAAGAGGGCGACCCTCATAAGAAAGCCAGAGGACATTTTGTCCTTTTGACCAAACTAAGGTAACTAGCTGTTTTTACAGAATAGACCAAGTTTGTGAATTCATTATGGTTTATGATATCCACCACAAGAAGTTATGCATATGCACAATGTATGATATTCTGCACAAGAGCACGTGTGTGTCACAATTAGTAGATGTAGTAATGTACTGCTGACGTGTCCACCTGGTGGGGGTTTTACCTCCTGTCAAGATACAGGCAGGAGGACGTTTCCCCTGTCAGGTCTCCACGCTCAGTAAGGGGCCCATCAGGGATGATCTAGAGCTGTCAGGATGGGCTAGCTCCGGGATGGCTCTAAGATGTGGTTGCAACTGCCTTTGCAGTTGCAGCGACACCTTGAGATGATCCTCACTGATGGAAGTTGATTATACACTGGTATTCACTGAAGTCATATACACTGGTACTCACTGAAGTCACTGAAATGTCATTTGTCTGATCACTAAAGTATATATCACTTAATGCTGTGTGTGCACTTATGTACTGTTAGTATCAGCCTGAAGGTTAAGTAAGGAGGTCCTTATCAGGACCTCAGGGGGGAAATGTGGAGGCTGATCAAGGCTGTTTTTTAATGAGCACCTGTTTTGATAGAGAGCACCTGTTTTTAACGACCACACGGCACAGCTGCACTGTTTGTTATCTGTTTGGCAACGGAGGCCACGTTAAAAAACTCTTCAATAGAAAAAAGCAAAAAAGGGCACGGTGACCTGGAAGCGCCTACACTGTGTGTGTATTGGGCACCTGTTAAGATAAAGTCATCTCCAAAAAGAAAAGCAAAGAATGTGCGTGTATGATGCAGCGCACCTGCAGATGAAGTCATGTATTTTGGACAAGCGCCTACTGGAAAAACCCAGAAGGATGGTATGGGTGTGTCATGTATAATTTTATATGGGCATTTGGGCAGGTCTAATAAAAAAGGTGTGATTTGTTTAAAAAAACCCAGCTTTAACTTAACCAACCACAATTGACTAGAAGAGAATGACCCTATCAGAGGAACGACAGGGTGGTGGCCGGAAAAAGGGGATGGGCGAGGGGCATGTGCCATCCTCGCCCAGAAGGGTATAAAAGACCTGCATGTTGATTGTGAAATCAGACTTTGTCCGGACATTGTCTCACGAAGGTGCTATTGTACTGTCAATAAAACCTTCATTTTTGACCTTTGAACCAGTTTGTTGAGTTGTACTTTGAATTTTGGATATTTTGAAAACTTAGACTATTTTGAGATCCAGACACTAGAGTCGGACTCTACACTTCCCATAGTTGCCCAGCAGCCACAAAGGTAAACGAACAATTCTTATTCTTTAATGTACTTTATTCTTTGTTCTTTATTCTTTACATTAGTATGATTGTACAATAATCTAGTTCTAACATGTATTTCTTACAGGTTTTTATGTCATTTTATTTATTATTTAGAATTTATAAAAAATTATGTCAAACTTTTGGGCGCCTTGGAACAGATTAGGCCATTTTTAGGGTAAAATGCGTTTCTAAAACGTCAAACGATGACTCACAGCCTCCTGTAAGCAACATGAGAAATGCAGACGGCCCAGCACTCTAATATCTGTGCTCTGATTGGCTGAGACGCATTTACTACGGTTCATAGACCAGAGGCTGTGAAGGTAACAGAAAGACCACAGTCGAGCCTTTGCCTTGATTCGCTGCAGTGCCTCACTACTTTTTTGAGGTTTTTAAACATATTTTAAACACATTATTTAGGCTCCCGTTCACAGATTTTGATTTTCGCGGGGGGGGCGCCAGTCCCCATTTACCGCGAAAAATAAGGGATCACTGTAGATAGATAGATAGATAGATAGATAGATAGATAGATAGATAGATAGATAGATAGATAGATAGATAGATAATGTTGTGTGTGTTGTAAGTATTATGTGTGTATCTTCATCTATATTAAGTATCTTCATTTGGATTAGGAGCAATACCACAACAGTTATCAGACGTATAAAACAATAGCAATCCGTGTATGTATGTGACAGCAAGAGGATACTTTATAAAAGTTGCTTTGTTTCTTCATATTTTATGAAATAAAGTCTCATAGGCTGCACAGCACTTTAATCCAAATATGGTGTATCAGTGTCAAAGTGCAGTCCTATAATAAGCATGTTCCCACCTGCAGCTGTTGTTCAGTTGAATTTTTCTTCTTTGTCTGCCTCCAACACATCACAGCACTGTAAATATGGCATATCAGATTTAAAAAGGACATTTGTCTAGGGTATGTATACTCACAAAACCAGATGGGTCCTGTCAGCTGATTTTATTTGAGCTACTCACCAAACACACACAAACAGGAAAAGGATCCCAAAAATTACTCCAAGAATTTTCTTCCAGAGCAGAGATCCTTCAGACAAACAGGGGGAAAAAGTTTGAAGGCTACATTTTGAAAAAGCAGACACAACTAATTTTGGGTGGTAAACCACTTACCGTGGATATTAAGTAGAATATCTGGTGATCTCTGATTACCCACATTGTTTGTAGCCACACAGTAATAAACTCCTCCATCATCTGAATTCAGGCTGTAAAAGTCTCCTTCAGCTACTTTCACGTCTCCACTTTCACTTTTCTTGAACCAGTTGAAGTTGCTGACGGGAGGATTGGCTCTGCTGGAGCAGGTCAGGTTCACCCAGATACCTGCTGACACCAGACCTGATGGACTGATGGATGCTGAGGTGTTCTTAGGAGCATCTGAGGAAATGTGACACAAATGAACTTTATTCATGAGAATCAGCTCAACCCTGATGTGCTAACTGGATCACTTACATGACACACTGAGAGTCTTTACTGTCTGTGCTGTCTTGAAAGGTTTTCCTTCATTCACAGGATATCTGACAGAACAGCTGATGTTGTATCCATCATGTTTGTCTGACAGAGTGATGGTCTTCTGGATTTTAGTTGTGAAGGTTCCATCTTTGTTTTTCTCTGTTTGTGTTTGAGAGTCTTGTTGGAGATTCCAGGTGAGTTGAGGAGGGGCGCGTGGACAGGGAGTGGCAGCTGAGCAGGTTATAATGACAGACTCATCCTCCTTCAGATCCTTCAGACCACCTGAGATGTCAATTGTGGGCCTCCAAGGTGAACCTGTGCTTTCACAATTAACACAAATTTTACATGATGAAATATCACGCAACCTCTTAATTTCACGAATTCTTAATTTCACAACAGGTCATCGACAATGCCCATTCAAGACCCCATTATACGATCATTTATTTACCGGTAAAAAAAAGACTTATCATGAGTCTTTAAAGGTTTAAAGGTTACAGTATTTTTCGTGATCAGTCAGTACAGGGTCGTGAAAAAAAAGCTCCAAACTAGCTGTTTCCCGACACTGCTGATAATCCTGCAGCGGTGTTTCATTTCAGAGTCAATTCTGTCATTTTGTTTATTTAAACTAAAACAGCCACTGATTTCTCTTTTTAATTTTCCACAGTGGTATTTTAATCTTCAAATATACAAATGATCTTACCTTTAACTGTTATTTGAAGATCATCACATGCAGCTGTTGCCTTGAATTCTCCATTCTCAATTCTGAACAAGTATGTGTCAGTATATGTTAAGGCCAAATCAGAAAACAGAGTGGTACAGTTGTTCTCTTTCAGGTTTCCAGTAATGCTGATGAGATAGTTGTCATGTTGTTCACTACTTCTGAAGATGACATCATTTGAACCTGAGTTACTTTTAATCCAAACTCCAGATATGGGCTGATTGTTGTTAAATGCATATGTTGCTGAGTTCACAGCTGTATAGGTACATGGGATTTGTAAACAGGATCCTTCCAGTGCTTTCAGCTTCTTTGGCGTAGTAATGAAGAGGTGTGCTGTTTGAGAACAAGCAGCCAAAGCACCTGTAAAACCATGATATTAACTAGATATTAGATATCAACTAAATAAATTCAACATCAAGAATTATTTTAGGAGTATTACATCATGTTATATTTATTTTTCTCTGATGAATTTTCATAGTTTGTGATAAAAAGAGAGCAAACCGTCCTTAAAGTGCAACAAGTTATTCACAAAGTATGACATAATATTTTGTAGATATGTTAAAATGATACCACACTACAGAGTCAATGGTTTCTCCATCTCAGATTCAATAAAGTGATATTTTGGATCTCTGAAATGAGGAATTCTTGATTTCTGCTTCTCTGTCAATAGACACTGCAGCTATGGCATAGGTACCCCTCTGTGATCCAGAACCACAAATGACCCTGTTTTACCTGCAGTAGACATTGATAGCAGTTTGGCAAATCAGAGAGGAAATCTGACGGGGAGCTCCACTGACAGATACTCACCATGAGGACCACAGAGGAGCCTATTTTTACCATCTAAACCCACTAAAAATCCTACAACCTTTAATGAAGTTTGAGGAAACACTGCATTAGATATACTTACACTGCTGCAACACTTTTTTCAACATTTGCTTTCTCACTACATTTTCTTCAGAAGTTCCCTTTTGCAACATAGATCATGTTTTTCAGACTATAACTGATGCAAAAGCGAGGCGGTGTAAAAAAAAAAAATACTTCAAAACTTTACAGCCCAATGAAATGAAAAAAAAAAAAATGAACATTTAAAAAATATCATTTTGAGTCCCACCAAGAAAGATAGGATAACTGAGCAAGAAGCACTAAATGACTTTGAAACATTTAACAATTCAAAGTAACATAATAATCTTAATAATATGCATTGTATATCTAAACATAATGTAAATGTAACATAAATTAAGTCCTCCATAAAAATGATTGACCAAACAGCTCACCAGAAAGACAGAAAACCCCCAGTGTCACCACAATCACCAACGAACCCGCCATCAAACCGTCACCTGGATTTACAAACACAAAAGTCATCGTATAAGACTTTTTACATTCCATCTCACATCCTGAGACTCATTTCTACCTCAGATTCAGTTAGACACATTCAACTAGTACCACAATTTACTGCAATGTTCAATTTGACATGTAATGTAAAACTGAATAGAATAATCCAGACATTAAAGTTTCAACATCTTGTTTAAAAAAAAATCCTTATATGTACAACGCGAGATTTCTGCTAAATAAAACTCAACAAATATGATGTCAATATCTTAATATAATCTGGATACTAGTGCTAACAGCTCAGTAAGTAAAATCTATACGCATTTTGTATCTTACCCAACAGGATCACATATGAGTACTAACAGCAACTGGATGTGAAGTTAAATGTGGCTGTTGTGTAAAAATTGCACAGGAACACACCAAAAGTTCCTCATTTACATTCATTTACATTTACGACATTTACGTTCAAGAGAGCAGGTGAAGATGGAGTTAAAAAGAAGCTTATGGGTGAATTTACTGCTTTTATTTGATAAATTATTTGTCACTTGAGTCACTTAAGAACTTGTTCACACATCATCCATTATTCAACTATATTTTCAAAAAGAGAATATACTGCACACACGTGGTTACCATCAAAGCTGTTACTGATGAGGGTTCAGACACTGGATCAAAATATCACTGGTCTGTTGTCACCGTGGTGATAACTTCAGTCATGCATTTGCTTTCTTTATGTTACACACTGATATTTGTGTTATCACTGAAATCATGTTATTCTAACAGAAATGTGATAGTTGTTTGCATAAAAAAATAAAAATAAAAATGTTTATAAGCATATGACAGTTTTGGTGATTCACATTTTATTATCTCTTTATTTCAAAAGTATAATATATCCCTCCAAAAAATTGTAAATGAATTATTTCCGACATTTGATATTGAAAGATGATTGTAAATATAACTGATTTAGCACAAAAGCATCTCTGAAAGATGTGTTCATTAAGTTTGTTTATGAAGACGGGGGCTGTGGATACATAAAAGCACGGAGCGCCTCACACAGCTGTTCCTTTACCAAAACCACTTCTGTGTTCTGCTTTTACACAATACTGAACATTTGTTTCACCGTTTCTTGAACTCAACTCATTATTAAAAAAAAAAAAAAAAAAAAAAAAAACAGTAAAGTCCCTTGACAGACTGGTCATCTTGTCTTTGTTGATTTTATCTCAAAAAATTATTTTATGTATGGATGCAGTTTAAAACATTTGAGCTTGGCCCAAAAGTAGTTTTGAAATTCGAGTGAGATTATTATATATATATATAATAGGACCAGAATGTTGCAAAAGTCTGGACTGCTTTTTTTTTTTTTTACCTCAGTTAATCACTAGCAGTATCAGCATGTTCTCATTTTAATTAAAGATGCTACTCTCATGTCTTCTGCTATAATGTTCATTCTTGTTTTTCTAAAAAAGAAAAAAAGAAAAGTTTAATGTTTCTGTGGAAGAAAGGCAAAAAACACACTGTCCATAAGTCTCTTAGCTGCAAAAAAGGCTCTTATTATAGTGCAGACCACAGTGAGTAAAGTGAGTAAGTAAGTGATAGCTAACTTCCCCGTTTTGTTAACTTTAACCAGAGTGACTTCCTCCACCACTGTGCTGCCCAATATTTAACATTTCCCACATTTTGACAGTTTGTCAACTGCTCCACCAGAAAGAATAAAACGTTGGACTTGTTTTATGCAGATAACTTCTGTGTGGACAACTCCATCCTCACCAGAACAGTGAGGTGCTTCCCCAACAGGGGTGGACTGGTAATCTGTGCATTCTGGAAAAGTCCGGAAAGGCCGTCCGGTCTACGGCCGTCGGCCCTGTTCAACAACCAAAACTTTCAGTCTATCAACTAACAGCAGGGGGAGCAAAGACGATCATTTATCAGATATAGGCCTAAAAACCACAAATCAGACAAACATTAATGTCTGTCAACAGAAAGGTGGCAACCAGTAAATGCAAGGACAAAGATGGATGGGAAACATTAAAGCTAATGAAAGCCAAGTCACTTGATGCTTCAAAATATAGAAAGCTCACAGAGCTTTTGGCAGCAGTAACGTTGATGTCAACTTAGACGACGGTGTCGACCAAAGCACTAAAGTATTATCACCAAGGAGACTGAGAGCAGGATGGACATCCAACCTGACCAACCACAGACTGATGAGGGGCAGGTGGGCAGCTGAGGGAATTTCACTGGAGGAGGAGGTACGGTAAGTGACAACGACATAAAACTATAGCATTAAACAACTTACGCTTCTGGATTTGCGGCGTGATGATGAGAAATATGTGGCTTATTGCTGTCAAAACGAACATGTAACTACCTAAGCATGCCTGTTACAAATAGATAAGTAAGCACAAATGACTGTAATTTCATATTCACCTCCGCATAAATCATGCAGATTAGGCTCTTTACGTTCAAGAGAACCAAAAGTTTGAGGGGGGGAAGTGTTTTCCATTTTGGCACTATTTATCTTTGTCTTCCCTTTCGTGTGTGGTGATGCAATGTCTGTGGAATAGGCCAGTGGTGCGCAACCTGTGGTACGCGTACCACTCTGGTGGTACGCGGGGGAACGTCATGACTTTCCACATTTTCACTTTAAAAAAAATCGGAAACATACAATGCATTATAAATATGTTTCAAATGAGATGTGTAGCTTGAGATAATTAAAATTGTCTTATAAAAAATATTTGTTGCATATTCAGTTGCAGTGCAGATGTAAGAACTTTTGAGTGTGTTTATTTTGCTCTGTATGAGAAGTAGGAGTATGTGAGAATTGTTGAACAGAGCTGTAAATATCTGATTCAGTAAAGCAACAATTCAGGCAACAATAAATAACCACAATAAGGAATAAACATCCCTGTGTGTTTAAAACTAATTGAGAAGGCATATATGGCTAAATATAAAATTGGTCATCATGGTGGTACTCCGAGAGCTGAACAGTTTCCCAGGTGGTACGCAGTATTAAAGGTTTGAGAACCACTGGAACAGGCTACAAATGTTGTTTGAAGGATGATTGGGTGATTGGTACCCTAACTCATCACAGTAGTATTGCATGGGGAAATTTAATTTTAAAAATCAGTATAATATCAGGGTCCTACAATGGTATTTGCTAGGTAGTCTGGTGGTTAAGTGGGTGGACTCTTATATAGTGGTTTGTGGATTGAATTTCCAGTGTTGTAATGTGTTGTTGTGTCCCTTTTTTTGCCATTGCTTTCTCTCAATCTAATAAAGACCACTAGAAAATCTTTTAAAAAGATGCTGATATGACATATAAAACCTGCTAACTACTGCTGACCAAATGGTGAATAATCTACTCTGTTGGCTTCATAAATTAGAAATTCTGATTCTGATGGAGTCAGTGCCTCACCAGCTATGAATCTCACCACATGTCACTGGTTATGAGGCATTATTTATGTTTACATGTCAGAAATGTTTTATTTCAAACAGAAAAGGGACATAGCAGACTTTACTTCTTTAAGAAGCTTAGGTCCTTCAGTGTTTGCAGCAGGATGTTGCAAATCTTCTATAAGTCTCTGTGGAGGTTTCAGTCCTATCTGCAGTCATCTGTTGGTGGAGCAGCATCAGAGCCAGTCATGCTGATAAAGAGACTGGTTCTGTTCTGGAGACTGTTATGGAGCTGATTCAGCAAGAGAATACTTCATAAAATGGACGGCATCATGGACAACTCTGACCATCCTCTACACATCACAGTGATTCAACAACAGAGTGACTTCAGTCAGAGGCTTCTTCAGATCTGTTGCAACACAGACTGCTACAAGAGATCCCCACAGCTGTAACCATCTACAATGAATCACTGAAGAGACTTAAATCATGACAGTTACTGCAACAACTTAATTTCTCTTTGGGGATCAATAAGCTATTTTTGAATTTAAATTGAATTCAATACAATTCTGTTCATTGAAATTAATGTTTCAAAAAGTAATTAAACTCAAAAGAACATTTTTCTGTTAAAACAGAAAGAGCAGAGGTTAACTGAAGCTATCTGAACTATTAAGAGAAAGGGAAAGAGATCCCAGCTATGTGCCCCCTTCAGGTCATGCATAGCAACCAAACAACCAGCTGACCATTATTTTCTGTGAAATGTTACTCAACTCTAGCTCGGAAGTTGGAAATATCACTTTTCTTGCCTTCTGTTGCACAATGTCTGTTTTAGCTGATAAAACATGTACATATAAACTAGCTTGTAAACATTTACTGTATAGTTTCTTTCAGTCTGTGTGATGCTTCATAAATACAAATATTTTTTGGTATTTCTGTGGCAGACCAGCCCTTTCAGTAAAGACCAACAGAACAAAGTCATTTTAACTACCTTTTGTTTTTTGGGAAGTACTTAAGACACAAATACGCATGTATTTGACAATTGTAATTTTTGGTATAAAATACTTAGATTATGAAAGAAAAGCTTAAAAGTCAACTTCCTCCATCCCCGAAGAGTTGTGTGGAGCCATAAACACACGCACACACTCATCCTAACATGATGATAACCAACTCGATGAGACATAAAGGTTCTGTAAAATATAGGCACATCTCCATCTAACAGAACGGTCTTTTTTCAGTATTTGACAGGCATATACACTCATTTCTTCTTCACTTGAGCATAGATGTCGTCACCAGCCTGCGTTAGGCTGTTTTCAGTCTTGCGTGGTTTTACTTGTTCATAAACCACATTCTGATCCTGTCTGCTGTCCTGAATCAAGTCTGATGGAGGATTCAGCCTGGAGAAATTAATCTCGCCATAATGGATGTCTTCATTTTCATCTGTGTTGGCAGGTCCCTGAAGAACCACACTCTGAAAGATGTATCACATGTGAAATGTCAAGAGGTTAGCTCTTCTGCACTTTGCTGTAGTTGTTCTATTGATTAACACAATAACAAGCCACTTGAGCCGCTTTCCTGAAACTTCCAAACCTATAACAGAGTTATACAACCCCTAGCAAAAAGTATAGAATCACCAGCCTTAGACAAACACTCACTCAGACATTTTATTCTGTAGAACAAACTCAGATAAAAAGCATGAAACAATAATGAAGTTTTTCAAAAGTGCAATTCCTTGGCATTCAGAAATACTAAAAGAAATGAATAAAAACATTGTGGTGGTCAATAAATGTTATATTTATAGAGCAAGTGCAGGGAAATAAATATGGAATCACTCCATTCTGAGGAAAAAAAAATTGGAATCACTCTATTTTTAGTGGAGAATAAGGATACAACCAGTCAATTTCCTTTCCTTAAATGGGCACCTGCCTCAGATTAGATCTGATTCTTTAGTCAGCCGTTAAAAACAGTGCAGATATCACACCTTGGAGGGATGCTGGACCAAGGGGATTGGCAAGAAGCATGGCTCCAACAAGAGAGATGTCTCTTGAGACCAAAGACAGGATTATCAAACTTCTTGAAGAAGGTAACTCTACACGTATGGTTGCCAAAGATGTGGGCTGTTCACAGTCAGCTGTAACGAAGATATGGACCAAGTACAAACAGCATGGGAAGGTTGTTGAAGTCAAGCGTACTGGTAGACCAAGGAAGACATCTAAGCGTCAAGACAAACAACTAAAGGCCATATGTCTTGAAAACAGAAAATGCACAACAAGACAAATGAAGAAGAAATGGAAGCAAGCTGGAGTCAATGTTTGTGACAGAACTGTGCAAAATCACCTAAAGGGAATGGGATTTTCATACTGGAAAGCTAAAATGAAACCATCACTGATGCTTAAACAGAAAACAAGACTGCAATGGGCTACGGAGAGGCAATCATGGACTGTGGATGACTGGATGAAGGTTATCTTTAGTGATGAGTCACAAATCTGCATTGGACAAGGTGATGATGCTGGAACTTTTGTTTGGTGCCGTTCCAGTGAGTTTTACAAAGAGGACTGCCTAAAGAAAACATCAAAATTCCCACAGTCCTTGATTATATGGGGCTGCATGTCAGGCAAAAGCACTGGAGAGATGGCTGTGGTTAAATCCTCAATAAATGCACAAGTTTACATTGACATTTTGGACAGCTTTCTTATCCCTTCAATTGAAAAAACGTTTGAGGATGATGAAGTCATCTTCCAAGATGACAATGCATCCTGCCACAGAGCAAAAACTGTGAAAGCATTCCTTAGTGAAAGACGCATCCAGTCAATGTCATGGCCTGCAAACAGCCCAGATCTAAACCCAATTAAAAACCTGTGGTGGAAATTGAAAAAATGATCCACAGCAAGGCTCCAACCTGCAAAGATGATCTGACAACTGCAATCAAAGAGAGTTGGCACCAGATTGATGAAGAAAACTGTTTGTCACTCATCAAGTCCATGAATCAGAGACTGGAAGCTCTCATAAAAGCCAGAGGTGGTGCAACTAAATACTAGTGATGTGTTTTGATTGTTTTTGTCTTTGTCTTTGTCTGTTTTTCATGATTCCATATTTTTTACCTCAGAATGGAGTGATTCCATATTTATTTCCCTGCACTTGCTCTATAAAAGTAACATTTATTGACCACCACAATGTTTTTTATTCATTTCTTTTAGTGTTTCTGAATGCCAAGGAATTGCACTTTTGAAAAACTTCATTATTGTTTCATGCTTTTATCTGAGTTTGTTCTACAGAATAAAATGTCTGAGTGAGTGCTCGTCCAAGGCTGGTGATTGCATACTTTTTGCTAGGAGTTGTATCATCAGAATCATCAACTGTTACTTCACGGTTAGAGTAAAAAGGTTTTGTGTGGTTTGCCTATAGGATGTTTCATCATGTCTACTTTCTCAGTTACAAGGAAGCTACTTCGACAGACCAATGAGCACACATGCTATAATCAAAAATATATTTAAAGTGTTGGGGTTAAATACCACTTAAAAATGTGCTGAATGCAGTTTCGTTTTCACACCTGAGTCTGGTTTGAAGTTGAACGTGTTGACTTCCACGTCCTGTGAGAAACAACAAGGTGATTATCCCCGCTGATGAAGCTTAGTCATAAACAAGTATTTTGTATTTGTTAACGCCAGGCATTAATTTAATTATTGTCTAATTCTGGGTTAGGGTTAGGGTTAGGGTGCAGATAATAGGAGAAAGCAAACCTATTTACAGGTAGAGGCCCAGTAGAGCCACAAACTGTGACAGTCAATCTGTCTATTGTCAGCTTGCCATGTAAGTGGAGCTGAAGTATCATTTTCAATTGCATTGTGG
Source organism: Hirundichthys speculiger (assembly GCA_018398805.1). Lineage (NCBI taxonomy): Eukaryota > Metazoa > Chordata > Actinopteri > Beloniformes > Exocoetidae > Hirundichthys > Hirundichthys speculiger. Next base: position 40,255 of record JAGFBZ010002524.1, read on the forward strand.
TGTTGGATTCAACATTATAGAAGAGTATTCAGATGAACAAACTCATCTCACATACAAAAAGGAGAACTTTGGAGGGAGGTGGGGGGGTGGAAGAGTTGCGATGCTCACCAAACGAGAAGAACCACACACGCGAGCACGATGATCCCAGCGATCCCTCCAACAATACCTTTCCATGATGGAGACTGTTTTCTTTCTGCAAAAACAAAATAATTTAATCACAATATCTAGAAAATTTAAATTCTTGTTCAGAGATGCATAAGATTTAAATAACACGAGTCCAGGGGGAAAAAAGATGCTGTCATTTAGGTCTTACAAATTTTGAATATGGGAAAGAAAAACCTCTCAGAAATATTATTTACATATTTGTTTCCTAGAGAATTGAATATGAATTAATTCATATCTCACTATTTTCGCTTTCCTTTTTAGTCAAGCCTTGAAATTATGTAGAGTTGAACTTTTAAATACTCCTAACAGCGCTTCAGCGCTTGCTGTTTGCAGATCACTGTCATGTACAAAAGCATTCAACAGTTTTCCATTTACCTGCACTGTTTGGAGAAATGTGTGGTGACATCTGACTGCCCATTTTGTTTGTAGCCACACAGTAATAAACTCCTCCATCATCTGCATTCAGGCTGTAAAAGTCTCCTTCAGCTACTTTCACGTCTCCACTTTCACTTTTGTTGAACCAGATGAAGTTGCTGACGGGAGGATTGGCTCTGCTGGAGCAGGTCAGGTTCACCCAGATACCTGCTGACACCAGACCTGATGGACTGATGGATGCTGAGGTGTCCTTAGGAGCATCTGAGGAAATGTGACACAGATGAACTTTATTCATGAGAAACAGCTCAACCCTGATGTGCTAACTGGATCACTTACATGACACACTGAGAGTCTTTACTGTCTCTGCTGTCTTGAAATGTTTTCCTTCATTCACAGGATATCTGACAGAACAGCTGATGTTGTATCCATCATGTGTGTGTGACAGAGTGATGGTCTTCTGGATTTTAGTTGTGGAGGTTCCATCTTTGTTTTTCTCTGTTTGTGTTTGAGAGTCTCGTTTGAGATTCCAGGTGAGTTGAGGAGGGGCGCGTGGACAGGGAGTGGCAGCTGAGCAGGTTATAGTGACAGACTCATTCTCCTTCAGATCCTTCAGACCACCTGAGATGTCAATTGTGGGCCTCCAAGGTGAATCTGTGCTTTCACAATTAACATACATGTTTTACATTTTGCAGTTTAAAAAAAAGGTAGGATTTTTTTTTTCTTTTTTTTTTTTTTTTTGCTGCTTAAAATCTACAAATGTTTTTCCATGATTTTACAAGTTTGCACAGTGATGGGAAAAAAAAGTAATAACAAAGATGATAAATTATGTATGTTCTATTTAACATGAGAACCCTGTCTACAGGTGCTGTTAACATCTCTGGGATGGACGATCACACTGCAGGCTACCCAATCACAGTGAAGCAACACACCCAGAATTGAGTTTGCCTACAAAATGTGATCACATTCAAAATGAATAAGAGGCTGAATTGTTGAAGTATTGACTTGCAGATATGGTGATCTGCTTTGAAAAATAATGCTGTCAATATTTCAAACTAACATAGAAAGCAAAACACTCACCTTTGATTTTTATGGTAAAAGGGTCACAAGAAGCTGTTGCTTTGAACAGACCATTCTCAACTCTGAAGTAGTAACTGTCTGTGTAATCTTCCTGTAAACGACCAAACAGAGTTGTGCAGTCTTCCTGACTCATGTTTCCAGTAATCATCACTGAGTAGGTATTTACTCCCCCACTGCTATTGAAAATTATATTGTTGGGATTCGCGGCAAATTTAGAATTATTTCTTATCCACACTCCAAAGCTTTCTATTTCGCTGTTTAATTTCTGCCCCGTCTGGAGACTGAAGTGACATGGGATTATCAAACATGATCCACTCAGCGCTTCCATCGTTTTTGATGATTTAATGGAGATTGCTGGGTTTTTATCACAAGAAGTGGAAGGACCTGTGAATTAAGTATGATGGTTAACACTTTCAGTCAGTTTTGATGTGCTGTTCATAGTTTCCATACAAAATAATTATATTTTCAGTCAGGACACGAACAACTGCCTGAACTGACCTTTTACTTGTGTTTCTACTTGTAATTCAGAGTGTAAATGATTTCAAGAGCAAAGAAGCTGACAGATAGCTCACCTGACATCAAGAGTACAATCAGCAGCATGCAGAGTGTCACCATTGTGAGACAGTTGCTCCTGGATTTGGAAAAAATTTAGGGGTGATTTACAGATTACCCATTGACTCTAAAAACATCCTCATATTATATTTACACTTGACCTGAGCAACAAAAGTCCTGTCTTTCACTGATAGTGATCTTTAACTTCTGTAAAGTTCTGACAAGAGTTCCTATTTTTCAACAACTAAAGTGAAACCAGAAGACTTGAATTGGCTATTTTATCCTCTAACAATTAATGCAAATCACAAACACCAAAATGGAAGCAAGCATTTATGAAGCCTGGGAATAGAGGAGTTAAAAGATTTCCTCACTCAAATAAGCCAGTAGGAAGTCTTGTGATTTCATAGTAAAATAAAAACTTTATTCTAACTGTAATGATCAATGCCACTCAGCTGCTGTATTCAGACAGGAAGAGAAGAAAACTAGAACCAACTGTTAAATACCTTAAATACCTTAAGAAATCTCGTCATCTTTTAAGAAAAAGCCCCATACCTCTCCTGTAAGCCGTGTCTCTTGGTTGCAATGCTGCTTGTTATCACATGACCCCCATGACCAAAATAGTAAAGAAAAGGGCCATCTTGTTGGTAGGAATATTCTGTCAGAAAGGAAGTTAGACATTACGACATCAGACTCACTCACATGCTGCATGCTGACTCTAAACTACTTAACACAGTTACACCGACACTGTGTACCTGTCTGCTCACTCCGTAACACAAATGATCATCACAAAATTTGTGACAAGGATTCAGTTTCTATGTTAAGTCTCTTACAAAGTACGATTGAAAGTGGATACTTGTGTATTTTCAAACTCTTTTGAATTGTCCACATCCCTGTATAAAGTACCTAAAATATCAGCACGCGATCCAGGCTGTTATCAACAAAAGGTGCAAAAAAGTCAACATGTGTAAATATAGGGTATAGTATACCCTTGCCCATTCGCGGTTCCCCGTTCATGGTCCCGCATACTCGCGGATTTTGCTCTCAAAATTTTTTTCATAATGTATATGAATTTTGGTAGCCGTGGCAATTTGTTCCATTTTCTATCAATTATGTTGTACTTTACACTCATAGAGAATGACTAAATATGGGTAACTACAGTATTCTATTCTCAGTCAGAAGTATGAACACACTATACAGTAATATTGTATTTATGTATATATTTTTATTATCAATAAATATTATCACACTACAAAATAAAATGTTTTTAATTCATCTTTACTACATTACTACTGTATTAATGAGTAAGAATGTCTTCAGAATGTGTTTCGGAAGCATATTTTAGCATATATATTATCATACATGGGCCTTTTAAAACTGCATCAATAATACACAGATTTTTGGGATTTACGGGGGAGGAAGGAAGGTAACCCCCAAATAATAAGGGTATACTGTATTACACCCACATATGTAAGGGTACGACTGATAAAGATGTATCGTAATTTCTCCTGTTGGAAAGTCTATGGTTATTTCAGCAGGACAATACCAGACCTCATTACGCACAGTTTATAACACTACAGCTTCATAGATCCAGAGTAAGTCCGCCTGCAGTCCAGATATGACTCACGTTGAAAATATGAGCTGCTTCATGAAGAAAAAAAATAACAAAGACAAACTTTTAAACAGCTGAAATCTCTTTATTTGGCAAGAATAGCCATTGGTTCCCTTTCAAAACCGCGACAAGTAGTATACTCAGATACTCTCACAGTTGAAAAACAAAGGAAAGGTGATACAGATGTCCTTCTTCCAACTTTTTTACTTTCACTGGCATATTCCTTTTATTATTTGTTTCTGTTCTCTAAATACAATGCAGTTTCTTTGGACTTTCATCCCCTTAATAAAGGTTCAAAGGATAAACAAACATCTGTTTTAAGTATTTAGAAGATTGACTGCTTCTGACTGCTCTCACATATGGTGTTTGGCAGGTTAGGAGTAATGTGTGACTGAAAATATCACTCTTTTCAGAAAGGAAGAACTAAAAGAATTTCTAAAATAATTTTAGCGTTACTATGAAATTCAGTTCCCCACAGCAATAACGCTATCATTAGCTTTTATAGGAAATGTGCTAAATGTGTCGTGACATACGGTAAATTGTGCAGGCGAGACGCTGTCTTAGAGACTGATTGGACACACTGATTGGAGACTAATTGGACATTTACTGACTTGAATTACTTTGATTTTGTCAACAAAAAAGATGGCTGGGATGTTTTTTTTGTCAAATGTAAGTGGTTATGGGCCGCACGGTGGTGCAGTAGTTAGGGCAGGCGGCCCATGTACAGAGGCTACAGTCCTTGTGGGGCTGGTCACGGGTTTGAGTTCCGGCCCGGATGACCCTTTGCCCTGATATTCCCCATCCTCCCTGCCCTGTTTCCTGTCTCTCCTTCACTGTCAAATAAAGGCCAGTGTCCTGAAATGCCCTGAATTCAACTCTTTATATATCAACCATGCTATTATCAACTATGATCGTGTGTTGTCAATTATATTACTGCTGATTATTATCAACTACTGCTGATTATGCGCCTTTTTTGGATCGGGAGGTTCTCGGGCCAGAGGTGGAAACCCTGTGTCCTGAGAATGTCCTGATTCAACTCTTTCGTATCCATTCTGCACCTGCTTATGTTTATCAACAAATGTAACTAGAGAGAGAGATGCGCCCCCTATGTGGCTTGTTCGCACGGGGCTGAGTTCCCGTGGGACCGAGTCCCATGGCAGGATGCCAGACAAAGTGTGTGAGCTTGTGGGGAGTGGATGGGCCGGTCCCTCCTTCCGAGCTCAGATGTTGTTAAAAGACTATAAAGACGGAGACAACCGGAAGTTCGGGTAGAGTCAGCTGCGGGTTTGTGCACGACGCCCAGCCGGGTTTTTTGGCCACTCTACCAGACTGCCCAGTCTATGTGTTGAGGTAAGAGACTATAAGGCCTAGCCCTGTGAACTGTCAGTGATCTGTTTTGCTCGATATTTTGTGGGGAATAAACTTTACACATTTATTCTAGCAAAAGAGCAATTGTGTGTTTTCTATGTGCAATGCTTGCTATCTGTGGGGAATATATATAAACATATATCATTCTAGCAAAAAGCGAGTGTCTGTGTTTCATTTTGTACAGCTGACCACTCCGAACCTTGGTAGATTTTCTCACAAAACAAAAATGTAAGTGGTTATCATTATAATCATGTTTATTTTTATTACTATTAATGTTTATTTAACTAGCTTATGTGCCTGCATCAAAACTCTTTCCAGAACCATGCTAAAATCTGGACTGTTTTTTTTTGTTTGTTTGTTTGTTTGTTTTTTTTAGGTTAGCAGTCCATTGTGGTTTTGAAGATGAGGATCAGAGGCTAACATTCAGGGACATGACACATGACCATCACTTTTTATCCTCCAACATCACAACAGATGTGCTTCACATATTGCTGTAATTTGTGTAGATTCATGGCTTTATGAAATAACTAGTTTTAAAGTCTAAAGCTGCCTGGTGGAATATTACCTGTAAAAGGAGCTGTTCTCAGAATAATGCCTGTAACTGTAAAGAGCTGGACTAGTTCCAGAGCTTCTCAGATTGTAGTGGTCCTCTAGGGTTTCAGATGTGCTTTCTTAGGCCAACTTTCAAGACTAAAGTTTGGAGAAAAAGAAAACAATAAAATATTTTTTGAGTTACAATGGAAAGTAATTGAACAAATTGTACCTTTGGTATACAGTAATAAGTAAACTGATATTGTTGCTTTTGTAAATACTTGCAAATAACAGGAAATATATAGTTTCCATCCATCCATCATGGATGCCTTAATCCTATGTAGGGTCATGGGGATCTGCTGGAGCCTATCCCAGCTCAAAAGGCAGGGCTACACCCTTGACAGGTTGCTAGTCCGTCGTAGGGCCAAATATATCTTTTTTTTTTTGTTTGTTTTTTTAAATAATGAGCCAATACTGCACACATACTGCTCATTTATAGTTAGTACTCAGTTTTCTTTGTTCTTTGCAATTGTGATTTTAAAAAGGCATAAAAAAGAAATACCCAACAAGTCCCAAAACCCTCTAACCAACCTCAACACAACTCCTAATAATAGATAAACAAACAAAATGAGGAAACACCATCATATACGAGCTTCATTGGTATAGATTTTTCTTTTAAAAGGCACGTTAAAAATAAAATGTATATGATGTATCATGACTTTAACCAATGAAATAGAAATATGTTGGTAAATAGAGTAATCAAAAGTCAAAGACAAGATCTACGATATAATTAACATGTATTGTATTTAGAAGTAAATTAGATTAAAATCAATTAAAATCCAGAATTAAAAAGGGTATGTTTTGAGCTTGTATTGTCTTACCTCTCATATAAGCCAAAATATTTTTTGGGCATGAGTATTTTAACTTTATGCACATCCACCTCATTTTGGTATACATAATCTTGTAAAAACAAAAATCTTTAAGAGCTGGGAGTTCAACCACTGGTCCACTCCACTCCTCAATGTCATAATTTGTCTTTCCTCATCCTGGACTAACACTCTTTCAAAATGTGTGTAACACTAAATGACTCAGTTTAGCTGATTTAGATTTTAGATTTTGAAGAAATAAAAGAGGGAAACAAAGCTGAACTAAAGCTTTTGTTTTAGTGTGTTACACAGTGATGAATCTTGTATATTGAGAACACACTTAAAATTAGACCCGATACGTTGTAGTTTTAATAGAGATCAATACAGAAAAGCTTGTCTCTCCACTCAGGTGATCAGGGTGCTGACCAGCATCATGATTCCCAGGTATGTTCTCACTATAGAGTAGACAGGACAGTAACATTTTTAACCCATGTTTAAGATTTCCAGTCTTTGTCCTATGATGGTATAACCCCAAATCAGAAAACATTTGTAATGGAATGAAAATGCCAACTCTGTCTTTGCACTCAAAGGCATCTTGAATGAATCACTATACAATGGCTGGACATTTAGAATTATATTGATAGGGAGTCATGTGATCAATGACGTTATTTAACTGGCTAGCACTGGTGCGGCCTCTTGAAAAGTTTAGGTATTCTTAACTTTACACTCCTGATGTAACCACATGAGCAAGGATTACTTTTGGCTGACTTTGTCAAGAACTACAATATGGGGCTCCAATTAAAAGTGCCTCTTAAAACTTTACTTTGAAAAATAAGCACTGCCTTTTGAAAAGTTTTACTTTCCACTACTAATCATACTAGTGAAGTGAGGCCACAGACCCAGTATTCAGCTCTGGGTCTCTTGCAAGCAAAGTGAATACAAGATGTCACCTTATTCAACATAAATGTGGAGCAAGACCTTTGAACGATGAAATGCAAATACAGTCAGTAAATCCTGCTTCACCCTAGAAATAGATGTTAAGGTCAATATTACAAACTAACAGAAAAAAAAATACTCTGGCCTTTGATTGTTGTTTGGAAAGGATCATAAGAAGCAGTTTCCTTAAACACATCATCCTCAACGCTGAAGTTATATTTCTCTGTGTAATATTTATTTAAATTGTTGTTAGAGAAAAATGCATAAAAATGCTTAACAACTGTGAGACTGATCTCGATTGACCCTGTGTGTATATAAGTCCTGTCACTCCCTTTCTGTTTGCTGGTTTGTCTACTTGTTTTACTGAATGTTTCCCTGCTCATCGCCCTGTTCTTTGTCCTGGTTTGTTCTGCTGTCATTTTTTTTTTTTTTTTTTTGGATTACCTTTGTTGGATTTTGAGGTCAATTTGGACTTTATTTTTGTGTGTGTGTGAATAAATTCCTTTTTTGTGAACTCAAGTTCTATATTTGGTTACTGCATATCACATGTGTCCATATTGTGCACCGTTTCAATGACCTGATTTTAATTTTTGGTATCTCCAGAGCTGCTTTGCACCCAGTAACACTCAAAAGTCTTTGGTAATCTCAGAATAAAAGAGTCCAAGATTGGTCAAAATGTTAATACTTACCAGACTGAGCTATGAACATGCACAACCCCCGCTTCTGTTAAAACACACATTTTCAACATGTCAACCCATGATTAACGCTATCATTTCAACATTTCCTGTCAATGACATCAGTGTGTCATATCTTTCCGTATGCGTCAGAGCCAAAACTGGGTTCATAGTGAGAAGTGAAGAAAATAATAAACCAATAATAATCTATGAAGAACAAATGGTGTTGACTAATGAAGAAAAGCATGCACCAAGCATGAAAAAGTATATTTACCACCAAGACAGACATATTTTTGTAGAAATGTAATGAGGAAACATGCTAACACATCTTATAAAGTTATGATGCAAAAAAAAAAAAAAAAAAAAACCCAACTGTGTGTCTCTTTCAAAATCAGCAGTGTGTAACATTAATTTACTCAACTCAGCTCAGATTTAACAAAAGCTAGTTATTCTTAGGTAGATAAATCACTTTGCTATTTTATTGAGGAAGAAAAAGTGATCAAACAATACCTACTATTGAAGAAAACACATGTTAGAGCTTTCGTGAAGACCTCAGGAAATGGTATTATCTCCTTTAAGCCAGTTTCTGGAGCTGCAAAGCTGATTGACATCAAACAACCTTTCTGACTAAAGTATCACAGACTTGTGGTTCGCGTTCAGCTCAGGTTTGTGTTTTACAGACGTCAGACATTTTAATCTTAGAAATTATTAAATTGACTCATCTTCAGAAATGTTTTTCTTTTTTTTTTTTTACTTGCAGGACTTGTACTTCACCCTGTTGAAGCCAATGAGAAGACTGGAAGAAAGCATTCTCAAACACTTGTTTTCCTCCTTTTTTACAAGGCTCCTGTCAAGTGTAAGATTAAAACTGGATATATCTGAAAAAATGGAAAAGCATAATATAACTAATTCCACTGAATTAGGAAAATACAGGATGTAGTTTTGATCTCATGTTAGAAAGCTTTCATCTCATATTGGGTTTCTGTTACTGATGCATGAGCAAAATAGTTTTCAACAGAGAAACTTCTCAGCCGACTATATTTTTCCACTTTGTCTTCTTTACATGTGTTTGCACTTGTGTGAAATTGTGATGATGGTTATGTTTGTATTGACGCATAAATGAAGAAGAAGAAGAAGAAAAAAGAATTACGAATGTTCAAACTCCAGGCCATGTTATTAGAGACATTTCATGTCTGCATCAGTTGGAAAAGCCAGCAGACAAATGAAAATGAAATTGACTGATGTGATGTGGAAAAAAGGAATAAAGCAGCTGTTATGAGTTGTCAACGAGATAAATGTTTATTTTTTAAAATGAATATAGCATAAAAAACACACCCGTTCAGTGTTCATAAGCTGTGAGGAAAGAGACTTTTCTTCTTGGTGCCACAAATCAGCAAAGACTAAAAGATGAACCCAGAACAAACAATACCACACCGAGTTTCCTAGATGCATTTGCATTGCATTTACTACAACTGGAAAAAGCTGTAAAGCTAAAGTGTGTTCATGTTGAGAAGTTTCTACATGTGCAGACGTTTGTTGAACACGAGCAGTCACTTGTGTTTCAGGTTTGATGCTTTCGCAACACCTGCACTATAGAACAGGAGATGATCAATCAGGTTGAGAGCGGCCTTTTGTTTCTGTACTTTTTTAACTTCACTGCATTTAAAAAGAAAAAAAAAACTTGTATACATTGTGCCAGTGGTTTAATTTTGCTTCCTGTTTTTCTTTTACATGTGGTTTCAGTCTCTGTTCACACTTGTTCGTTTGTGAATACACTCAGTCTTTCTTTGTTATTGGTCAAAGCAAAGCAAAAAATAATAATTATCACGCTGTTGTCATAATCATAACCTTATAAAAGCACAGTTTCCAAGAGTTGACTCATCTAAACAATCGCTCAATTTCTTAATTTACCTTTCCACATCCTGGGGTATCGCTTTTTCAAAATCTCCAGTGTGCAACACTCTATTACACAATTAAGCTCAGATATATCAGTAACTGGTTATCTTTACATAAATGTGGCCACACACTGTTGGAGACGCTGTCAACATGCACATTACTTTTGAAGCAGTTATTTTGAACCAAAGAAATCTGCACTTTAAAAGAAAAAACTTCAAGGTGGTTATTTCCCTCCTCCTGGGATTTCCAGACACTTCAGCTGTTTTGTGATGACGTGCTGCTGCTGCTGCTCCTGGGTGCTCTTGATTTAAACCAGCTGAGGACACATACAAGCGAGACACATTTAAAATTAGACCAGATACACTGTAGCTGTAATGGAGGATATCACAGAAAAGTCTGTCTCACCACTCAAAGATGATCAGGGTGCCAACCAGCATTATGATTCCCAGGCTCTTCACTATAGCCAGAACAAGAGCCATTTTTCCCTGACGGTTCATTGTCTGTAACACAAAAGCACGATCATTTTCAACTATGGTGAAAATGCCTTGCATTTTATAAAGACGTTCATCTTTAAGGTCGTGGCCAGTGACACAACATGTTGTTTGCAGTGCACCTTGATTTAATAAATAAATAAATATAATAGTAATAATAATTTACCCTACAGTTTTCCATTTACCTGCACTATTCGGAGAAATGTGTGGTGACATCTGACTGCCCATTTTGTTTGTAGCCACACAGTAATAAACTCCTCCATCATCTGCATTCAGGCTGTAAAAGTCTCCTTCAGCTACTTTCACGTCTCCACTTTCACTTTTCTTGAACCAGATGAAGTTGCTGACGGGAGGATTGGCTCTGCTGGAGCAGGTCAGGTTCACCCAGATACCTGCTGACACCAGACCTGATGGACTGATGGATGCTGAGGTGTTCTTAGGAGCATCTGAGGAAATGTGACACAGATGAACTTTATTCATGAGAAACAGCTCAACCCTGATGTGCTAACTGGATCACTTACATGACACACTGAGAGTCTTTACTGTCTCTGCTGTCTTGAAATGTTTTCCTTCATTCACAGGATATCTGACAGAACAGCTGATGTTGTATCCATCATGTGTGTGTGACAGAGTGATGGTCTTCTGGATTTTAGTTGTGAAGGTTCCATCTTTGTTTTTCTCTGTTTGTGTTTGAGAGTCTCGTTGGAGATTCCAGGTGAGTTGAGGAGGGGCGCGTGGACAGGGAGTGGCAGCTGAGCAGGTTATAGTGACAGACTCATTCTCCTTCAGACCACCTGAGATGTCAATTGTGGGCCTCCAAGGTGAATCTGTGCTTTCACATCAAACACAGATATTAAATACATACAGGTTCAATAGATGGAATCAAACATCAACAACAGTGACACAAGATAATGTACATCCATCCAGTTTATATTGCACTTCACTGACTTGCTGCATATTTCTCTGCTTATTCATAAAATGATAAGGGTGCAGAGAAATGTGGAGAAGCAGCATTAAATATCACCAGTGTTGATATTTGTGGTTAATATAAGATCAGTTTTTGCAAATCAAATCAAGCATGGTGAGGTGGAAAGTTCTGTGAACTATGATGCAGTTTAAAACAGTGATGCTCTGTGCACTGACATTTCACCTTTACATTCTTTTTCACAGAAACAAATGGGGAGTGTATTATATTACTTAGACCAATTCTGCATTGATTTCAGATTTTACTGATTTATAATTCCTTGGAAATAGAAATAGCAAAATCTTCTTACCTTTAACTGTAATTTGAATAGGGTCACAAATAGCTGTTGCCCTGAATGGCCAGTTCATAACACGGAGGTAGTATCTGTCTGTGTAGTTCGTATTTAAATCAGAAAACAAAGTGGTGCAGCTTTTCTGGCTCAGGTCTCCAGTAATGTTCATTGGGTATTTAGCAGCTGTTCCACTACTACTGAAAACCACATTGCCTGGATAGATGTGAATATAGTAATCATTTTTAATCCAAACTCCAAAGGTTTCCCGTGTGTTATTTAAATCTTGTTTCGTGCTAAAGTCGCAAGGGATTTGCAAACAGGATCCGCTCAGAGCTTCCAGGTTCTTCGGTGATGTCAGGATGACAGCTGATATATGAGGACAAGTGGCCAAAGCACCTGTGAATTTAAACTTATGATTACGAGGGGAAAAGCAAACACAAGGAGAAAGTTCACGATACAACACTTAACTTTTAGGAAGTGTGTTTCTTTAACATGTTTTTTTTGTTGTTGTTGCTGAAGACACAACAAATGCATAAATCACTTTGTAATTACAGTATCATTAATTTTGCTAATCCTGTATCTTATGTGAGAACAATACTGCATTAAAGTCATTACATCGTTCAACATGCACTTTACAGTTTACTGTTTTTTTTTTAGTTTTACATCCCCAATTTGGAAAGAGCACTACAGGTTATCAAGCTTACTAATTATGTAACCATTATTAAGATTGACACAGACTTTGCAAAACTCAATATATCATAATCAACATCTTCTAAGGACAGTATTGGTTTAAAGAAGGATCTTAATATAGAGCTAGCATGTAATTGTTTATGTATTAGATTTTTATATCCTTTGCACTCCCATAAATGAGCAGCTGGAACAGGTAGCTTCATAACCTGTTGCATTGCCCCTTTGTTTTGTTACATAAAGTTCATTCATACTATGAAAGCTGGAGTAATAATACTTTCAAATGAAGCAACTCACCGAAGAGAACCAAGCCACTCAGCAGCACATAAACCCTCAACATCCCAGACACAGATGCCATGATGCCATTACAAACACAAACAGTGCAGTTGCAGAAACAGAAAGGTCATGTAATATAAGAGGCAAACGTGGTGAAATTCTGGTATTTCAGCTTCAAATGGGAAATGTATGCAACTAATAATAAACTCTGTTTCACTCTTACTCCACTGAATGAACATGACATGTTTCATCTTCCTCTTCCCTCTTCCTCTTCACTCTGTTGACAGTCTACCTCTGCCGTCTTCTGCACACTGAAGTGCAGTTCTCAGTGCCTGGTCCAAAATAGTTTGAGTATCACAAATATTTTGTAGCATTTGTGAGATGCTTTTCTGAAAAAAAAAAAAAAAAAGGTATGGAACTGCAAAGTAGTGCAGTCGGTCAACATATTTGTTTCACCTCTCCTCGCTTCGACCTTTACTTGCAGAAGCATTTTTTCTGCATCTTTCATTAGATCAGATTGCGCAACACCATGTCTCTTTGATATTTTTACTTTCTCAAAAAGCCACACAGACCAAAACGAACCAAGTGTTTAATCAAATTTTATAGATGCACAGACAATCCACCGAACAGTATGTGAAAACTAGACTGAGACAAATGGTCACTTTCTCCTTTACTCACCATGATTCTCACATCAGTCGTGGTGAAAATCACACACACGTGATTCCCTTGTATGTGGATTTCTGTATTTATGACAAACGTGTCAATTAGAATCATTCATATATTGAATCCTTCCATATGAAATATACGATAAGCATTAAGATCCTTGGACAGTGGCAGTTTTTTTTAATAATTTTTTCCTTTATTCACCACTGCAGTAAACTTGAAATAAAACAATCAAGATGTGATCAAAGTGTAGACTTCTATTTTTGATTGAAGATGTTTCATAAAAATATTACCATTTAGGAGCCATTTTAAAGCAATGTAGCCTGTACTTCAGTTTTCAGGTTCTTAGTAGTATTTGCACAGTTGGCTGAAATTAAGTCACCTGTCCAGGTGCAGTTTATTCCCCTGTTACTTCAAGACAAATTAAGCTAATAACAAAGTCTGGAGATTATATCAGGCACTGAGTTGGCATTTCACGGCTGTGACTGGAGCTACTAATAAGAAGCCCAATAAGACTCCAATGTGAGTGAAGGAGGCCACCATTAGGTTGAAAGATCAAAAAAATCAATACGACAGACAACAAAAACCTTAGGTGTGGCAGAGTCAACACTTCGGTACATTCTTACAAAGAAGGGTAAGCACTGGTGAGCTCAAGAACATCAACAGGCCTGGAAGACCACAGAACAAAACTAAAGAGGTTGATAACACTGAAATCACATATGGAGAGGGTAGATGCATTATTATCTAAATCTACAATAAAGAGACACATTCATGAATGTAAATACAGAGGGTTTACAATAAGGGGTCAGGGGTAAACCAGGGGGGTCAACAAATGCTCTTCCAGAACACATTTTAAAAAAACCAACCTGCATGATTCACTGGACAGGTGAAACTAAGATAACATTGTATCAGAATGATGAGAGAAGTATGGAGAAGGGAAGGAACAGCTCATTATTCAAAGCACACCGAATCATGTGTCAAACACGGTGGAGGCAGTGTCATGCCGTGGCTGCCAGTGGATCATGACCCTAAGCAGACTGTGAAAGCAAGACTTTTTGAAGGTAAAATGGAATGTTCTTCAACGACTAAGTCAGTCACCTGATCTCAATCTAACAGTGGAGCTTTTCAGTTACTAAAGACAAAACTGGAGGCAGAAAGACCCACAAACGAGCAGCAACTGAAAGTGGCTGCAGTGACGTCCTGACAAAGCATCTCCAGGGAGGAAACTCAAGATTCAGAGACGTCCATGGGCTCCAGACTTGAGGTAGTTATTGCAAAGTATTAAAAATTATGGGTATATTAACAATTATGCCACTTTGTCCAAATAGTTTTGAGCCCCTAACCAGATACCTTAAGGTCCACTGCCCTGGATATTTTGAGCATTTGTCTGTTTTAGACACATCTGATTCAAATGAATAGATAACCTCATTTGGTCTAAAACAAAAATCAGCCCAAAGATCAATTGTTGGTTTTTTTTTTTTTAAGTCCCTAAATATTTATCTTGGCCACAACAATCCAAGGACATAGTACAAATTAAAGCAACATTTATAAATTATTTTAACAACAAATACATGTTCAGGACTCAACATATTTATGACATCAACAGTACCTATACATAAACTGTGGAAGTATGACGCCCTCTACAGGTGTAAATCAGTCGAACATGGTGCGGATATTATTTGCCCCAACAAATATAGGCTTTTAACATTATAAAAGGACTTGGCATTTACAATAATCCTGTCTGCTTCATTACTTAAAAACCAAGGTTTATCAAAACAATCTAACTGAATAAATCAAAAGTCAACAGAAAAACTGTCTGCAAAAAGGTTTTTATTTCAAGCACATTTGGATAAATCTTTTGACAGTTTAACAACATTACAACGGCTAGCTTGAATTTTGTTGGGTCATATACAGCACAGTTGTTCAACTAAAGTAATAATAACACAAAACCTCCTTTGGTTCCTGATTTGTGCCGTTTTGTCTTGCACAAATGGAGTTGTAGTCTTTGTTGTTCAATGTTTTGTTTTTCATAGGAATTTCTCAAAAGAATCACAAGTTCTCTGTTCAGGCTATTTGCCTTTCCTGAATTTGCCCGGTGTGGCTCCAGTTTTCTGTTTCTTCTTTGCTGACCCCTTTGTCTCTGGTTCCTAAGACAGAAACAAACAAAACAGTTAAGTTCAGAAATCAGAAACTACTGACTGACTTAATCCTGGTTTCCGGTCGCTAAAATAGATTCAGATAAAGGAAAATCACATATAACATGCCCATGTAGCCGTTAAAGTGCAAACAGTTGCTCTAAACAGTAGGGGCACTGATTTTTCCCAAATGTACCTTCCGTTTGGAGGACAGGGATCCAGTGACGGTGAAGAACGAGTCCAGTCGTCCCTGCGTGCTGCCCTGTCTGCTTTTCACAATCTTCTTACAGCCGTTGCGAATCCTGTCCTCACTGCACACACAGCCAAATAAAAGTTCAAAGCAAAATAGGTCAAAGCTCCAGTTTATGGGTGCATTCTCATTTTCATCAGACAAATACTTTGCATGCAGAAATAGTGCATTAGAACAATTAAAAAATAATTAAATAAACAAGCAGGCCTGGTTTTAAATGTTGCAAGTGGAATCATTGTAACGATGCCTGTGATCATCCAAGAGCAGTGAACACTGAGTCTAGAAAGGCCAACCGCGCACTAGTGGCTAACATGGTATAAACAGTTGGTCTAATCAAAGTCAATGCACAAATTAACCGAGAGCTTAAGCAACAAAATGCAAGTAAAGCAGAAGCACAGGCAATGAGAGTCTATAATGTTTACCTGAATTGTTTCTCATTGCACATAAACTGAATCAGTCCCTCCTCATCAGGCTCACTCCACTTCAGCTCCACTGATGAACAATCTACAACTTCAGGTTTCAGAAACAAATTCCTGGCTTCTTTGTACAGCCAGTCCTCTGGGGCAGGGTATTTCTGACAAGAAGGGAAGGAAAACACTAAGTATCAGAAGGAGTATCAGGATAAGCTATACAACAGCATCTTGGCGATCATCAATTTACATTTGTGTCGATGTTTTCTAAAATCTCCTCAATGGAGCCATGCTGTCGGATCAAGTCGATGGCTCTCTTGGGGCCGACCCCCTTGATGGTGCCACAATAGTCACAGCCGAGCAGAATACATAGGTCTATGAACTGGAAAACAGAACAAACAAAGATCAGTCCTGCACCGGATGGATTTTATAGTGCCATTGAAGTGCTTTGTTCACACACACACACAAGGGGAACTAAAACCCAGAAAAACTACCACCTACCTGTTCGTTGGTCAGTTCGATGTCCTGCAAGATGCGACTGAAGTGGAATTCTTGAATAGGAAGTTTCCTGAAACAAGAATTAATTCAATTCAATAAAACTTTAAGGGAAATTACCAGTATATAATTCATATACAATTACAGACGTCCCTTTTTAAATCACTGTTTGCATCTTTATGAGTCTGTACATTTTTTCCTCTTCCAGAAATTAAATAAACACAATCATGAAATGACTCTTAAAATTTAAAATAAGAAAGGTCTGAGTCATTCAGCAAGAATATCTGTCACACAGACCAACAGTGGAAACAGTGAAGAGTACATACTTTGCTTCACTGGCAGTGAGGTGTCTGAGAAGGACATTTGTCCCGAAGGTCAGTCCATCCATATCCTCCGTTGCTGTGGCGAAGACTTTTCCTTCTTTAACAAGAGCAGCACAGCTGGCCTCGGCCTCACATGGAGCCTGACAAGAAAACAATCCAGGTTTCACTTCAGTGAATTCACTCACATCCGATTTCTCTGCAGATACTCTGACACTTCAGCTTCTAAGCACAAAGCTATAAAGAGAACATTCTTGTAACTTTATGCAAATGTGAATTGATGAATATTTCATACCTAACGTATCAGTTTTTCAGTCCAGCATAGTTTATATTTTATTATTACATTTTCTGTTTTCCCAGGTGAATAATTAGCAAAAAATAACTGGGAGAATAAAGATGAAAAGATGAAAGCACTAATTTGGAAAATCTGTTTAAAATCAGTTAGGAAGAGTAAAGCAGAATAAAGTCAATGTCTATCTTACCTCAATGAAAGGCACTCCCATCATGGAGAGCAGCTTTTTACACTCATCATTATGTTGCTTGGTAACTTTCACCAGACGTTTGGTGAATTTGTCAATATTTTCTTGCTCCCCTGGTTTGGGACAAAAAAAAACAAGACTATCAGCACAAGTTCAGCAGCAGTCAAAACCAAGTTTTGATCTCTGGGTCAAAACATTACCCATTTCCTGGGCCTGAGCGAGCAGCTTTTCAGCTTCTGCTCTCCTCTCTCCTCTCTTCTCAAGCTAGGCCATAAAAGCAATAAAAACAATAAATAAATATTGAAGCAACATCGGCTGTAAAACTATCTGCCTCACAGGCCAAGCAGATGAAGAGCAAACTACAATAATACTGAATAGCAATGAAAATGAATACCGATCCTCCAATCACAAGATGCAGGAGGAAAAGCATAAAAAATAAAGTCCTCACTAACCTCTGCTGACTTGAGCTGTGGAGGCTTGCCGTCAAACACGTACACTGGCTTGATACCATGTTCCAACATGCGGATTGTACGGTAGAACATCCCCATCAGGTGGCTGTGAAAAAGGAAAATCCACCTCATTCTTGGGTCCAGTCCTGAGCAAGCTGGGTACTTCCATAAACACGGGATCCAATAGGTTTTTACTGTCCTACCATTTTCTTTTTTGTTTAATAGGACAAGATGTAAATTCCTTAGAAAAAGAGTGTAGTTTTTTGTTTTATTTTAATATAATAGGGTTGTTTTATCGAGAAGTGAAGGAACCTCATGTCCATGTTTTGTTGCATTAGAGCAAAGTCATTGTGTCCCTCATATTTTGAGGTAACTTCTGTGACATTGGTGCTTGTCAATTTCAAATGGTCTTGCTATTAAAAACTAGACATTTGTGTGAGTGTTTCATGGTCTGAATGAAAGCAGATAACCAGAGATAGGTTTGTAGATAAATTACATCTACCTACTTCTCATTTCAACCCCTCACGTGTACCTGCACCGACGCAACTTTTTCATGTCCCACAAATTATGTTGGTTTTTTAATTTTCTGATATTATTTATTATACTGTTAAGATAACTCAAAGATTTTAAGGTTTTAAAACTAGAACAAACACACTGAAATATCTTTGAAACCATCAATTTGGAAGATGTGAAGCAAAGCTGATGCTGTTTGACGACACAGTTACATTATGTTTGGTGTCTCAGTCATCATGCTGGTAATTTCTTAGGTCTTTTTTAAATTTCTCAGTCAGTCAGTCTTAAAAAATTATTTAGACTGACCTAGGTCTAAATTAATCATTTAGACCAAGATCAATTTCTTTTTCTTAATGCTAAACTGAAAATGCTTAATCAGGAAAAAAAAAACACATTAAATTAAAATGTTTCAAAATTCACCTTTTGTCACACTAATGGACTCCTTATTTATGGAAGTACCCAGTATTTTAACATTAGGAACTACAGCGCCCTTAGATCTAGGATCAAAATTTACATGTGCTCATAGTTGCAACTGTACCTTGTTGTCTCTCCATCTTCATTCTGCAGAACATTACCATCCTGTCGCACAGCAATCAGGAACTGGTAGATGCACATGGAGGCATCTATCGCAATTTTCCTGCCTACAAAGAGTCATTACAAGATTTATAATCATAACCGGCCCATGCTCATGCAAACCATTAAACACCACTTTGATCAACATACAAGGCTAAAAGCTACATTCCAATATTAATGTAAGGGGTCAACAAATAAGGTAACACTTGTCATATTAAGTTAAGATTACAGTAGAATAACACTCAATTGGTTTGTTTTATTATTTCTAATATTTTAAATCATGTAATAAAGATATTACAGTAATCAACAACATTTTTTTTTAAATCGAGGATTTAAAACATATTTGTTTATTTTTAATGACCTCTCACGGCCCACCTGCAGTACCACGACAGCCCACAAGGGGGCCGCGGCCCACACTTTTGGAATCACTGGGCTATGATTACAAAACACTGACACGCTCACATCTTTTTGGTCCACCTCGCAGATATAATACCGACGATTCACAATTCATTACAAAGGAATTACTGAACTAACTGTTACTTCTTACCCAAACTACGGCATTAATCTGCAGGTAGAGTAACATGCAACAATTACCGAAATAGTTTTTGATGTCTTGTTCTTTGATGGCACCAGGGGCATGGTCTGCGATGAGCTTGGCAAGTCCATGTATTCCCATTGTGGAAGGAAATCTGACAAACAATAACAGGTTACTGCAGACACGTGCACCCCAAAGCTGCAGAGATGGTGCAGCTGTTTACATTACAGCAACTTACAATGTGGTCGATTTCACTGCTCCTTATGACTGCCAATACGTAGAGTATCGTATGAGACGCGTGTTTATTATTCATTATATTACTCTAAATCACGTAAAATGTTGTTTTCAGTAGTATTAGATTGTGTACAGGGATATACACTGTCAAGCTAATTGTGCTGCAGCCAAATGACGTTGATAAAGCTGCGATTAACTCAAGCGCCACAGCATCAACAATGTTGTAATTCATCTATTATTACGTGTTACGTGTGCCTCTAATGTTCAGCGTTGTATCAGGTTAAAGAGTTATTTTTGTTTCTACGGACTCACCAGTTAACGGCGTCTCTCCGGTTTTAAGCTCTTTCTCCGGCGTCTCGGGCGGGAGTAACGGCGCGTGTTTCGCGGGAAATCAAATACCAGACATTACCTGTCGAACTGCCGAGCAGCGGATCTTTACAGACCATTGTGTAGGCGCGCATCGATTTTTCAGGTGCGATTACACTGGCCTGAACTCTAACGCGATAAGCACGAAACGACACCGGATTGGTTCGCTGGGCTTGAAGGAAATCCGGTCCATTCAGAAAAATAAGAGAGTCGCTGTGATACGAGCTGTATATGACAAAATTATGGTTTCCAGTACCTCGTTTGGACGTGAAAACCCAAGTGACATTTATACAGTTTACGAAGAGAAAAACTATAACCGCTGTGTGAGTTCCAGCGAGGCTGCAGGTGCGTCGTTCTTTTATTTCCTCCGCCCACTCCGGAAAATTGACCAGAGTCGTCGTTATTTTTTATTTTTTAAGGTGACGTGTAGTCGGAGTCCTTGTTGTCGGCTACCTCTGTGTCAGTGAAAGTGCTGGATGCACCCGGATATGAACGCAGTGAATACATAATACGTTTGGTGTTGTGTTTTCCAGGATTTCCAAGATGTTCCGACGTAACGCGGAGCCTTCGGAGTGAGCTCCGCATACCGGAGCAGAGGACACCGCCGGGGCCTGGAGTTCGAGGAATCCAGCGGACAGACTGGTTTTGTTGGATCTGCAGCATCGGAACTGAGGTGGCACGGCAGGAACACTTATGGATCAGATATTTTACGAGCTTCTTTGTGAATTGTTGCTCCTGATGTAAATCGTTCTGCGAGTGAATTGAAAATGCTAGTTTATTTTTTGTGACAAAGTAGTGTTAGTGGTTCTTATGTTTGTTCAAAGGAGTCAGTGAGGCCCCTTCTCATTATAAGACACGTTTCCTTACAGTGAAGCAACAAGAGTAGTTGGATCTGCTCTGTCTGGCCTTGCTTCCTCTGAATGCTTTATAAAAGGAAATCCAGTGACACACACACTCACACACACAATATCTTGGTTGTACTCAATCTGTGCTTTTGTAATCTGTCCAACTGATTTAACCAGGGCTTTCTAAAGAGTTGATCTCTTGGAGTGAGTCTGTGAAATTGGTTGATGTGTGGACAGTAAAAAGGTCAGGAGGAGATGATGCTCCTCTGAGGTCAGAAGAGGAGCCATAATCCAGAATTGATCAGCGAGTAATTCACTTTCTCTATCGTGATATTAAGACTGGGCTATATGGACTCAAATCGGTATCACAATTAATTGACCACTGTACCTTGATTACGTTTATTTTTAGTTTTGTTTTATTTTCTGAACTCATAGATCACTGAAAAGATCTCTGTTACAAATGTGCTCAACTAATAATATTCTTTAATGTAAGAGTTTATATCTGTGATTTTAAAATAAGTCAAGGTTAACACACAGAATCAGCTTTATTCACCAAGTACCTAAAGACATACTGGGAATTATTTGCTCAGTTGTTGTCTCTTTTGTATGTGATAAGTAAAAAAGTAATAAGAAATGTAAAACCAAAAGTAAAGGTAAACTCTGCCCACAAGTAAACATAAAAAACAGTGGTATCTACTTGAAAATGAAAAAGGTCATTGTTGAAAATCACAGTTGTAACTGTAGAATTATGGGAATTGTGAACGATGGGTAAATGATCACAGATGAACTATTTATGGTCATTCATAGGGAAAATTTCAAACAACTGAAATAAATGACATGGACAAAATGTATTTGCTCATCGGTTCTGATAAGCAAATTCTTCTTCTGTTACATTTCTGATTAACTACCCGGCTCTAAGTGATAGTAAAAATTACTTCATTATTTCCTGTCTTTTTCCCTGGTTTAAAAGCAGTTAAATACCTCCTCTACTTTTTAAATCAAATAAGTTTTTTTTTTTCTCTTATTGTGACTGAACATATATAAAACCCAGTATTATATTGAATGAGGAGTAAAGGTTTACATGTGCTTGTATTGCAGAGCTTTCCTATCAGTTATGGTGATCTATGATCATATGCTACTGTAGCAACATTAATTTACTTGAAAAATGCAGTGTTAATGCGTGGTAATGGACGGTTCAGATTGCTGAGCACATATAGTGTTTCTCTGACAATGATGAAACCTGAGGAGACTGCAGTGTTGTTTTAAAAATGACACACACAAAATCCAAACAGCATCTCTGGGCAATGTCATTTATTTCCAGCTGTCACAAAGAGGCAGATGAAAACTGCCAGAGCATATTTAACTTCAGTAAAGAAGTCCTCGTGGACTGATGAAACTGCTGAAATGCCGTGTAAGTCATCTTGGTCAGACAGTATGTCACAGTTCTGCCTGAGCGTTTCTCAATTTTCTGCTGTGTTTGGTAAAATGAGGCAGGGATGACAATGCATAAATCCTCCTGATGTACTGCTTAACACTGTTGAATTTTCATGGGATTGAGGCATTTTCTTGACTTGCACTGACGGGCATGTGTGAAGTCTCAGCATAGAGTAGTTTCAGTCGCATTTATCCAACATAAACTGATGAGTGGTCCATCTTTGCCGCAGGGATAACGCACCGTGGAACAGGATACCTCCCAGGTGGCTGTCAGTGGACGATGGCGCTGCGCTGTGTCTTGATCCTTAGCTTGCTCTCGGTCTGGGCAGCGGGCTACAAGCTGGGGGACAATGTGACTCTTTATGTCAACAAAGTGGGCCCTTATCATAACCCCCAGGAGACATATCACTACTACACGTTGCCTGTTTGCAGGCCAGAGAAGGTGAGCCTTTGTTCTGTCTTTGTATTATTAGTATGTTGCAGCACAGAAAGGATGGAGTGGTTTTGTTACAATAAATGCTTTTATGTATCCAAAGTATTAAAATGATGTCATGTAAGCTGAAACAAAAAGACTGAATGGAGTGACTGAGGTGGTGGTATTTTACTTGTCTATGCATGTTAACACATCTGCATGATAAGAAGTTAATTTGGGATTCCCTCAACATCTAAAAGGACATTTAATTTTAACACTTGTGAAAATATTAAGCTTTTACATTTAGAAAATAAATAGTAATATTTTGCTGGAAATATATGTCAGAATCAACTTATGCCAATAATAGCATTTTAAGTAACACACCCATAAACTGAAGTTGGAAACGGACATGTTCATTTAGTATGACTCATTCCTCCAGGTATATGCTGTTTGTGTTCTGCCATTGAGGGATTTCACCTGTTAGTTTTGTCCTTTAGTTGAAGCCTTTGTCATCCTTAGCTTTGGAAAAGTGTCACCAAAAGTATCCTTATGTCAGCATCTGTTTACTCAACTTTGCAACAGCCGTAACTTTTCACACACCTTTATGGGTTGTAGGACATCACGATGAAGCGCAGCTACTAACCCTCTGTGCTGTTATGAGATAGTTCCTGAAATGAAGCTTCTTTCACCCACTTAATCTTTTGTAAATCACATTCTGAATTTCTTTGACAGGTCCACCACAAGTCCCTGAGTCTGGGAGAAGTGCTGGACGGTGACCGAATGGCAGAGTCATTGTATCACATCCGCTTCAGAGAAAATGTGGAGAAAAAAACTCTTTGCCAGCTCACTCTTTCAGAGAAACAGGTATAGATGTTTGCCATGCAAACACCACATTATACACCTGGGCGAGGCTGTGGCAATTTAGTTGTACTTCTGCTACTTTCTATTCTGTTCTTTTCTATTCTGTTTATTCCAACTTTAGTTTTAAAAATGAACACACCAACAGAAGTTAAGTGGAGCGCTTGGCTCACATTTGATACATAACTTCTACATTTATTAAGCAATTTCCCTTTAAATTGCATTTATTTTATATCATGAAACAATTTCTGCATGTGAGACAAAAGCCGTTCAATTAATTTGAATAGATTGTTTTGAAATGGCTCATGTACGAGAGGAACTTTATGAGAAATGTTTTATTGCGTTAGGGTCACAATAGCAAACTCTGTGATAAATTAAGTTATAGCCTCTACTTTTTTCAATAAATAAACTCAAAAAAATAAGTCTTTGCACTGGAAGCCGTGTAACTGAATGTGCTGCTGTTGTGTTTTTCTGGTGTACCTTAGGTGGACGAGCTTCGTGAGGCCATCGAGGAATTGTACTACTTTGAGTTTGTTCTCGATGATATACCGATCTGGGGGTTTGTGGGGTACATAGAGGAGAGTGGCTTCCTGCCTCACAGCCACAAGGTAAA
The DNA here is from genome assembly GCA_018398805.1 of Hirundichthys speculiger. NCBI lineage: Eukaryota > Metazoa > Chordata > Actinopteri > Beloniformes > Exocoetidae > Hirundichthys > Hirundichthys speculiger. The sequence goes on from JAGFBZ010002524.1 coordinate 64,598, forward strand.
CAGGGACTGTCCAAATAAGACATGCAAAGCAACTGTTGCCTGGAAAGTGTGATACTCCACCCATCAATGTCACGATATCTGATCTTTTCTCATCCTTCTCTTTTTTTTTTTTTTTGTCAGGTGGGTTTGTGGACTCATCTGGACTTCAACATCGAGTACAACGGTGAATCTGTGATTTTCGCCAACGTCTCGGTGAAGGATGTGAAGCCGGTTCCCCTGGAGGAGGGGGCTGGTGCAGCCGTAGGGGGAGTTGGAGTGGGCGGAGGCAGCTTGACGGTCACCCACACTTACAGCGTGCACTGGTACGAGTCTAATCTGCCTCACTCCCGGAGAGCCGAGCGCCTCAGAGACTACTCCTTCTTCCCCAAGACACTGGAGATCCACTGGTTGTCCATCATCAACTCACTGGTGCTGGTGGTGCTGCTGCTGGGCTTTGTTATCATCATCCTCATGCGAGTCCTCAAGAATGACTTTGCCAGGTGAGAAAGCAAAGAAGCTAAATGAGAAAGTGAAGCGTCATTGCTAATCATCTCAAGGAGTAAAGTAATTGTTGTGGCTGAAGTTGCTTCTTACCACATTTATGTAATTGTATACGTAGATCCATTTCCAAACCCAAAAATTTAGTTTTGGCCACTTACTTTGGTTGGCATCTTCAGAGAATGTTATTACTAAAGGTCTGCTCTTTTTTTTTAAATGTACTTTGCCTTAGATCTAATGCTCATTTTAAAAGATAAATGCTTGAGTCTCTTTCTAACTGTAGAATAGCTGCGTGCACTGTGACACCAGCCGCTCTAAGAGTTAGTGTGATGAAATGCTGTGATGAACAGCCTCTAATGGAGGTTTTAGAGAGCAATTTAGATCTTGACTCGCTGACAACAAACAGTTCAAAAAGAACACGAATGGCCGACCATAATGGTGAGAAGTTTAAAAACTGCAGTTTCAGCTTCACTTCCCAAAGGGTTTCTAATCATTTTAACATATCCTGGAAGATTTCAAGGTGTGACAAAGGATTTCTGCTTTACTGAGAATATGACTAAATTTAAATTAATGACTTTATTTTATGGGAGTTTACTACTTTATGAAAGTGGCTGCATGCAAAAATGCAAAAAAAAAAAAAAAATTTTTTACCTTTTATCAATAAGCATTGTTTTCAAGAGAACCAAAAGTTTGCTTGTATATATACCAAAATAAACCAAAAACATCTGTAATCCTAAAATGAATAACATTGGGATGGTATGGAAAATACTTCTGTAAATTCTAACATTTACTTACATGGTTTTTGTCATCATCTTAATTTCATTTGACAACATACATCTATTTTCATGGAGGATCATGAGTGTCCCTGGAATGATAAGAAAGCACTCTTATATCAGGAGACAAAAGTATACATTCATAAATTGGACTGAAAGTTGATTTTAAAAATTCCATGAATAAATAGTCTTACTAATAAAGTGTTTTCTTACTGAATATTTCCATGCGCATTTAAAAAAGCATTTAAGTAATTACTAATTAATTCATAATTACAAAAAGCAGGAGGTCATGGTTATTCCTTTTTTATTTTAAAAGTCCGTGCATATTCTCCTGGGAACATTTCCAGACCTCAGGTGAAGGTGTATAGTACCTGACTCCTCCTCTTCCTCAGACATGCCCTGGTAGTGTGTTCATCACTGTCTGTGGACAAGGTTAGCATTAGGCTTTTTTTTTTTTTTTTTTTTTTTTTACTTTAAAGTCTGGCTGGGCAAGATAACGCGTTATTATCACATTAACTCGTTAATTTAATTAACACCGACATTTATTTTATTGCGCATTAACGCATGTTGCTCACATGCTTTTGTTTTGAAAAGTCTGTTACTGGCTGCTGCGGAACCGGAACAGAATTGGCAGAAAGTCATGTGGAAAAGCTAAAACAGACATGGAGAGCAGTGAAGTTACAGAAGTTTCACATGAACATTTTTATTTTAAAGTTCTCCCAGACGGAGGATTCAACAGAATCAAGGTTATTTGTAACCACTGACAAGTTGAACTCCCCGTTAAAAGTTGCCTGTTTTAATGTTCTGATTGTGGCTCAGGATTTTGTTGGTAGACTTTTTTTATTTTTCATAAAAAAAAACAGGATGACATTAATGCCCTGGCAGTGGCAATAAGATTTATTTTATTTTCCATTTTTTAAGATGAGATTTACACTAAATATGCGTTACTGACAAGTGCTGATGTTAAAAGTGTTTGAATAACAAATGTTATGGCACTTTAGTTCATATGGCAGCAGAACATTTAAATAAAAGTGACCTTTACACTACTTTTGAATTCATTATTTGATTTTGCGTATACAATGTAATTAATTGTGATTAATCAGGGAAATCATGTGATTAATTGCGATTTTAAAATTTTAATCGTTGCCCAGCCCTACTTTAAAGTTTTCAGTGGCTGTATGAGATACCTTGGGTTCAGAGAAATTTAAAGTCAAGGTAGAATGTAAAAATAGCAGTTTTTTTTGTGGTTGTTTGTTTTACTTCACGTATTTCCCTTGTGCTTTTGTTCAATATTAACGATATCCCACGATATCCAACATACTTTTCTGTTGCCTGCAGATACAATGTGGAAGAGGAGAGCGGCTGTGATGATCTAGACCAAGGAGACAATGGCTGGAAAATCATTCACACAGATGTTTTCAGATTCCCCCCTTTCAAAAGTTTGCTCTGTGCTGTTCTGGGGGTTGGAGCTCAGTTCCTGACCCTTGCCACAGGTGAACATTCAATGTCAGATCCACAAACACACACATAAGTCAGTTAAACTCCCTCACACCATCAGGGACCACCACTGTTCTGTTTGAAAACTGGGCAGAGTAATTTTCCTCACTCTACCTACCTCTAGCAACAATCAGACTGAGCACCAGGACTGTGGAACAGTGAATAAACTGGAAGTGGCACGCACATGCACTGACCTCAGACTGACCGCTTTGTTGTGTCCTTATTCCTTTAGCCATTATCGTCATGGCTTTGCTGGGAATGTTCAACGTGCACCGTCACGGTGCCATCAACTCAGCCGCTATTGTCCTGTACGCTCTCACCAGCTGTGTGTCGGGCTACGTGTCCTGCAGTTTCTACACACAGATCAATGGCCAGCGCTGGGTCTGGAACATCATCCTCACATCATCCCTTTTCTCAGGTGAGCCCACCATCCTGTTGAGGATGAATCAATGATGTTTCAGGTACCTCAGTAGTTCACCTCAAACAGATTCATCCAGTATTTTTTTTAATATATATATATACAAGTTATCTTCAGGTAACATGTGGGAAGGTTATTCCAGTGCAACAATAAATTTGAAATAAGGTTATTCACCACTTAACCCATTATAAAGACATGATGTAAAATAAAAGATGGTTTACATCAAGTATGACTGAGGAAAATAAAATCATTAAAACTAGAAGGGGGAAAACAAGTGAAACGTGATTTTTGGCAGATTCAACAATGGTGCATTTAGTCACAAATTATTAGCACTGAGTTTAGTAAAAAAAAAAAAAAAAGTTGGCATGATTCATTTATATAATCCACTTAGTGAATTTTGCTCTCTTGTGTTATAACTTTTGGAAGGCTTTGTAACATCATGAAACCATTTCAATATCCCTACAAACTACACAGCCTTTAAAAAAAAAAGAAGAAAGAAACAGATTTCTCCTTAGAGCTGACTGTACAATCCTGCAGTCTTTCACCAAGGTGTGATGCTCATGACTTAACCCTCAATCACTGGTCCCTACTGTTTGTGGTCTACATCATACTACATTTATGTATCACATAGACAACAAGGGCTGCATCGAACAGCTGTAACATTAAATCAGCTATAAAAAATTTAAAAAGGTTAATTTATTTAAGCTTTTGTCTTGTAGTTTAATTCGCTTGCCAATAGGAGGTGCTGCAGCCCCCACAGCACACCTACTTCCATCCTTCTGGTCCAGTTAGCCATGACTGTTTCACCCCGCTTCAAATGTAAAACATCCTATCAGTTTCAAAAAATATCATTAAATATTTCTTTGGGTAGTGACTTTTGCTTTTATTTTAAACTAGGGGTGCACGATAACTATCGGGCCGATAACAGGAAATTATGACGTCATTCCGATAAGTCCGATATCACGACGAATAGCCCCGATAACATATATATTTTTGTCAACACGGCAGTGCCTCGCTTAAATGACCGGCAGTGAATGTTACGTTCAAGTAACGTCGGCATAATCAGCAAAACGATTTCTCAATCAGGAAAATCAAGAATACCCCCTTATGCCAGAAAACAACTTGTTAAGTCGGTCATAATTTTAGTAGTTGCTAACTTGAATCGATTTTCGCATTGTGTTCCCTCATACTACAAATAAAAAAGAAAAAATAGAAAAGGCTGAAAGAACGACTAGCAAACGAGGGAACTTCGGAATTTACGTTACACCTTGAATGCAGCATGAGCACAGCGTGCTGATCAGAACAAACATGGCGGTGATGGCGTGGAACTTTGTTAAAGTTTCAGAAGAAAATAGTTTGGTGGTTATTTTTGATGAATGCTCCAAGCAAATTCTATGAGGAGGGAAGCCCAAGCATAAGCTTTAATATGTCAAACCTGTTCAGCCACCTACAACATAACAATCGCTTCTATGGAGTTTTAAAATTGCGCTAGCGTGAGCTAATGCTAATGTGCGCAAGCCAGCAGCAATCTCTCTTCCCCTCCCCTCCCCTCATTTCTCTCATCTAAAGCTTCCATTAGATTAAAAAACAAAAAAAATCACTAAACCTCATTTACTTTAATTAATAGTATTAATTTAAAAGGAACCACAAGTCAAAATCCCTTAGATGTAAATCCTTTTCAGTTTGTTATTCTGATGCATGTATTTCCATCAGTTCAAGGAGCCTTTATTTTTTTATATCAGTCAGTAATGCACCCAGGGGCGCAGCTAGGGATTTTGGGCCCCATGAAAAGAATCTTTACCGGGCCCCCCAACACAGCGGCGAAATTTGTTAATGCTATTTTTGATCATCATTAGGGGCCTCTCTGGGCCCCCCTCAATCATGGGCCCCTATAATCCGTATCCTTTACCCCCCCTTTTCGGCGCCCCAGAATGCACCTATTTAAGTTAATGTGAGATATTAAATAGGTTTGTTTGATAGCTTTATGAAAATGTTTGAGAGGCTTGCCAACAGTTTTTCAATGGAAAAAATAAATATCTGTTCATTTAAAGAGTCCAAACTATTTTTGATTTTGTTCATAGTATTAATGTAATGATCTTAGGTATATGTGTGTGTTATCGGTATCGGCCTTTAGGAGATGAAAGTTATCGGTATCAGTTTTAAAAAACAGTTATTGTGCATCCCTATTTTAAACAATAGATTCAATGAACTAATCAATGTAAAGAAAAGACAAACAGTTGAGAGAACAATATGACATTAATTGGGCAAACTTTTCTTTTGACTTCCTTAGATCCAAAAAAGGTGGATTGTTTATATATAGATAGATAGATACATAGATACATAGATAGATAGATAGATTATTAATCCTGAAGGAAATTTAAAAGCCAATGGCCATTTAGCTTATCAATAAAGGCATTCGTTGGACTCGCACTTTGTAGAACGTTATTGAGTTTCATTAAATGCTATGAATTTGAGGCCATTTGACAAATAACTTATGTAACAGTAGCTATTACTTACTAATCTGGTTATGAATTCCCACAGCTCCTCTGTTCATCACATGGAGTGTAGTAAACTCAATTCACTGGTGGAGTGGCTCCACTCAGGCTCTGCCGGCCACCACCGTGCTACTCCTGCTGGGCGCTTGGGTGCTGGTGGGCTTCCCTCTCACTGTCATCGGTGGTATTGTAGGAAAAACCGAGCTGGCAGCTTCCAGGCACCTTGCCGTACTCGTAACATTGCTCGGCAGATCCCTACGCAACCCTGGTACAAACATACAATTGTACACATGGCCATCGGTGGCTTCCTTCCTTTCAGGTGAGCTGTCTTTTAATATGGAAGTAACTGTTTTGATCACAAGTTTAGAGGATTTTGTTAGCTTAATTTCAGATTTTAGTCAGCTATTGTATAGCTTGCTATTCACTGCATTGTTGGAGAATTTACTATAACATGAGAGAAAAATATTGAGGAATGGTTGAGCTTTTATATGATTATATCATTAAGTAGTGGTATAAATCTGCTGATTTTCAGTATCCCACACTAAATCCTACTGTCTGCCAAAAATCTCCTTCAGTGCCATCTCAGTGGAGCTTTACTACATCTTCGCCACAGTTTGGGGCAGGGAACACTACACCCTTTACGGCATCCTGCTGTGTGTCTTCGCCATCCTGCTCTCAGTGGGCGCCTGCATCTCCGTGGCCCTCACCTACTTCCTGCTATCGGGCGAGGACTACCGGTGGTGGTGGCGGAGCGTCCTGAGCACCGGGTCCACCGGCCTCTTCATCTTTGTCTATTCCGTGTTCTACTACAGGAACCGATCTTCGATGAGCGGCCTCGTGCAAAGCACAGAATTCTTCGGATACTCTCTTCTCACAGCGCTCGTCTTCTCACTGATGCTGGGCAGCGTGTCATTCTGGGCCTCGCTGGCTTTTATTCGCTACATCTACCGCAGCTTAAAGATGGACTGAGCATGAAATGGGAATACATTTCAGCCCCAGAGAAACACTTCCTCATAAAAGACGTTGGCAGTCATACATATCTCCTATTGGAATAACTGGAGAAGAAACAAGGGCCTTGAATTTTACTTTTTTTTTTTATTTGAATTAATGAACTTCAACAGCTATCAATGTTTGAATGAGGGACAGCTGGTGAATTGATAACAATCCCACTCCACAAATTTGGAGTGGGAGTATTATGGATTTAAGGAGATGATGAGACAATATAATACAAAGGGATTTCTGCTTTCTATCAGGAATAAAGGGTTAAAATGTGTGGTATGTTACATGAACAAATTAATTTAATTTGTACAATCTGGTGTGGGACACCATCTACTCTGATACTATTTGATTTATTGAACCAAGGGAGGGGACAAACATTCTGTATTTGTGCATTACACTGCTTATTTAATGAGAGTGAAAGTACCTTCATAGATTTGTTTATACAGCAGAACAAGTGTTAACACTTGAAATCAATAGTGCCCCACATATTTATAGTGGCCTGGTAAAATATGAGAACCATTGTTTTGCACTTGGTATGAAGCACCACATTGTCTCTGCAATTGATAGTAATGATGCCTTGTAGATTTGAGAGCTGTTGCAAAATGTTGGTGATGAATGCAATATTGTAATTGTATTCTATGGTCTCTATTGACTTTGGTTCTGATGTAAATAGTCTTTTCAGTAAAGTACTTTTTAACACAAACTGTCCGTAAACACTGTGCTGCTTCTTCTCTTGTGATTTCTTTGACATGAATAGCAATTTCAGCCTTTGGATTCATATCAAACATTTCCAAGTATTCACATCTTTTATGTTATAACAAGGGGGTGTATCACAAACCAGCTTCAACAGAAATGGGATATTTTGGGAGAGCCGACTATCGAAATAAGAACGTTGGGATCAGAGATATTTTGGACTTCAGCGATGACTATCAACTGAATTATTAAATCCAGGCTTTCTACTGTAGATGCCTTACAGGATAAAGAAGCATTCCACCATTTGAGTTTCTTTTGTAAAAAAAAAACAAAAAAAAAAAACTCAGATCTGCTGACACTTTATTCATAAAAGCAGGTTTAATGAATGGAAAGTGAAGAATATGAAAAAAAAAAGCTGCAACAGTTCAAACAAAGGAAAAGCATAAAATCACTTGTCCATTTGTACATTAATACTTTATTCAGTGTGAAACAAAGCATTGTCAATACCAGTATTTATGTGATGCATTTCTGAAAAAACTTTAAAAGTGAACTATTTTTCAGAAACAACTCATGATTTTTCCCCCTTTCATTTTCATTGAATGAATATTCTGATACTGTGAAGGCCTCTCACCCAGCTGCTGATCAGCCACAGCACCCTGACGCTGAATTGAATTAGGCTAAAACCTGTACAAAAACACACAGTACACAGTGATACATTCACTTTCTAATCAGTATTACATTATTCATTAAATGAATGTCAGCATTTTACAATGAACTTGTCAGTAGACTGGGATAAAATATACAAATATAACCTGTTCTACAACCTTCATGACAGGACCTCTAACCTACAGTTGAACAGCATATGCAAATCCTGTGGAGAAGCATATTGTACAGCTTAGCAGGTGTGGATGTTTGTCTCTTTCACTCAGCTGTGAAATTACATCACAGACTGTGAATTCAATATTATTTCTGGCCAACAGGCTTGACTTTTAGTGTGGCTTAAAATACTGGAAGGCTTACATCTGGCAAATAAAATTAGCAACTGAGTTAGTCATTCAGCAATCTGATGTGTATTTTCAATTTAGTAATTATGTGAGACAACACAATGTTCCAGAGCAGGTTATGAGTTCAGCCTGTTAGCAGAGTCTCAGACTAAGACAGCTATTGTCTGTAAATCCTGGCTGTAGACTTCATAGAACTCACTCATCTAACTTGCTTCATGGTTCATCACCCTAGGTCTGTTCAGTTAGATCCAAATGACTGTCACATTACACTGCAACTAAACTAATCACAAAAAGTAAGAACATTTGTGTTTAATGTATTATTCCTTTGTTGTAACAATGCTTCTTGGAAAAAAAATCTTAATACTGTTATATATACCCCCCCCCCCTTTTTTTTTTTTATTGTACCAAGCAGTCCTGACCTCAACGCCATTAAACGCTTGTGCAATCAGCTCGGCATGTTTTTATCCCGGTGACCCAACACTACTACGTTGGCTGACATTGCAACAAAAAATGGTTGAAGAATGGGATGCCATCCCACAGCAGTGTGACCACCATGAGGTCTTTTACACATTACCGAGGTTCCTGATTGTTAAAATGCCCATATCTGGCTCCCATTATCTAATCCACCAAATAGTCAACAGCAAAGAGGGGAAAAACAAATTTTTTTAGATTTTGCAAACCTTTCATGGATGCAACTCGCATACTTGGCTCCATTTAAAATGGCAATAATCAGGCTTTCCTATGGTAAGAAGCATTTCCAAGAAACATCCAAAGAAACAAACATCCACCAAACTCAAATTTTACTTCCTTTTCATGCTCAGTTTAATAACTGGTCATCAATTCAATAAAACCATATTAGCTTACCGGGTATGTTTTGGTGCACCAAAATAAAATTGACAATTCAGCTTTGAAATGTAAACCTGTATTTATTGAAAGGCATAAAAATTCAACTGAAATGTGAGCACACCAGGTCTGATTTTGATCAGTAGCTGCATTACAGAGTTTGTTGTAGATATAAAAAATGTGGCACGAAAGATACACCTGAGCTGGCCAGAACTAGTATCAACAAGTATAAACATACCAACATGTTAAATAGCTCCATACAAAAATAAAACTTCATGATTAAAAAAGGGAAAAAAAAAAATGGGGAAGGGGAGATGTCATCAACAAAACAATGTTCATATACATCAAGCCTCAGAAAAATACCTCAGTTAATCAAGCCAACAACCTGGAGGCAATGATCAACATGGCTTCTGGATAACACGTGGAGAAAAGCTAATTTACAACAGATTTAGCTGAAGCTACTGGCTGGTACCGTGTGCCACAGGTGCATTTACGGAGGTTTGGCTTGCTGCAGACTCCCCTTCCTTGACTCCAAAGCTTGCAATGTGCTCCAAGTTGTTTACAGTGTTGGTGCTGGTTGAGTTGAATGCACTGGGGCTGTATTCAAAGCGATTGCCGTCCGGTGGCATGGACCATCCAGACACCTGGGGCTTGTTGGAGACGGCATCCTGCGATGAGCCGGAGGACCAGGAGCGGTAGCCAGTAGATCTCGGAGCACTGCCCATGGCAGCTAGATAGAAGGCCAGGTTCTGTGGTGTGTTCTTAAATGCCGTCTCCATCATGTGGTGGGTGTAATGCTCCCTGAGCTGGGGCTGCCCATCCCTTTGATACTGAAACAAAATGGAAGATGAAATCAGTCAAATTTGCTACCAGATACTCGGTAAGCTATTGGCTCATGGTGCTTTTTTTTTGTGTTACGTCTCGCCTTTAAAGCCAAAACCATGACTATGGTTAGGCCTCCAGTATGGACGTCATTGCTCTATGTCCAATGCACTTTTTCCTCTTGTGTGAAAGGAAAGACTGGACAACTAAGGGAGAGCAGACCGCAGAAATCTTGTACAAAGGTGTTAACAAGGAGAGCTACTTACAGGCGCCATATGTGAAGCCACACTGGTGAAAATGGCTCCCTGGCCCGAGCTGTTCTTATTGATCGCATAGCGCTCCGACACCCAGCTTGTATCCTTCTGATGCCTCCTTAGTTTCATCCTCCTGTTCTGAAACCATGTCTTCACCTACAAAACACGATGAAGGAGATCCTGTTCAGAAAAATGCGCAAGGGTCCTGGTGTTGTGTTCATCATTCAGTTACATCATATTCACCTGTTTGTAGGTCAGTCCAGTCAGTTCCGCCAGGTTCTTCATCTCACCTGGAGTGAGGTACCGCTGCACGGTGAAGCGCTGGACGAGAGCATTCATCTGACTCTCTGAGAAAGCTGCTCGGACCTTTCCTTTGGGGGTGTTTACGGCAGTGCTCGGCTTTTTCGGGGAAGATGGGGGCACATTAAAAGCGGTTGGGCTGTCGGTGCCTTTGTTTCCTGTAGCGGAAAAAGTCTGTGGCTCCTCCATGAGAGAGCTGGAAACATCGTTGTTGGCATCTGGACTCCTGCCAGCCGCTTCCTCGTCAACATCTTTTTCGGCCCAGATAGCAGGATCTGCCTGGGGGAGACTGCCTTCACGGCTGCTGCCAGAACTCCACGAATCTATAAATACACAACATTATTTTTGCTGCAGTTACAACAAAACTCCGAAAAAATGTTGAAACCCAACTTCGATAGATATTATTTCACATTGGTGTAACTCTCTACATCTGCCAACAGATGTCGCTCCTGAGCAGCGTCATCTGTTGCTATACAGACACCCAATGGCGCCAGATTACAAATCAGTTAAAAACCAAGATGGACGTGAACTGGATGTTACGATCAAAGTTTGAGGGGGAAATTTCAACAATTCTGCGAGGAGATGTAAGCAAAGGCACAATGCGTGGAATCAAACATAAAAACCTGTCATATCGATTATTATAATAGTTGTTTCTTACCCGGTGAGGCGTTCGCCTCGGAGTCGCTGGCTGAATCGCTCCCGGCTCGGCTCACCGCGTTTCCCGCTGCTCCGTAGACGCCATGGTGAGGTCTGGCCAGCAGCAGGCGGCCATTCTGGTGGTTACCGAGATAGACAACCCCGGGACCCTGGTAACAAGGGCCGGTTACTACATGCGGTTCGGGACTGTGGGACGGGGACTCCTCCCGGGTGGCGGCCGCGCTGGCCGAGTAGTAGGTCTGCGTCGCCCCAGCGTCATAGTTGGTCAAGTCCGGGTTTCCGTTGTCGCCCCAGCCGGTAGGGTTGCTGTGGTTCTGCTCGGGAGCGGATTGATACACGAGGCCGTAGGCGTAGGCATGGTAAGAAGGGTTATAGTTGTACGCTACCTGTGCCTTCCAGTCTGCCATTGTCCTGGCAGTAGTCCCGCGTGATAAAACTCAAATAAATACAAGTATTATTGTTAAAAACTCCTTAAAATTGCAAAAGACGACTACGTGAGTCATTAAAATGTTTTTCTAAAAAATGAATCGACAGGTAAAACAGGGCGCGACATGAAAGACTACGCGCATCAGCGCGGCGGTGCACCGTGTATTTATAAGGACGTGTGTGGGTGTGGACCTGACACGGGTGTAGGTGGGTGTTAACCTGGGAGCCAATCTCGGTTCTTCCTCCAGAAAACACAGGACAAGGCCGATGGTTAAGGCCTTTCGTTTGAAATTAAAGTTATTTTCTTCTCTGTTTGTCCTCATCCATATGTTAAATTAGAAATAGTAACTTTTTTTTTTTTTCAAGATGGCGCCGTGCCAAGTGGCGACTGCAGCAGCAGCTCCTGTTACTGCAGTTCCTGCTTGGGATCAATAAAGTACATATATCTACATCTATCTATCCGGTTCATTTCAATGATATTTTACTCATCTCTAAAGGGAAATTGTATATTATTATGTAAATCATGTGTCAACTCAGCCTGGAAACTAAAATTCTGGCTGTATATGTGTTAAAGGACACAAAGATCAATTGTTAAACCCCATGATGTGCTCAGAGAATAGTAAATCCACTTAAGGGTAAAAATGCAGGGGGATCATGTTATTTATTTATGGAAAAAAGCAGATGATTTTCACAGGAGTGGACACATCAGTAACTTGCCCAAAAATATGAATATGGTGAAAAAAAAAGAACATTACTTTACATGTCCTAAGAAGGAAATATATTTGAAATTATCCAATAATGTGCATCTGTATCATAGACAAGACAAACCATAAGGTCTCATTGTACACTGATTCAGGTTTAGCTGTTCTTACTCCTAACTCATTGAGCATTTTGCAGTAATTTCATTATGTATTGGGTTTAATTACAAATCTTTTTGTACTGTTCTGGGTCACATGTTAGGGACCTAAGATGAGGCTTCTGTCAAAAAACATTTACAGTTGAGTTTTTATGGTTCTGCCTTCATACATCACCACCGTAGATTTAAAATAAAGCACTCAAAATGTGTTCACAGTGGAGATTTTAATGTTTAATTTAAGACGTGTCACAAAAATATGCTGTTTGCCATTTAGGAAATATATTATATATTTCTGTACTGTTCTGGGTCACATTTTGTGTGTGTATGTGGTTTTGTCGTTAGACACAGTCACAATGGATTTAAAATAATATAGTAAAGATGTGATTAAAGAGAAGACTTTCTGCTTTAAATTTAGAGGTTTCACAAAAATATGACTTGCCCCTTCCAGACATTATAATTATAGCCATTTTAGGCAAAGTACTTTCATCTTTGAGGGTTCAATAGTATTGGGACAAAATGGCATAATTGTATTTGTGGGTCTTTCTGCCTTCAGTTTTGTCTTTAGTAACTGAAAAAGTGCTCTGCTGGGCTGAGATTCAGTGGCTGACTTGACCATTGATGAATATTCAATTTCTTTGCCTTTATAATGTCTCTGCACTGTGAATTGCTGTGGCACACATCTTACACCTCAGAATTAATTGTACTACTTCTGTCAGCATCACCAATACACATCAGGGGAGCCTGTTCCCCAGCTATACGTGTCCATGCCATGGCAGTGTCTCCACATGATCTGCTTTGGATCATGAACTGTTCCTTTTCTTCTCCTTACTTTTATGTTCCCATCATGTTTATCTTGGTTTCATCTGTCCAAAGACTTTAAGAAAAAGAAACTCTTTTTTTTTTTTTTTTTTAAAAGTTTTCTTGTAAAGTATAAACTGACTTTCCCGTCCTTGACCAGTGGTTTACACCTTTCATGAAGGCGTTGATTGGTTGTAGATTTTAACAGTGATATGTTTACCTTCTCCACAGTGTTCTTGACTCCTTTTGATTTGTGAAGGTTTTTTTTTTTTATTCACCAAGGTCAGGATTATACAATCATCTACTTTACTAATCTTCTGAGGTCTTCCAGATCTCTATATGTTGCTGTCCTCTGTTGATTTGGTCATACAAAAGATTTTGGCTATATCTTTTATAGATTTATGATGCTTTTTCAGCCTCATGTTTGGCCTTCTTCATTTGCACTGTGATCTCCTCAGACATCACATCAGCTTAAATGGAAACTCAAAACCTGAATCCAGCTCCAGCCCTTTTTTCTGCTTCAGTTGTCTTGCCGTTTACTTTGCTTAAAATAGCACTAATTACCAAGTGTCAAATGTCATATTTTCGTGAAACTTTTTAAACTAAATTTGAAAGTCTACACTTTGACCACAACTTGACTGATAGATAGATAGATAGATAGATAGATAGATAGATAGATAGATAGATAGATAGATAGATAGATAGATAGATAGATAGATAGATAGATAGATAGATAGATAGATAGATAGATAGATAGATAGATAGATATAGAAAGAAATACAGAAATATTATGAAAATAGACTAATATAGTATAGTAGTAAAAATAGTATTTAAATAGTATTGCACACACCAGAGAAAATAAAATAAAACAACAACAATTGCACAACTGCACAGGGTTCCTGCCCCAATGAAGAGCTAGTGCTACAGCCTAAATGTTCAGACTGTTTTTCCAGATTCATTGTAGTGGTGTGTAGAGGAAAAAAATCATAAAAAATATCAAAACTGTGGGTCAAAATCCTGTTTTCAGGCCTTATTTTATATTTATATTTATATTATATTTTGGTTTAGGAATATAAGAGAGCGCAGAGAATCTTTTGTCCTCTTCAACATTATTATTCTGTATCCATCTTATCCTGCAGGTCTGAACATTGTTATATTTGATCTCCTTTAATTCCTGTTGAGGATCTGACTCTACACCTTCATTATCACAGAAACTCCATGATTATGTCTGCTGCAGTTCAAATGTGCAGCCCAAGTCTTGTGTTAGTGTTTTGCCTCCTAAAATGAAGGCTTTGAAGGCTGAGATAATGTGAAGTATTTTTTGGTAGTATTTTTTCTTAATGAAAGGAGCTCAGCTATAGTGTAATCTTTTATATCCCCAGTCATGGAAGAAAGGTATTACATCTCTTGACGCAATTAAGAAACTCAGGATATATTGTGGCATTAATATAACACATCCCTTGTGTGGAGTAAATTATATTTCAATCTGTGTAAGCAGGGGAAAATTATTTAATCATTTTAACATTCTCAGACACATTACCCCAGTTACCCCAGTAATTTCCCAGCAAATGATTTTAAAGCATAGATACAGTTGTAAATAATAGTAACTCCCTAACATTAGCACAAGCCTTTTCTGTTTTATTTTTCATGGCTGAGAAATCCAAATATAATTCTAATACAGTGGGGCCATTATCTGCTTACTTTGTTTGGAAACCATACTTTATATTTAGCCTGAAACCTAATTTAAGACATGCTTTATTTAACCGCTGTTAGTCCACAACAAGTGAAAAAATACAGACACTGAAATGTAGCCCTGAGTCCCAACACCCCACTGTTCTGGACAGTCTTGGACATGTTTCCACAAACAGCTCTTTTCCCTCCACTCACAGCCCTTTCACAAACATGAATTAGATTAGCTCGTGTGTTACCATCCAGCTGTTGTTTGCCTTCTCCCTCCTTGCCTGTATTGACGTGCTAATGATTCAGTTAGAGGTGATGATTTAAGAATTGTGAGCCTAATGGGACCATTAGCATCTCTATCTGGTCTCTGGCAGGACAGGGTGTGTTTGTCTGATCTTACATGAGACAGACATACAGGGCAGGGTTTATCATGTTGATATGTATGGGGGGGTGGATGGACAGGTGTGCAGGGCATTAGCATTGGTATGTGCTGAGAGGATTAGAAATCAGTCTTTGATGATAGGCGCTTTTCAGTGCCAACAGTTCCAGTTGGCACTGAAACAGTTATATTATGTTGTAGAAGTTACAGCTATTTATTTGCACCATTGAAATTATAGTTCCCATATATGTTTTACTTCAATGTTACATCCGTGTTACCAAAAATCTCTTTTTCAGCTATTAACTGATCAGAACAGTTGCAGATTAATTCTTTATTGATTTATCATCAAAATAAGCAAATTCATTGATTATTATAACAGAGATGAAAAGGTATCTTTAACACTTAGCTCAGTATTCACTCATGTAATAAGAAGGGACAAGTTTGTTTCTCTTGTAAAATATAGCACTTGTTCACAAGTCAATGAAAACAAGCAAAAAAAAAAAAAAAAAAAAAGGTATGCTCAAAAGGTTCATATAATCAATTGGAAGATCATCTGATCTATAATTTTACTGGCTTTAAAGTCTGCCAGTTTTCTTTCAGGTGGCTGCCTTGTCAGCTCAAATGAGCTTTATCCAAATAATCAAATCAAATCAAAGCTGGGTCTGATACTTTATGTGGTAGAGACACAATAGATTAGTCAGCTACAGTGGTTTAAAATGTAAATTAACTGTGTAAGAAGCTTATTCTAGTCAAGTAAAAGCAGTAGCATGTGAAAGTTCTTGATTTCAAATGTAAAAAAATTGATGAAGTTTGCACATATGTAAGATAAGTTTTAAATCTGCTGTGATTTTAAAAATAAATATAATGGACGGGTATATCATTCCTATTTTATTGAACTGTGAACAAGTTGTGCTTGGGGTGGGACTTTTTACTGCAGAAATAAACTGCCCTCTTTTTTTTCTAGTCATAAATCGTTTAATATCTTAAGTGAAGAGTTGAAAATCACATTATAACCTGAAAATATTTATAATAGCTGGAATTAATTCTTTATTTTTCCTATTTAGTATGTGGGGTTTGAACATGTTTCATTCGTCCTCCGCTGCTGCGGTTGTAGGCGCTGTTTGCTCGTATCAGACTGAAAACTCTAAATTCCGCAGGTCCCTTTAACGCCACTCACGTGGAACTCTTGGCCGGTTTCGCCCCGCGTGCTGTCCGAACGTTAACGGACCACACAGAGCTGGAGGCTCGAGCCTGTCACACTTAACCTCCGCTTAGCCAACGGCTTTATATCGTTTTACTTAAACGGTTACAGTCGGTTGCTTACTTTTTCACCTTCACAGAAAGATTTTGTTTACACATTTGACAGGTGTAGCAGACCCGGATAGCTGACCACCCCGAAAAAGGTCAACTCGTTTTTTTTTTTTTTTTCCCGTTTCAGGAGTTTGTGAACATATTCACGTTAACTGTCACGAAAAGACCAACTAAAGGCGATTGCAACTGTCAAGATGACAGAAGAACTTGAGAAAATTCCTCTTACAAATGACAGAGCCTGACAATGCTGTTATCCAGCAGGTAATGTTACAGAGAAAGCTAGCTCTTTTCTGATAAATAATTTGAAAACTGGAGCTAACGGTTGGAGACTAACAGCCAGGTTAACGTCTGGAAACGTACCGCTGGGTATCTCATTACAATACTAACGCCTGCTAAATGTAAAGTAGCTTGCTTTAAAGTTAACCAAAGTTTACGTTGTGATTCATTTTTGTTTGTAAATGCCGTGTGCTAATTTAGTGTTAGTCTGTGTTACTTTGACATGGTATTTTGTGCTCCTCTAGGCTACAGTCCAGCTGAAACAGGCTTTCAAAGATCCAGCCATTATACCAGCCCTGTGTGCTGTCATGAGTGGATCCCAAAATCCACAGGTATTGTTACAGTGTCAACATTAACAAAACACTTTATCCCAGTGAGCTATTGTGTGTGTGTGTGACAAAGAGAGGGTGACGTGTGTCTCATCTTGTCACCAAGTCAAATCTCTTTGTAGAGCATATTTTATACACCAGGCATAAACGTGGTGTACTTTAAAAACACATTACACAACATATGAAAAAAGAAGTTGATCAGTGTTTTGCTCATTAATTTGATTATTTAAACCTAACTGAATGCTTGTGGAGGGAATATATATGTATGTGTGTGTGTATTTCAGCTTTTTTAAAGCTGTTGAAACAGACCTGAATTCTTATAGTCCCTTTCAGATATGCACTCTTTTGAGTGTTTTGCTTAATATGTGGTCATTTTAAAAGTAAAGCTGTAATGGCAGTCACTTACTAGTGTAGAGGTCTTGTCTGGTTGCAGATGGAAGTATGGTACGGTTGAATGCTCTGAAATTTGTCAAATTTTGTCTAACACAGAAAAGACAGCAAATAGGTGACTTGTTGAGATTGCGGGAAAAATAATTATTCACACAGCATTTGCTCTCTTCCTGTAAGTATAATTAAGCTATTTTGAATGAGAAGCCACTAAGAGTGCATACAATTGCTTTGTCCATCAGTGTCATGGGTTTGTCTGAGTGAAGTCATGAGCTAGAGCTTACTGTTAAGGCTATGTGTCAAATATAGAATGACACTGCTTTAACAGATTTCTGAAGCTATTAGTGTTACTATGCATTTCTTGTAATCTTAAGCTATTGAATAATTTTCTTACTTTTATTACTTGCATGTAGATTCGCCAGTCAGCTGCAGTGATGCTGAGGTTGAGAGTAAAGAAACACTGGAAGAAGATTAACCCTAATGACAGAGAGAGGTTTGTTGGGTTCATTGAATTTTACACCATTGCAATGCACATATCTGAAACTGAATTTGAGCCAGTTGTGATTTTAATGTTTACCTCTTTCATACAGCCTAAAAGCAGTGGTATTGCAAGCCTTCATGCAGGAAACAGAGTAAGCATTTGGATGTAATTGACAGAGAAACAGTATGGTGCTACATATAGGTGTAAAGTGTCATGTACTGGCTCCTTTGACCTGTAGCTGGTGTACCTTTGCTTTGCAGGCACACAGTGCAGCATTCACTCTCCCAGCTATGTGCAGTTATGGTTAAACATGAGACACCAGACCGCTGGCCTGCCCTGCTGCAGCTCCTCAATGAGTCCACCAAAAGTAGTAACCCTCATGACAGACAGGTAAGTATATTATTATTGAACAGATATGAATGTAGATAATGTTTACTCATTAATATAATCTTTTGAGTCAAAGCTTTACAAAGATGTTTTCTGATTATTTCTTGGACAATTTACAAACTGTGTTAATGTGTTATTCTTCTTTTAATTTTATATAACGCATTGACCCAAATATGAGATAAGGTTGTTTTTTTTTTCACTGTGATGAAAAAAAACCTGAAAAAGTTGGGTCGCCTTATATTCAGGGTCTAGATTTTTAAGCCTCTCTATGTCCACAACAACTGGTAGTGCAGAGCAGCACCATGAATGTGTCTGTTAGGCTATTAACAGGATATAACAGTTTCAGAGAGTTTGAGAGATAAAGAAAGACAGCATGGTATCCTGTACAAAGCGGTGCGAAAGGGTGAAGAAACAAAAATGCAAAAAAGTTTTGATACCAATTTTAAGGTGATGGTAATAAAGTCTATTGAGTAGCTGCCAAGCAATAACAAAATGTGATGCTGCACAGTGTAATACACACTGATGCTGAGTCCAAACATCTTGCCAGAGGTGGAACTAGGACTTTCTTCTAAATAATCATCCAGGGGCCAAGTATTTGTCAAACATCCTTGCACATAATCCCCTTTCTTTGGTAAGGTGTATGGACATTTCATCAGTCACACTTGTTCACTTTAGACACAATAGACAAAGCTTAGACAGTAAAACTCCTTAGCAATTTTACATTTATTTTTTACTGTGCATAGACAAAATGCTTAATACACACAATAAGTCTCACCAAGCTCTGGTACTCAGACTTTGGAAAGAAGCTGTTTTATGTTCATTAGTATGTCATTATGGTATTGAAGTAGCTGAACTAAATACCTCATACTTTGATCTTCTCAGTCCTTACTGAGGCAAGACAAGATTTGGAGCTCATATCACTTCATGTCCATACATATATGTGTGTGTGTGTGTGTGTGTGTGTGTGTGTGGATAATATATATATATATATATATATATATATATATATATATATATATATATATATATATATATATATATATATATATATATATATATCTATATATATATATATATATATCACACATATATGTATATGTATATACACACATATATATTCATTTTTCTTCATTTTCTGTAAAGTGAGTAATGAATTTCTGCTTTTTCTCTCATGTCTTGATTTAGAATATAATGTGCAGTGTTCCCAATGCATGGAAATAAAACCATTATAAGGATTTTGGGCTTTACTCAATTTTTTGAACAGACTGCTATTATTTTGGACACAACTGTGTGTATATATATATATATATATATATATATATATATATATATATGTATGTATGTATGTATGTATGTATGTATGTATGTATGTATGTATGTGTGTGTGTGTGTGTGTGTATGTATGTGTGTGTGTGTGTGTGTGTGTGTATGTATGTGTGTGTATGTGTGTATAGCTCTAAGACATCTGTCTTAGCTCTAAGATATCAAGATTCTTGTCCAAACAGGTTGGCCTTCTGCTGCTGAATAAGGTGATGGAATCTAATCCTGAACCTTTCAAGCCTCACTACTGCCAGCTGCTGCAGCTGTTCAGTACTGTGCTACAGGATCACAACAACCCAACCTGCCTGTACTACTGCATCCTCACCCTCACAGCAATAACATCTTACACTGGCTCAGAAGAGATGGTGAGGCAATGCTGCCAATTTCCTTCCAAATCTGTTCGTGACAGGAGTATCAGATTGCTTGTAGATGTTTCATTACAGATTTTATTACTGTTTCTCAAACATGCCTTCAAAATTTACGTTTAAACATGCCATTGTCTCACAGTCTGTTAAGGATATTTATTATTATTTATATAATGATTGATTTGGTTTTTTATTGTTCTACAGAAGCTCATGCAATCCATCATCCCAAGTCTGATTGTTGCTCTGAAACACATCATCCCGGCCAATCAGGTAAATCGTGATATTCAAGACATTTTATTGCTGGTGCTGGTCAACCGTCAGGTTATTGATGACCAAGACCTTTTACATTACTGGCTGTGTCTGTGTTTGCACAGGACCAAGCCAGTGAGGCCATGGAGGTGTTTATTGAGCTCATGGAGATTGAAGTGTCCATCATTGCCCCTCACGTAGCTGAGATTGTCCACTTCTGCCTGGAAGTGAGTTTTGAATTCTGTTACTGATGAAGTTATGTATCTTGTTTAATTTTGAAAGTAATTTGGAGTTTTGTTTTATCAATGCTGAGGGACATGACAATTCTAACAATATATATTTGTGTTAGGTGGGGAGTGACACAACACTGAACGACTCTCTTCGAGTGAAAGCACTGTCTTGCATTACATTCCTGGTCAAGCTGAAGAGTAAGGTAGAGTCATCCACCAGCTTTTATAAATAAAGAGCTGATATCTGTTCTTCAGTTTGTAATGAGTAAAGTTTTTCAGGAAGCCTCAACAAATAAAGTGTCTACAGTATCTGCAAATCAGGATTTAGGGCCAATTCCAAATCCTCCCTTAACCCTCAATCTTAGCCCTCGAAAGTAAGTGTAAGGGCCATCTTGTGACTTAGAAATGGGGCACCCCTTAAGTGCAGTTACATCTTCAGACTGTGCGGGAGCGGCCTTACATCAAAGCTACGTCCAGTCTGTCAATAAAACGACGAATAAGAATATATATATATTATATATATATATATATATATATATATATATATATATGCCCTGTGATGGACTGGCGAATGACTGGTGTACCCCTGCCTTTCGCTTTCTGGGATAGGCTCCAGAAGATCCCCGTGACCCTTCAAGGATGAAACGGGTATGGAAATGGATGGATGGATATATATATATATATATATATATATATATATATATATATATATATATATATATATATATATATATATATATTATATATATATATATATATATATATATATATATATATATATATATATATAGATATATATATATATATATTATATATATATATATATATATATATATATATATATATATCATATATATATGTATATATTATATATATATGTATATATATATGTATATCTTATATATATCTATAATATATATATATCATATATATATATATTATCATATATATATAGGGCTGGGCAACGATTAAAATTTTTAATCGCGATTAATCGCATTATTTCCCTGATTAATCGCGATTAATCACATTATATACGCAAAATCAAATAATGAATTCAAAAGTAGTGTAAAATCCACTTTTATTTAAATGTTCTGCTGCCATATGAACTAAAGTGCCATAACATTTGTTGTTCAAACACTTTTAACATCAGCACTTGTCAGTAACACATATTTAGTGAAAATCTCATCTTAAAAAATGTAAAATATAATAAAGCTTATTGCCACTGCCAGGGCATTAATGTCATCCTGTTTTTATAAAAATAAAAAAAAAGTCTACAAACCAAATCCAAAAAAAAAGATTGTGGCTCAGCAGAATCATAACATTAAAACAGGTAATCTCTCTCAGAAACTTTTAAATCAAATCAAAAATTAAAAAGTGACATATATATATATGATTATAATATATATGATATATAATATATCTATATATATATATATATATATATATATATATATATATATATATATATATATATATATATATATATATATATATATATCTATATATATATATATATATATATATATATATATATATAATATATATATATATACATATACATATAAGGTGTCGAAAATTTGGAATGCCTTCTGGATAGCCCTAACTCCTAAGGGCGGTGCTGGAGAATCTCAATATTGAGGGCGATACAGCCCTCAAACTTTTCCCTCATCTTAACATTCTACAATTGGGACAGCACTTGCACTTAACGGGAGTGCTCATTTTTGAGATTGAGGGTTAAGGGAGGAATTGGAATTCACCCCAAGATTCTTCAGAAAACACTGCTGCCTCTGTCTGTTGTCTTTTGTCATGGACAGTTAAAACGTTATAGCCGTGCATCACAGAGCAGAACCATTATGTGGAATAGTAGTATGACACTGATAAATAAAAGAAAATGTTACTATTCTTTCATTTTTTCTGTTAGACGGTGCTAAAACTGAAGTTGCTGGGTCCCATCCTGCAGAACATTTTCCCTATTTTGACTGCACCACCCCCACCTGGTGAACAAGATCCAGAGGATGAGGAAGATGACAGTGGTGATGGCACTGACAATGAAAACCCAAAACATTGCTCTGCTCAGGTGGAGAAAAGTTGTTAAATCTTTTTTTTTTTATGCGGGGTATGTTCCTGTACATTGTACTGTGACTAAGTTTACTTGCTGGACATTAACATGGTTGTACAGTGGTGCAGTAGTTAGGGCAGGCGGCCCATGTACAGAGGCTACAGTCCTCGTGCTGCTGGTCACGGGTTCGACTCCCAGCCTGTATGACCCTTTGTCGAGTGTCTTCCCCGTCTTCCCCGTTCTCTCTGCCCTGTTTCCTGTTTCTCCTTCACTGTCAAATAAAGGCCATTAGTGCCAAAAATAAACCAAACATTGTATGAATCCAAGTAAATTGAACTTGTTCGTCTGTTTCCAGGTGATTGACAGTATGGCTCTCCACATGCCACCAGAAAAACTGTTTCATCACCTTGTAAGTTATGAAGATATTTACTACTTTAAGAATCCATGTGTCAGAGCCCTTACACTTATACCTGTTTAACAGAGTATTATGTACATTGTGTCTTGTGTATCAGATACCCCTCACCAAAGCCTGCCTTACCAGTGAAAACCCCTATCAAAGGAAGGGGGCTCTTATGTGTCTTGGTGTGCTAGCTGAAGGATGTGCAGACCACATACGCAATACGTACATCCATACATGAGTTTCCTTGAGTTTCTTGTTTATTTGTTTAGTTTTCTTTTGAAGAATTGCTTATCTCATAGGAGCTGGCTTTAATTTTCTGTTATATCAGAAGACATTTGAGCATTCACCCTCACCCTCTGTGCATATCTCTGGCAGGATGCTGTCATCTGTGCTGCAGACAGTATGCCAAAGTCTTTCAGACAGCAATCAGGTGGTGCGCAGCGCTGCTCTATTTGCCATTGGACAATTCTCTGACCATTTACAGGTAAGCCAGGACACACATCAGTGTAAACCTCAGGACTTGTGCTGTGTGATTGTGCTTTTAACATTGTCTTTATTAATAAAGTATATTTGATAACTGTATAGATTTTTGTGTTGTGACAGAATATTATAACAGTTAAGAGACTCTGAGATCAGGGTCTGTGTGAGCAGCAGTAGAAAATGTTATTTATTTATCACCATACATTTAGTTAGATTGCCACTGACATTTTAATACTAACACATTTAGTTTCAGAAAATATACTTGTCTGATATATAATATAAAATTAATCACATAAAAAATCATAATAATATAAAATATACTTGTCATCGTTTGTTTTCTAGCCCGAAGTGAGCAAGTATTGTGGAGAGCTGATGCCTTTGCTGTTGGGCTACCTTTCATCCTTGAACGAGGCAAAGGTTGGCCATGTCACTAAAGCCTTTTATGCCTTGGAAAACTTCATGGAGAATCTTGGTAAGCTGAATGAGGAATCACTGAATGATTGACAGGAGTGTTTCTCTGTGTACACTGCAAGAAGAAGCATGAAATCTCAAGGGATGAGATTTCATGACATCCGACTTGGACCCCAAATAAAAGCAAAAAAAAAAAAGAAATTAGTTCAAAACTAAAGCCTTTATCAGCAAAACAGAATTTGCTTTTAGATATTCATCTGTTAGTTTTTGTTTTAAGCTTACTTCTTTAATACAGAATTGCTCAGCAACCATGAGATTTCTCAGCATTTTCTTTTTTTTTTTCCTTCATTCAAACAGGAGCTGATATTGAGCCCTACCTGTCTACCTTGATGGAGACAATGTTTTCTGCTCTCAACAACGTTGAAAATCTCAAGATAAAAGAACTTGCTGTCTCTGCCATAGGTGCCATAGGTAAGAATAGATTTAGACTGGGAGAGAAGGCACCCTTCCTAAAACATTTGACAGTGATGTTTTATAGTTCATTTTGTGTTATATCTGTTAAACCAATACTTATGTACCTCTTTTCTTCAAAATTCAAAAAGATTCATTCAAAAGAGTTTACCAACTTTTTGGGTGTAGGTGTCCTGTGTTAGTTGCTTACAGAGAATTAAGATACAAGCCATCAGACAGATGTTATTGCTTGGTTGAAAACGAATTCATCCAGTTCCTGAATTTCTGTAACTGTTATCAGCCAACGCTGCAAAGGAGTTGCTGGTTCCCTACTTCCCTCCAGTTATTGAAAGCCTGAAGGGTTTCCTGACCAGCACTACAGAGGAGATGAGGCCTCTGCAAAATCAGTCTCTGGGTATGCATACTCTTCAAAATTGTACCTAACCCTTAAACTTAAAAAAACAACAAATAACAAAAAAAAAAACAACTTCATACATAACCACTGGATGTATCTTGCAGTACACTTTCAGTAGCTTTTCTATCACAGTGTACTTAAACTTTACTTAATACATACATAACCACTGGATGTATCTTGCAGTACACTTTCAGTAGCTTTTCTATCACAGTGTACTTAAACTTTACTTAATACATACATAACCACTGGATGTATCTTGCAGTACACCTTCAGTAGCTTTTCTATCACAGTGTACTTAAACTTTACTTAATGCTCTCAGATACTTTGTCTGTACTGGCCCGTACCATTGGCAAAGATGTCTTCAGTCCTCTTGCTGCAGAATGTATTCAGCTGGGCCTCAACCTCACTGATGCCATCGATGACCCTGACCTAAGGCGTTGCACGTATGTAACTTTAGCCATTTCCAGACATTTTCCAGAGATGCTCTGTTTTCAAAGCTTCAACTAACACCTATAAAAAAAATATTGCTTCGGCCTTTATATATTTACACAAAACAGTATTTAATTTCAAAAGTTTTATTTTAACAGGGGTGAAAATTGTGCCACCTTTTTTTTCATGTTTTGTTGTGGTATTTAACGACTGAAGTGTTGAACGTCTTTAAATGTGCTGCAAGTATCTTTTTCTGAGCTGTGACTTCAGATCTGTTTTTCCTTCTATCAGATACAGTCTCTATTCTGCTGTATCCACAATCAGCCCTGAATGTCTGACTCCCCACCTCACTGCCATAACAACTGTAATGCTGCATGCCTTGAAGTCCACTGAAGGCATCACGGTATAACATGCACATGTAACAGTCAGGAACCAATTTCTGAAACTTCTTAATGCAATATTTAATTATTAATCCCCCGTTTTATTTCAGGCACACCTTGAGGAAGACAAGACATTTGTCCTACTGGATGATTCGGATGACGATGACCATGAAGAAGGAAAAGCTAAAGAGGAGTTTCTGGAAGATGAGCCAGAAGCAGATGTCCATGATGTTGCAGGGTAGCCTGTCTCACACGCTCTAGTCTTATTCGACAAAAGACCAGTGTCACTTACAGTGATTTTACATTTCAGGTTTAGTGTGGAAAATGCCTACATTGATGAGAAGGAGGATGCCTGTGAAGCATTGGGAGAGATTGCTTTCAGTACCGGGTAACACAAACTTACAGAGAATCTACTCTAAACATTCATATGAAGCTTAACTGTTCTCCTTGAGTCTGACTCTTTTCTTAGATGTTTTATTTGTATCATCAGTTATTTCAGTATATGCTCAGCTATTTACCTGTTGTTCCATTTACCTGTTGTAATTTTGAATATTGATGATTTCTTCTCTGTCCAATTTTTCATACGTCAAAAACCTGTTCATCACTAACCATTTCTGGTGCAAAGAGTTTGTTCAGAGTTTTCACCATGTGTTGCTGTGGTTTCCTGTGACAGTGCTGCCTTCCAGCCCTTCTTGGAATCCTGTTTCCAGCAGGTGTATGAGATGAGAGATGTAAGTCATCCTGGTTATCCATTTAATTCACATGTATTGTGAAGGGCCCTTTGTCGTTTAAATAGTGCATTCTCTGTCTCAGATACATTTGTGTCTGGTTTTAAACAGATGATCTTGTCCAAAGATCGATAATAAAGTGGACCCAGCACTTATACGAATGAGTAACCAGTTAATGTCTTTTGAATTGCATAATGACTTAAATATATCTTACCATATCATGTTTTGAATTTTTTTTTTATAATGTTTTCATTCATTCTGTCATAATTTTGACACAGATGTTCAGATTTTCAGTTCAAAGCCATGAAAATTCAAAGGTGTGTGTAAATTATAGCTATTAAACATCAGAAAAACCCTCCCACCATAAAACATGTTTTTATGTTATATGCCAAGTTGAGAGATCCAGATTTCTCAGTAGTTGGTTGTAAAAGCATATATGTGTTATGAATTTCCCACAACAGACAAAAAAAATCTGTTATTAACCCTTGAAATCACCAAGTACATAAAAGTAGATTTCAAAATCATAAATAAATGAGCTGTGTTATACATCTAGGGCCCGATCTTCCGCCAAACCTCCTAAAGCCGCTATTAAGGGATAGCGGGTAGCGGGAGGAGCGTTCCCCCGCAAAGAACGCAATCTTCCACCTCCCTAAACCCGCGATCTTACCTGCGCTAACTGCTATATTATGCATAGGAGTGGTTAGGGCGTTCCACCTGTTGAACCAATCAGTGCGTCAGTAGCCATTGCCTTTAAGAGCAGGTTGCGCTGTCTGCAAACCACTATGGAGCATCTTTTCATTCATATTGGAGCAGCTCTCATGCGCAGCACGTCTGGGACTCTCCTCCTCCTCTGCACTGATATATACATAAAAATTTTTTTACACAGACAATTCCTATTAGCTACCTGAAAGTCCCAGATAGTTGGTGCGCTCGCGGTAAACACAGCCAGGCAGAGCCGCGGGAAGATATTCTCAGCAGGGGGTGCTGGGAGTCTGGGACAGCTGTGTGTCTTGGTGCAGCTGATGTGCTTTTTAAAATTCTACAGAATGAATCATTGGATGTGCATTTAAAGATCACGAACTATGGTGATGCGTAATCGAGAGGTAGAGCCGTTTGTGCACGTCCACATGTGACCAGGTGGACGCACATTTATGCCATTTAGACGCGCTCTTTTACGCGCCGACATGCGAGTTGCATTTTTCGCAAACTCAGTATCTTGCAATCGCGGATAGCAGGTGGTCTGACCACCCGCTACACGCTATCCTAAACCCGCGATTGCAAGATACTGAGTTTGCGGAAGCGCAAAAGACACGCCCATTGCCACACCTACAATGTGAGTAAGGAAATCAGCATAGTGGGTAGCGGCTTTAGGGAAGCTGAAGGCTGCATTAGCGGTTAGCGGAGGTTCCTAAACCTGCAATTTGCGGGTAGCGGCTAGCGGGAGGTGTACGATTGGGGCCCTAGTCTACTACTAGGAACTTGTTTTTGTCATATTTATTTTTAATGATTTTGCTTTTGATTTTCTATATTGCCTTGAGTTCTTTTATTGCCAGTCTTTTTTTGTATTTCTTTGTTCTTTGTTATTGTGCTGCTTAAACAACCAGACAGCCTTTTGGTGAAGTCTGTTTGTAAAAATGTACTATGAAGTGACATGACTTTGGCTCTGAGATGCTGGAGACATGTCCACTGAGGACACTGATTGACAGTTCTCAGACCAGCTTAATTGAGCCACGTTAATTAACGTTGTTTTAACCCAGTCAAACTATTTGTATGTGAAATCACAAATGCACACTGCAGATCTGAAATTTTCTTGTCTTTTTTTTTTTTGTCTTTTCAGGTTTTAGGCAACTATTGCCTACCATGCAGTACTTATTTAAATCCAATTCTACTCATTTTCTTCAGTCAAACTTTTAATGTTTTACTTTGTATTTTTTTCCTTTCATGATCTCTTTAGAGTCTACTGTACCCTTAAACATGTACTCGGATGAAACTCAACTGTGTTGTTGTTAATGTGGATCTCTTCCAAATTTATAATCTGAATGGTACTGATTGAACATTTTACAATAACCTTTGCTGTTTTAAGTTATTTTAAGTTTGCAAAGTAAGTGCCAAGATATAGCCAGACATGTGGGACTTTTTGAATAATATTTTACTAAAAAGGGTGGCTGAACATTAATCTTACTGTACAAATCAATATGTCCTAATAGAAAGAGGGTTGTTCAGTATCTCTGTCTCCACTTTTGACTGAGAGAAGCTGTGCTCAGAAGTGTGAATCTTGATCAACACACATCATCAGTAGTTGATGCTATTCTAACCCCCTACTTTGTATTTCAGTTTTAGCATAATGGTTCATTTTTGTGGTTTTGAAAGCCTGAGAGTCACCAAGATACACCATTATTTTCCTTCAACCTGATGTTACTTCACTACACAAACAGGGCCACTCTAATACACATTGCTTTGTCCAAAGAGCTCTCACAATATTGGTACTATGAGGATCTTAGTGTCACTTATACATGGATTATTAATATTGTGATCAAAAATAAATGTCTTTCTCACTTCAGAAGATACTTTATTTTCCATCATGGAAACGTGAATAAATTATACTAGTGACTCCATTAACCTGTCATTTGTATGTGCATGTTCATATCTTTGTGTACCACCTATCAGTTAGGCTGTAACCTCATGTTTTTGTGTGCCCTCCCTAGTATCCCCATGAGGACGTCCGCAGGGCAGCGCTGGGAGCTATGGGCCAGTTCTGTCGAGCTCAGCACAAAGTCTGGCAGGAGAATCCTACTGAAGCTAACCACCAGGGTAATGTAGGCTACGGGGATAATGAAATGGATGATGCTGCTTTCTGCCCAGTGGGAGAGATGCATAACTAAATGTGTATATGTGAACTGCAAGATTATACTTTTTTTTTTCTACTTTAAGTTTGCTAAACAAAAATCCCAGCTTCCCTTTTCTTTGTCCCTGGAAATCTTTTGTATCTCACCCAGCTCTCTTGAAGTTACTAGAAGTGGTCCTTCCCTGCTTTGTGGAAACTGTGCAAACAGAACGTGAGCGCCAAGTTGTAATGGGTGTCCTGGAAACCATGAATAATGTAATCAAATCCTGCAAGGAGGAAGTTTTTAAAAACCCTTCACGCCTCAAAGAGATCTGCTGTGTCATTCGTGATGTGCTAACGAAAAAGGTGGGTTAGGACACTCTCAAGAATGAACATATAGTTTTATTTGTATGAAATGTCACTGAAATGAATGAACAAAAAGAAATTTCCATGCTGAAAGCTGTTAGAAACCCTCCAATAATACCTTTTGTGTTTTCTTTTTTTCTAAACAGACTGCTTGTCAGGGCTTTGGTAATGATGTGGCTGATGAAGAAGATCAACAGGTATTGCAAATAAGTTTTCAGTCTATACATGGCATTTAAGTAATCTGCTTTGACTCATCACATAAGACCAGTTTTCTAAATCATGTTGTATACATATACATGAATATGTTTCAGAATTATTTGATTTATTCATGACAAGATAAATGGAGAAAACAAAACACAATTTAAAGGTCTCACTTGAAAGTACACTGCAGAGTGTACAGCTTAACTTATTTTTTTTCCTGTCCAGTTAGTCGGTGTGCTCTCTTTTGATATGCTGTCTTTTTCAGGCAGAGTATGATGCCATGCTCCAGGAGTTTGCAGGGGAGGGAATTCCCTTGGTAGCTGCTTCTGTTCCTGCTGACAAGTTTGCTCCTTTCCTCAATGATCTGCTGCCTCTCATCATGAGCAAAGCTGTGAGTCTGGAAACACTGACACAGATGGCTAACACAGAGACTGGTACCTGCTGGTCAGTAGTAGGCTGCTGTTTGCATTTGATCACCAGTCCTTATGAGCGCTTGCTTTGTCGTCTTTGGTGTTAAACTTTTGAGAGATGATGAAGCTGGGATTACAATTTATACGCTTGAAGCAGTTTTTTTTAGCTTCAGTAAACTGTCTTTCTTCATCTATACTGCTTACAAAAAAAAGGTGGAAAATTGGGGGTTTACAGATGGATGCTTTTTATCTTAAAAGAAATCATCATGCACCGTGGCAGACCGGTCTTTTTCTGTGGGCACCATTGGTGAAATCCTCCAAGCCCTTGTGACTGTGTCAGGAGGCCGAGGAGTGGCAGGCCGACTGTCCAACCGTCTGCTCCCTGTGCTGGTAGCTGGAGTGAGGGACAAGGATTCTGAAGTGCGCAACAACAGTGTCTTTGGGCTGGGATGTCTGGCACAGGCCGCAGGTCCCATCATCGTATCGTATCCTTTTTTTTTTTTATCCGTGTTCCTGTATATAAAAAGTATTCTACGTCATGCCAAAAACTGCAACAAATTAAACAGAGGTGATCCTTAACAACGTGTCATTTAGAGACTACCCCATGATGCTGTCGGTGTTTTCTAACATGCTGACCAAGGAGTCTGACCTCAGGGTGATTGACAACCTGTGTGCCGCCCTCTGCAGGATGATCATGAGCAATGTGGACGCTGTCCCCCTGGAGCAGGTTTGTCCTACTATAACATGCTTCTGTAGCTTAACTAAACTTCACCAAACCATAATATTACAAGTTTGAAAATGAACGACAAAGCTTTAAAGTTCATTTAAAGGTTATTAAGCTAACTTAAATTACTTGTTGTGCTCACTGATAGGTTGTTCCTGCTCTGGTGACCCGTCTTCCACTCAAGGAGGATATGGAGGAGAACAAAACTGTGTTTAACTGCTTAGCTATGCTTTACAAACACTGCCCTGCCCTGGTACAGTAGAAATTCCTTTTAGATCTAGTATCAACAGTATCAACAGCATATGTGTTGGCATTTTATCTCTGTTGGGTCTAAGCAAGACATTACTAGTAATGCTAAAATATAACTGTCCATATATGATTATTGAAAAACATGTTCTCACTAAAACTAAAGAATGCATTGTAAGAAACATTAAAATGCAGATTTTTAAACTTTTTTTAATTAAATGTTAAATAGTACATTCAAGCCAACACATTGCATTTTGCAAAATAATTTCAGTAAATGTTCCTTTGCAAAATAACACCATAAAGAAGCATAGAAAGAGAAAAAAAAATCAGAAAAATCTTGGATAAAAAGTGCACTTTTTTCTGTCTCAGAAATATTACACATTTCCCCATAAATGCAAATTAAGTTGTTATCATGCTTTGGTTTTTACTTTTTGTTTTTGTTTTCAGGTCATAAAGTTAATGAAGCCCATAGTTGCTGCTTCCAGTAACATTGTTGGCCACAAAGATGTCGATAAAGGTGAAAACTTCTTTTCTTATAGGCAGCCACTTTTTCTGAGACACCACTGAATACAAAATATTGTTTTGCTTTATAAGTTAATAAAGAACAGAGAAAAGTTATTCTTTTTCAAGTCTCATCCCTAGTTGGTGCCTGCACACCTCCCCTCTCAGTATTCTGTACACGCTTTACTAATCTGTCTTCTGTGACTTCTTTCATCTCTAACTCTTGGCCTGTTTCTCCCCAGAAACCCAGACCACGTCAGTGTTACTGATGAAAGAGTTTGCCCAGAACCATGGTGCGGACTTCCAAGCAGCTGTAACCTCCCTTCCTGCAGAGGAGAAAACCAAACTTGGTGCAGCTATGAGTGCCTCATAGCTCCAACACATTCTTCCACTCTTCAATGGCAGTCAGCCAAGACAATGAATTTTTATACTCGATGTGGGAAATGAGATGTTTGTGTTGTTTTCCCTAGAATTAACTAAATGCAGGACTTCCTCCTTTCTACTAAAGTTATTACATTCAACGGTTCTGATGCAGTAATATAATTTATTTGCTTATCTGCATTCTCTGTTAGACTTTTATTATTTTAAGAGTTCTGTTAACATTTTGTGTTTTTGTATTTTGGTTTTCTGTAATTACTGCACAATGCTGAATTAACTGTCACTCAGTTTTCTCACTGTTGTGACATTCTGCTTTACTACCAGTGCAAAGTAATGAGTTCAGTTTCCTGTTAAATGCTACTAAAGTTCATTGTCATATTCTAATGCAAGGCAGGAGGGTTTTTCCTTTGGAGTCCTGTGCATGTGCGACTTTAGTATTAGCTTATTCAGAGACCTACTTACACAGTGGTTTATCTGGAGATGTAACACCTCCAGAGCTCACTGAAAAGCTAGACACTTTATTAAAAAAAACAAAAAAAAAAACCAATTACTTAACCCCTAATGTGCTCAGTTACCGTTCGGGTAGCTCACCCTGTGAAAGCTTGCTGAAGAATCTTCACGTTTTCGTGGTTCTTTTTAGTGTTAAAAATATCCTACAAAAAGGAATGTAACACAAGCAAAGTATTTTTTACAGAAGCAGTAGAAACTCATTCAGTCTCACCTCAATGTAAGAAAGGAAAATGACATTTTGAAGCCTCAAAATAAACAGTTTTGCCTTGCATTGCAATTGTCCATTTCTTTGGGCTAGATGAACATGTAGGTTAGTCGTGTCAAACTTCGTGAATTGTTTTTGTTTTTCTTCCTTGGGATGATGTGAATCTCTTGCTTCTCAGATGTCCCGCTGGTCCTGGGCCTCAGTGAAGCCAGGCTGCTGGTTTTCTAACGCCACAGTCATCTCCACAGGTTTGAGTCCGTTCTCTCCTGCCAGTGACACAGACAAAGAGGTTTCTTTTTTTCTATAAAATCCACACATCTATGGGAGTATTTGTTAATGATTAGGACAAAACATTCATAACAGCAACGGAAGCAGTCAAGAGAGCGAGTACACAGGTTTACAGGTTCTGTTCTCATGGAGTTTCTTAATCTTGCTTCGTGTCACAGTGAGCCTTTTTTTGCTGATAGAGGAGAATAAAAGGTTATAAATTCAGATGGAGCAAGCAAGATTCTCACAAACTACTGATGGTGTTGAGGTTTATGGCTTTTTTTAGGACAATGATGTGCTGTTGGAGATGATCTCATTTCAGCACCCGAAGACTTTGGCATACCGCTGTTATCCACATCGGTCTGCTAGTCCTGCAGTTATCTGAGAATTTTCAGGCATGCTCCCCATTTCCCTGACATAAATGAAACTAATTTTTTAAGAGAAAAGAAGACCTAACTAAAACAGCAACAGAAAAAATTTAAAGCATTTCACAGGTGATCTCACAACCACAGCTATGAGTGGGTATAAAATCCTTCCAGACCTGCATGTCGCTGCTTCCAGGGAAGAATATTCATGCCTGTACGACAGAAAGAGCGGTCGGTGTGGGCCTCGGTGCTGTACAAGATCTCCTGGAGCTGCTTGTCTCCAGGCTTCTGGGCTTTGACTCGCACCTAAAGCAAGAATAACTTGATT
Organism: Hirundichthys speculiger; assembly: GCA_018398805.1. Classification (NCBI taxonomy): domain Eukaryota; kingdom Metazoa; phylum Chordata; class Actinopteri; order Beloniformes; family Exocoetidae; genus Hirundichthys; species Hirundichthys speculiger. Next base: position 98,381 of record JAGFBZ010002524.1, read on the forward strand.
GTGATTTTGTTTTCACACGTTTAGTCAGCCTTTTCCTCCCACTTGTTCACATAAATATTTGTCCTACCTCTAGGATGGTAACTTCTTTCTCCTTCAGCTTCCCTGCTTTGTTCTTCACCTGGGTCTTCTTGGTGTCAACCCACACAACCCTCTCCTTTACCTCTGATCTGGACAAACATGACCAAAAATAGAAATAAAGGGGGAAGAAAAACAAAACAAACAAACAAAGAAAAGAACTCAGTGATAAGATGCCCTGCAGACTCACTCTTGGATGCCCAGGTCTGCCAGTGTGGTATCCAGAAAGGGGAACGGTTGATGTGCTGGGTCAGGCTGCAGCTCGATGGGCAGTGTCACCGACATGGGAACCTCCCGGTCCACTTCAACACGCACCATCACACCATGTGGGCCAGGGAGCTCCCTGCCTGCTGGGTTGTCCTCTTCTCCTTTGGACTCTCCTTCCACCATCAAGCTCTTTTTTTTGTCTGCCGCCAGCTTGACTCACTGTATTTACAATAAGATAATGTAGATCTGTCCTTTTTGTGATCTGTGTGACTGATGCTCTGTTATCCACAGCCTGTGGTGTAGCAGATGCTGGTTCTTTTCTCAGGGACTAGCGATCCAGAGCCCTGCCTCCTCTGATAAGAGCCTCTGGAAGGCATAAGTGTGTGTATGATGCGTACAGACTTGTTCTCTGCCCTCCAGGCTGATATAAGCAGCCAGTCAGAATGTGTGTTATGTGTCGCACTGATGTGAGGTTTATTAGACTGTCGGGGTGATGGACAGATGGAGGCCTTGTGCTGCCATGTATCTGTGTGGGTCATCCGTATGAACAGATCATAACTAAGTCAGTGTTAGTAACTGCATTTTCTGTGTGAAACCATGTGGCTTTAGGACCCTCAGACTGTTAAAACACTTCATATACGATTTACAATTTTTGTGTGAGTACACAATGTCACAAACATAAAAATGGCGTCAACTGACCTCAGGTTCAGTGTAGATAAAAGATTTATGACTCTGTTATGAGATGATACTTGCACCGTATCCAGTCCTCCACTAACTGATGGTAATCCTTGTGTGCCCTCTGACTCATTTGTTATGAGGTGATATATGAGCCTTTCACTGCAGTGTCACATTTTCACGATTTGAAAAATGCTTAGTAGCTGGATCTTTCAAGGCCACTGCCTTGGGATGCAAACATGGAACATTTGTAATACCTTGCTGTCCAGCATGTGTTGATGAGCAGAGATTGTCTCACACTGAAATAGCACGCTGGTCTCAGCATGTCACATTTCCACGGGCAGCCGCAAGATATGCTCACACGCTGATACCAGCTTTACGTCAGCCCTGAGGACAAAAAAAACAATGACATGAAGGTTTAGAAATGGTTGAAGCCAAACTATGTAAACGGGTTTTGTGTGTGTAAATAGCAAGTCGAGGTTGTAGTTTCATTTGGATTAACATTAATTGTATTTCTACCACTTGCTGCCTCCCTAACCAGCCCGTGACCCTGCCTTCCCAGCACTGTACTGTTTGTAAACACAGTGAAGTCACAGTTAGATTTTGTTCCAGTGATGCGGTAACAGTGGGGTCGGTGGCTAAAGATAATTTTTGTGGCAGTGATGGCAAATTGTTAGGTTGCTTTTCAAGAAGGCATCAAACTGTACATTGTACACAGAAGAAAAACAGTTTTTAGATGCTGTATTTCATATCAAAAACATTATGTGACAGTCAAAGGGATGTTTTCTAGCACAGCCCAGAAACATGATTGTATCACAAGTCAGGGTCAACAAAATTATCATTCCATCATGCTGATGCAAATTGGGATTTCTGCTCACTGACTGCAGCTCCGGCCCCTCAGTCACAGCGAGGTGCCACATGGATACAGGCTCACTATTATGTACATAAGATCAGGCAGAAGCTCTCTGTTGCAGGGCACAATCTGGTCCTAGGGAGATAGACTCCATCACTAATGTAGGTTTTAGCATGATGCATAAGCATGTTATAAGCTATAAATAGGTATTTGTTGGCTGTCTTTCTTACCGTGTTGGATTTCAGTCCAGAGCGACCAAGTTTAAGCTTCATGAACAAGGTAAATCTACAGTTATCACTGATATATTTTAATTAAAAAACAAATTTTGAGAACATTGACTGTGTTTACAAAATCGGAAGAGCACTAAAAGTTTAAGTGCAAGTACAGAAAACAGAACAATCGCAACAGATACAATAAAAGAATATAATTTACAGTCATTAAAAACTATTAAAATTCTTAAGAGAATATAAAAATGCTTTAAGAAAACAGTATGTGACACCTTAACAGTCACAGTATGTTGGAGTATTTAAAACCATGAAACAATTTAATAGTGTAAGAACAAGATTAAATGGTTAAAAAAATTCTTTAACATTCTTTAAAATGCATGGCAAATGCTTAGTGTTTAACTAAAAAAACAGGTGTAAAAGCTTTTAACTGCTACAACTGACAATCTTGTTGATTTAAAAAGTGTAGACATGAATAAAACAGCTATCATTTCAAACTCATTGGGGAAACAGTTTGAGACTCAGTGTGTTCAGGCAGCCATCCTGAGCTCTGCTGGGTTTATGATGATGCTGCTGTAAGGATCAGTCTGATGCACAGTCACCTGTTTAGCTGACAGCAGCTCTGTGGAGTAGAAATGATACAGATTACCAGCGTTTATCACAATGGCTCACTGATAAAACCTGACTGTGTCATAGTCCATGAGGAATTATGGAAGATGAATCTCTGAAACAGCAGGTTCTGTTTTCCTCACCGAGAAGCTTATAGAGAGTGAGAGCTGCAGTTGGGCGATCAGCCTTTGGGGGCAGCAGAGAGTCAAAGGTGACCTTGTTAAGCCTCTGCATGGTTGAGCTGATCCAGCTGGAAATGATATATGGAGTAAGCAGTGGAGGTACAGTTCAGCCAACACAGACTCAGGCTTGTATGTGCACACAGAAATCAAGCTTCCAGTATATTGTTTTTAATAAATAAATAGATTAGACTACTCACATCCTCAGTAAATCTAAAATTAAATACTTATTGTGATCTGTTTCTGAATGTTACTGATTCTATTACTAATGCAAATGCAAAAGATATTTTAAAGGAGGTTCACGTAAGAAACACCAGCACACACAAATTCATATTTGATGCTTTCCACATAAATCCTACTGAATTAAATCAAACATTTGTTTGGTGATATCTAATGCACTGAGACCATTCAATCATTTTATACTCTATTTACACAACATCTACGAAAGCATCACTAACAGCATTTAGTTTAGGGAACTGTTCCTGTAGTTCAAACTCATCCCTCCGGTCTGCAGTCTATTTTGAATTTCAAAGCAGATCTCCAACTACTGAGAAAGTGGGTCATCCTGTGATGCTAGAAAGAACAAGTATTGCCTATTATCTAGCCTACGTGTGTTTAATGTGACTGACAATGAAAATGTCCAGATTAAACTAAAAGGGACACAATAAATATGACAACAGTTTCATACATCTCGCAGGAAGACATTATTTAACCACATTTTGCAGACACCGTAAACGGATGCAGTTATTAGACATACATGACTGCCAGAATTGTGTGATATTATCAAGAATAGGAAAAAAGTCTAACATGACATAAACATAACCCAACATAGTACATATTTAAGCACCTAATATGTTGAATGTAACTGAAAAAGCTACTCTATATTGCAATAAGATGCATATGGAAGTTTGCAGCAATAAAGAACAAATAAAGAAGCAACAACTAAATAGTCAGAATGGATGAAAATGAATGAAGAGCCCCATCGTTATCTTTTACCATCCTGCATGGCAATGACACAGACATCCTACAAGAGTTCATATCCAGATAACTAACCAAAGTGGTTCTCACATTTAGGATCTGGGATTTTGTGAAATTTCTTTCTGCAAAATGTTTTACATGAATTTATTCCTGCAAGGTGGAGTCAGTGTGTGAGTTTGTTCTCATGTACACTGCTGTACAGTATACCCTTTACCCATTCACAGTTCACCGTTCACGGTCCCGCATACTCATGAATTTTGCTCTTAAAGTTTTTTTTTCCATAATGTATTTGAATATGTGGTTGTCCCTGGCAATTTTGTGAATCTCTTAGGCCAGTGGTTCTCAAACTTCTAATACTGCGTACCACCTGAGAAACTATTCAGCTCTCTGAGTACCACCATGATGACCAACTTTAAAATATAGCCATATATGCCTTCTCAATTAACTTTACACACAGGAGATGTTTATTCCTTATTGTTGTTATTTATTGTTACCTGAATTTCATTTATTGTATGTTTCCAATAAAAAAAAATAAAAAATAAAAAATTTCCCCCGTGTACCACCAGAGAGCGCTTGCGGACCACTGCTGGTACGCGTACCACAGTTTGCGCACTACAGTCTTAGGCCATTTATTTTAATTTATCAGAAAAACGCTCACATTCACCCTATTTTGTGCGTGCGTGTGTGTAATATATATATATATATATATATATATATATATATATATATATATATATATATATATATATATATATATATATATATATATATATATATTATATATATGTTATATATGTATATTTACATATATGGATTATTAATAATGAATACTATCACACTACAAAATTATCATTACTACATAATTACCATATTAATGAGTAAGAATGTCTTCAGAATGTGTTTGGGAAGCATAGTGTATATAATATCATACATAGGCCTCTTAAAACTGCATCAATAATTCATGGACTTTTGGGATTCATGGGCGAGGAAGGAAGGTAACCCCCGAATAATATGGGTGTACTGTACAAAGTACCTCAGCATGTTACTGTTCTCTACGCCAGTCTGAGCCTCAGGCATCTCTATGTTTTCCTCGGCTATAGGTTCCATTGGTGGATGAACCTCCTCCTGTGGAGACCTACACACACACACACAAACACACAAATTGATATCTACTTCTCATCTATCCAGTTTTTTTCCCCTCCATCCACCTGAGACTCACCATCTGCTGATGGGAGTAATCTCATCGCTTCCAGATCTATCTTCTTTGGACATGTCAAGAATCACATCTAATGCAGCTGTTGACACACACAAATGCACAAGTAGCTGGACATCTGAAGTCAATGATTTACTATATTGTGCTGCCAGTTCACAAGCTGTTAGCTCATATGTGTTTGAGAAAGAGACGGACTACTCACATGAGCCCTCTGCAGGTTGCAATCCCGACTCACTGTGTGTCTGAGGGAAAGGCAGAGGAAGGGAAACAAAACAAGGTTTTTAATCTTATTTGTCTCGCCAGTGAGCATGCTTAGTTGGAAGGCTATCATATTAATTTATATCCCTGAATATCACAGCCAGTTTTACAAATATACCCTCAGGCTTACAGGCTAGCAGTATTCAGTTATCATTATCAACTACTAATACTATCAGCACTAAGGACAATCCATACAACTACCTGGACCAGCTCTACTCATCTAAAATTATCTGATTAACCTCCTTCACGTGTGAATGCCTCCTCTTCCTTTCTGTTCTCAACATTTCCATGTCCTGCTCCGACTCCCCTTCTACTTTGTTCTTTTCCCCACTTTCAGGTAGGACAGTGAGTGAGGCCTGCTGTTTCCATAGTGACAGGAGGTCAATGTGGAGGAGCACTTTGAAGGAGTCAATAGGGAGAAGTTGACACACATACAGGTTATACTGGGTAGTTTGCATTTGCTGATAATAACTGATGACTGACATCATATATAATACAGGTTCACTGTATTATTCACTTGGTCGTGTTAAAGTGAACTTTATTACATACTGTATTATATACTGTGACTAGGTTTATTATCTACTGTTTATATTATTATATATCAGCGTCATTTAATTGCCAGTATCACTGACTACTGTTACATGTCTATTTCAGTGTTTTCTTTACAGTTTTGCTCTTGTCGACAGTTCATGACCCAAATGCCTGCCTGAACTTTCATTAGTTTTTTACAAGTCTTGTAAATGGTACCTACATCCACAGGGGGCGCTGAATAGCTGAACAGGCGAGGCATGTTTGGTCAGTGAAGAGAAGTCCAGCATCGCCTCGAACTGATAGAAAGAACAACTTGATAGTAATGGTTCAAATACACGTTCTCGAGACAGAGAAGCTGAAAAAGGCATAAATAGAAACTGAAAGAAAAAAAATGTTTACAAAGAAGGCGCGGTGATCAATAAATCAATCTAAAAATCAATAATCAATAAAATCAATAACCACTGTTCCAGTGGATTTAGAGAGGAGGAAGGAGCCTGAGCTGCAGATTGAATAACTGACACTGGTGAATCAACACTTTGATGCCATGACTTTGACAACTGAACACCACAGACTGAATATACAATCAGCCAAGTTCTGAGGTCAGTAAACTCACCAAGAGTGATTCATTATTATTATTATTGTTGTTATAATTATTATTCCTCATGAGAACAAAACTTGAGATTTAAAATATTTTACTGGCCAAGACAATCAATCAATCAGCCTTTATTTATATAGTCCTTTACCACAGCCAGAGCCAAAGCAAAGTGCTTTCCATGGTGCAATATAAATAAACAAATAATTAAAAAATCTAACATTAAAAACAAATGAATAAGATATCTAACATTAAATCATAATAGTAGCAGACAGTGACGAGAGAATAAAACAGGAGTGATGTAGGCAGAATATACCTATTATTTTGTACACACATACCTTAATCATGCATGAAGTATAAGAGGAAAACAGTTTGTACTTTTCTGTACAACAGACAATCCTGTAAGGAATCCAAACCTTAATAACTGAAATATTTTATTACACTGGATTCATGCATTGCCTTCAAACACTCAGACAAATCTTTAAATGATACTGATGTTGCCTACCAGGTCCAGTGTCTCAGTCTGGGGGTTTCCAATCTGCTCCTGCATTGTACTATCAGATATCTGGACCTCAGGGTCTGCAAACACCAGCTGACATCTGCGTCCTCCACCGTGCTTCCTTATAGGAACAAACACCTGATGGTAGAGTGACAAACAAGTGATGATGAAAACTGGATCAAAATGACACCATGTTCCAGTACAGGAAATTCTGAATGTACTGCTCATGGTGACACAATGACATACTTCTGTGACACATTTCAAAAACAGAGCCAGCTGCTCATGTCAGTAACCACTCTCACGATCTATTGAAGTGTAAGCCTGAGTTTTAGAATTCTTATAGCAGATCAGGTGCAGTAAACATGGATTAAAACATGGATCGTTTGACTTTTTACAAATGTTTTTTTTTAAAGAGTCCTGAAATGATTATTCGTGACTCCTGGCTCATTCAGCCGAGCCAGACTGCTGTCAGCCCTTTTGCTGGCTTCTCAGTACTGCTCATTCCACCTCCTTGCAACATGGCGCTGTGCAGTTTGTACAAAAACAGGCTTCAAGAGCTCTTTCAGTCAATGGTTGTGACCCACTGGCATCAATCATGTCTCACCCCTTCATCTGGACTTTGGGCTGGTCTGTCCCTACACTCTCAGATGCACCACAGAATGGAGCTGGCATTGCTACATGCAAAGGTGTCATCTCAAGGGTAACAGCTGCCTGAGGGACCTCCACAGGCTGACCCATCTCCTCGTCTAGCAGCCACACACTATCCCGCTCTGTTCCCAATGTCATCTCCTTTAGCCTGGACACAGGGACACACATACATGCAACATAAAAGGAAACACAGGCACCAGACATGTTCTCCTCTCAAGCATATACATAATTGTTTTCATGGCTTTAGACAAATATGAGATGTAATTAAAATTTTCAGCTATAAGTGAGAAGAGCAACGTTTCCTTTTCAAAAGTCTGTAATAGACGGATCCAATGCAAATCAAGTTAAAATGATTACTGATATCAAAATGGTGGCACTCCTACAGCTCTTATAAAACCTATTTTTTCAGATTTAAACATTTCTAGACTCACTGGTCGACAGAAGAAATGACTTCGTGGTTCCTGGTCCTCTCTGTCTGCTCCCCCTCCACATCTGTGTAATACAAGAGCATAATGTAACGAGAAAGAACACATAAACATAATACACTGACAAAACTAAATAGGTGCTTAGGTGTGTACATTTGACTGTCATCTATGAAAAGGTTATAACAATGGACTAATGTTGATATCAGGACTGTCACAGGGTCACATTTTCACAACCTATGTATGGCCTAAAGAACTGACTAAACACAGGTTGTTCTCTTTTCTAAACTATTTCTCTCAGCAACAATTGGACTAACAAAGTCCGAACTTCTTTATTTTATAACAGTAACATAAATAATTTGACCTGTTTAACAGGTGCAGTCACAAGAGAGAAAAACATTTAAGTATTGACGAGCCTCACATATAAATAAAGCCTCTAGTATGATGTCCACCTAAACAACTAAAACATTCAAGCTTAAATCTAGAGCTGCTCATACAGAACCGTTAAGACAGAAAACACACACCTCTACGGAAATGGTCTGGTTGCTCCATCAACAAATCAATTTCTCTGATTGTGGCTTCAGGAAGTTCGTCTCCTTCAAAATCCTGACAGAAAAAAACAAAGTTCACAACCAAAGTGACAACTGGATAATGTTTACGTACAGAAATATAGTCTGTATTACAATATATTTTCCTCAGTTTTGTGTTAATTGAGATGATTATTTATAAAACAAAGAAACACAACTAAACAAAACAGATATATAGAAATCACTACAAGTTGTCTGACAGAAAAATAAACTGATGGGACAAACAGGCTGAAGCGGAGTCCTGCAGAAATGAAAGCAACATGTCTCCAAAGGCCAAACTATGAGAGCAGATATGATTCAGTAAGATCTTGTCAAAGCAAAACAGTCTTCATCAGATAATGGCCCTTTAGGAGAAGTTTAATGTGTCTCCGAGTGACAGGATAAGGAAGCTAATAGTGTGTGAAGGTACTGCAGGACTTTGACTTGGTTACTGAGGGGAGAAACTGCTCCACTGTGACAAAAATACAAGTTTGCCTTCTGTGCATCAATACTTCCATGGTGTAGGAGCACATCTGAGAAACACAAGGAAGACAGGCTAGACTCAGATGGTTTGGACGTATAAAGATGAGGGATAGTGAATTTAGATGGATGCTGTGATGGAACTGCCAGGCAGGAGAAAAATGGGAAGACCAAAGAGAAGATTTCTAGATGTGGTGAAAGACGATATGCAGTTGGCTGGCGTGACAGAGGAAGATGCAGCAGACAAGCTAAGATGGAAATGGATGACCCGCTGAGGCAAGCCCGTAAAGAAAAATAAATACAGTAGGAAGAATTTCACTACATAATACACACCACTTAGAAAAAGCAGTGTTCTCCCCCAAAAAAGGTTGAGTTCCTTTTATTTCCATGTTTGTCTCTATAAAGTGCCAGATCACAACAGAAGTCATTCAAGGTTAAATTTACTGCAGAACAGATATATACCTTGTTCTTGTTATTTTCATTATTACGTTATGGTTGCATGTTTACAATCTTCTGCTCTGTGTTGCGCGCAGACACAGATGAGCACAATCCCACCAGCAGAAAGATTATGTTGCATCAGCCACCTGAGAAGCAGTTCTCCACCAAAGCTGTAAACCTCATAAACCTAGGGGAAAGACTTGAAGGAATATTTTTTTAAAGGTTTTTATGGCACTAGTGGGAGAGACAGGAAATCAGGTCAGAGAGAGGAAGACATGCAGCAAAGGGCTACATGCTGGGAGCCGAACCCACGAACCGCTGCAGGACTGCACATGGGCCGCCTGCCCCAACCACCCCGCCACCGGGGCGGCCCCTGAAAGGAATATTATTAACCAGATTTACAAACAGAATTTTTTTTTCCAAATGTTTGGTTTTGAGTGCAGAGAGGAAAACATAAAAAAAACATCCAAAGAAATGTCAGACAGGAATGTCTGACACAAATGCATGGAACAGCATAGGAGCATGTGCAGACTTTAATGATGCCTCCTCATTTCACAGTCTGAGTCAAAGGAAGACAAAAAAAAAGGAAAAAAGAAAGAATCAAACCTGTGATCAAGATCTTATACACGGGTCACATCTAGCTCTGACTCAAAGTTAAAAGTTGTAATCAATGGAGCTGTGATTCACCATGGCAACGCAAGGTAAACAGAAGAGATCCTCCTACTCTTCTTCAGTCACGCGACTTTCCACAGAACCATAAAATGGCAGGAGCAGCGAAGGAAAGACAGTTGATGAGGAAGAAACTGCAGAGCGAGTGAACGTGTAATTAAAATATTTGGTTTAAAAAAAAAAGGGAAAAAACGCTTCAGTAGTTTATGAAGAATAAAAACCTTTGCCAATATTAACAAAAAAATAATAACAATTTTGAAGGAGCTTCAGTGGTTACATGGGTGCAGTCAATACATCCAGTAACTCTGATGATCTTCACTCACAGAACTGGAAGCAGGATACTAAAAAGGTATTTTAAATAATAAACGATATCAACTTCAATCATGTAAGTTTTCCAAAATCCTTCTTTGATGACTCTCAAAACAAAAACAACAACATTTCATCAACTCATGGCCAGGCCACTTTTCTCACAGCTCTGCTGTTCACCTTCTGAAAGGGCCTAGTTAGGTTCAGCATCCCTGTTGTTATTAAAGAACGTGACATTAGCAAATTAAATAATCACTAATGAAGTAAAATAACTCAAAGGTATTTCATGTGAAGCATGGGCACATGATGGCTGATATTTGTAATGCACAACAATAAGGTCATGAAGGTCTATATAATTTATGTAACTCTGCAGAAAAACAGTGGACCTGACTTTCTTCAAAAAAAAAAATTAATTGGGCATCACAGATAGTGACGGCTTGCTTGACCACAGTGAACTATTTACATCTTCAATATGCTTTTCCGTCGCAAATGCAACATGTCATCATTCAGACGTCTCCAAAAAGCGTGTTAAATTATTGACTGTCTGGTGAAACTGAACCCGTTTCAGCTTCATGAAGGGGAGGAGACAGAAAAAAACTCAAGGTACGTTGAAGTAAACCAGGTTGAGTTCACAGACTCTGAGTTACCTCTGAACTGTTTCTGAAACCAGCTCAACTGAACTTTCTTGCTCGGGATTAAGCAACCTCGCTTTGTGAAATAGAAAACTCAGTTTCTCTGAGTTCTGGTTCAGCATACTCTGAGTTTCTGCATAACCCAATTTCTGAATCAGACCCCAGGACATCTACTGTGTCTTGAAATGATGATTGATATTTTGTTTTGACAGCGAATTTACCTCAGCAGTATTGATGACAAACCGCCCCGTCTCTATTAGGGTAATATCCGCCGGAGATGAACTGAAACCTGAATGAACACAACAGGACAAATTAGGAGCTGAGGAAGTTTAAAGCCCAAAAAAAAGATGTGACACAAGCAGACACTGACATGTAGCTATAGCACTTGAATTATGTTTTCAAGGAGATAACAGAGGAACTGCAAAGATTTTGTTTTCTTATGTGGAGCAGACTTGGAGGCATACTTACAAGACATACTTAGATACCACAATTTCTAATCTCAAAATTCAGTAAGATGTGTTTTAATGGGTAACAATGGTGCTGCTTTTTTATGGATCGGAGGCAGTTAAGTTTAGCCTGCACAATGCCCCCAAATGACATAGCCAAATTATATTTACGTAAGAGTCTTCGTGAGTTTCTGCTGTGCGCTTCTATTCTCAGGGAGATTAATTAGTTATTTGTTGTTTTGGGTATTGGAAACGTAACAAATTTATTGACCTGTCCTGACATTTAGTCTTGAACACATGCTTGAAAGCTGGTCACACCTGAATTGGTACAGAGCTAAAATATTTAAAAACATGGAATATAAATCTCACCTTCTTTGTTAGGCGTGTTCCAGGCCCCGGGCACCAGGGAGTGCTTCAAAGCCAGCTGTTCAATCACAAAATCTGTCTGGAAATAAACATTACAAATATAATCCAACAAAGAGAAATCAGAAACAGCTGATCTCAAAGAGTGTGATCAGAGATGGAAGACGACTAGCTCATAATAAACACAATATCCAGAAACCCAACAGCTAGTGTCGAGTCTGCATTATTTTCTCTGCACATGACTGCTCACATACATGCATCCACAGCACACTCAAACATGCTCAATACTACTGCCAGTGGCATGTCTTTATATTACTGTTATGTTGTCTTGTTTATCCATGGATGAGGTCACACATGCTTTTTCCCACAAGGAAAGATGAAAAGAAAGAGAGAATTCAACTATGTCTGCCAGATTTAAAGTGGCTTCCTCTATCGGAGAGCCCCAAGATTTATATGAATGAAAGTGTGCTACACTCGTGAGCATAGCACCATAAAACAATGATTCAAAGAATCAATGTATTTGTAATAAATACTGATTGTGTCAGAAAATTAATACATATTAAAAAAGCATGATGATTAAGGTAATGGGGTAAATTAACTTTAGAAAACTGGGGGCTTTGTCAGCTGTATCTATAGAATGTGAATCTTTAACCTTTAACAACTGAGCGTTTTATCTAAATCTGATCAGAGTAGCTCAGTTATTAATAATTTTCTTTGTTGTAAAATTCTTTGTTTGAATTGCAGCTGTTATGGACATCAGTGGTGTACCAGTGAAGGCACAGTGGTGACTCCTGCTGCTCCTGACACAGTATCTGCTCCATCCAGCCCACCCATATTTACAGAGTGAATGTTTCATTTGAGCAGCAGACTATTGTGTTGGACGTTCAGGTGACATCGTACATGTAGATATACAGTATACTGCTGTGCTGGTGCGTGTAATAAATGTACCTGGTGTAGTTTATAGGGGCTGGATAGCTGATGAGCTTCCATGAGACCAAAGAAGGGGTCCTGAGCTCCCTCAGCCTCCTCCATCATGTGCAGGATGTCAGGGACGTCCAAAGCAATCCTGCCATATAAAGACAGAACGATACACTAGTGTTATTACTAAATGCAAACTCAAATGTGTTCAACACGCCAACAGCTGACGCATGCTTTAATTCTGGACCATTGGTCATGTGGATTTATAAGACAATAAAGTATTAGTGGGATAGAATTTGCATACACTTTTAAAGTACAAAAGTTGAAAAGACATAATTGCAGAAACAAGAGCTGCTGCTGTTCCATAACATGGCTCATCAAACATTTATGAAGCCATCGCATGTTCCTCACCCACACAGTTAAACCCCATATTCTGCTTTTCATAGTCCACTCTTGAATCCCTCGAATTATCACTCTCATAAATATTCCATCAGAAGCCTTTGAGATAATACTTCCCCAATACCACCCACCCTCTTCTCAACTGAGCTACATTTTCAGACACCCTGAGGTACACAACTGTCTCCCAGTGTACACTATCAGCCTGTGTGTTCTGTATGTAGACCTTTCAGATTCAGCCATGTCGATGTGTATGCCTTTTTTGGAGCGTAGCAGGCGGTCAATGGTTTGCTGAACCTCCTCTGGAAAAAATAAAATGGGTTAAAAGTTTCACACACATCTTTTAGAGTTACAGCATGTCATAAAGTGGGCCAATAAATCCAGTGACATCCTCTCTACACATGAGGGGGGGGTCAGTGATGCCAACAAGGGTTCAACTCCAGGAATTCCTTTTAGAACATTGCAAAAGCCATTTTCAGTCTTTGACATTCAGACTCTGGACAGGAAAATGGCTTTTGTCAACTCAGAAGGAAATCAGCATCTCATTTACAAATTAAAACATGAAACAGCTTTGATCGGGATTAACAAGATGCGAAAAAATGATTTACGCAAGTCTTCTCCGTTTTCTACAAGTGGATTAACACAACAGACACCGGCTGCTTTCTCGGTATCTTCCATAATCCTGCTTTGTATTTTGCTGTTTTCATCAACCCCGACAACAGCATGAATGCAAATCTCATATCATATCATAACCTTTCATATCATATCAGTCTCAAGTTGTGATTTAATTCCAGATGAATCAAGATTGCAGAACTGTTTTGATGGTATTGTTTTCATTAGTGGGCAGCACAGTGGCTTGGTGGTCAGCACTGTTGCCTCACAGTGAGAAGGTTCCTGGTTTGAACCTCGGCAGGGGCCTTTCTGTGTGGATGTTGTTGTTTTTGCATGTTCTCCCTGTTCTTGCGTGGGTTTCCTCAGCTTCCTCCCACAGTCCAAAGACATGTATGTTGGTTAATTGGTGGTTCTAAATTGCCCGTAGGAGTGTTTGTGAGTGTGCGTGGTTGATCGTCTGTATGTGGCCCTGTGATGGAATGGCGACCTGTCCAGGGTGGACCCCTGCCTTACGCCCGAAGTGAGCTGAGATAGGCTCCAGCAGATCCCCATCAACCTGCAGAGGATTAAGCGGGTATGATGGATGGATGCTTTCATCAGCTCCATTCTGGCCTCTAAACTGCACTGCATCAGGGTGAGCTGGAAAACATAAACTGAGATGATAGGACTGATACAGTTTTACACCCACAAAGCATTCGTGAGATTTGGAGGAATAACAAAGATGATCAGTCTGCTGGATTTTAAAAAGGAAAACAGACACTTTTCCTCCATTTCATGAGCTAACGCTGAAAACCCGTGCTACACAAAATAATGAAGCTGCTCTGCAGTGGTTTCATTTTCATGTTTCTTGTTCAAGTGACATACTGACTGCCTTTTCTCCAAATCCCACATAAACTTGCTGCTGTGAAATAACATTCAATTCTTAATCCAATTTACTGCTTTCCGACCCTTCATGTGTCTCATTTATGATGATGTTACAGTGTATTAGGTGCAGAGCTTGAGGAAGAGTGTCACAAGGGATTTTCAGCATCTGAGCTTCATACTCTTGCTCCTGTTCGCTCACCAAGCAGAAAGCTGCACTGCTTGTGGTAGACCACAACCACTCCATACTGCAGCTGGGATGACAGGTAGAGAGAGAAGCGAGGCTTGGGCTGGTTAGGCCCCTGTGAAGGGACCTGTGCAGTCACGTATTTCACAATGTCCCCGCTGTAAACATACAACAAAACAAGTTAGAGAACTTCACAAGTTAACATTAATACATAAGAGATTGTATTACCAGCCCCTTAAAAATATGCCTGGGCAAATATTACATGAGACGTTAATTTCAGGATTAATGGATTAATGCAATCTACAAATCAGGTCTTGTTTGTTTTTTTATTTTAAATTATGAATTGGAGAAAACTGAACCCTTCAGAAAAAATATTCAAGCATAAATGTGTTTGGCAGAACTGCTGAAGAAAGTTTGCAGATGTTTAATTTACAATTAGAGAACCTTTCTATTTTTTTTATATTATGTCAATAAGAAACCAACACAAAAGGGCTAGAAATGTGAAAAAATATTGATTAGGATGAAATTTTATTCTTAATGGAATATTGCAACATTTTGGAAATTAGTTTTTCATTAAGGTTTCCTGTTGCTTTATAAGTGAGTGAAATGTAGAGGTAGAGAAACTGGCCTAAAGTAATCTAAAATAACACCAGAAAATATTAAACAAACACAAAAAGGCAAACAGAGACAAGTTTTTAAACAACAAAAATAAGAGCTATAAGGCAGACATAGCATACTTGAATGAAGCTGGCCCATCTTGGTGGGTCAGGCCAAACTAATGATCCTTACCAGGTCAGCTTCACGTTCACTCTGAGCAGCTCTCTCCGAGTGATCTGGAATACCTCTTGTGGCTGCTAACCTACATTGTAAAACGCATTTATAAAAAGTAGGAAAAAAAAAACTTTAACTTGAGAGGAAATGTAATGATGTATGCAGCTAAAATTAAACTAATATTAGCGCTAACTAAGCAAACAAAAACAAGCTGGCATTTTTAAACTTACCAAATTGTGGAAAAGCACCCAGTATGGCGTTGGAGAACATTTGGGTAGTAAAACATTTTTGCTTTACCTTTATAAAGTAAGTGGACAGTTAATGGTAGGTCTTGGAGTTATTTACTTTGATGGGCAGATCATGGAACTAATTGAAAAAAATCGTAAATCCTGATATGCGCTAAGGTTCTCCCGCTTCAAATCAAATTGACCAATCAGCGTGCCAGATTCTCTTGGGGGTGAGGAGTGGGGATAAACGCTTGTGGCGCATTCAAATACCAACGACAAAAATTAGAAAACCCAAACTTTAAGTGATATTTCATTATGTTTGCGTTTGAAGATGAAAATATGAATAATAAAAACCTCACTATACCTTTAATCTTTTCCAGATCTCTGTATTACAGCTATGTAGTCTATTTGGGAGTGAAATATCCCCCAAATCAGTAGTTACCATTGGTTGAATTACTGAAGTATCTATTATAAAACTCTGTTTGATCTGTATGATCCCAAGGTACATTCATGGCATTTTACGTTTATTTATTGTTAAACATATATAATTCACATTTATTTTTATTTATTTATTTATTGCACTTTTTTTAACTTTATATATAGATTTGTTTGACATTCATATGTACTCCTCATAAAGGACATGAAGACAACAGTTGTTTTCTTTTTTTTTTCTTTCTTACTTTTTCTTTGCCTTCTCCACCTCCACTTCCTCTCTCATGATGGAAATGCTCTTTGACTTGTTCCTGGTCCTCCTGAAATCCTCAGCAATTTCCTTTGATTTGTTTACTTATAAGAGATCATGAGATGGTTGTTCCCTCACCACACAACAAAGTTGTCCACCAGTTCTCTGTATTCAGTCCCAGAGTCATCTGAGTATATCTATAGTTGACTGGTACTGGGAGTGTGAGGTGTACAGAGTGAAGAGGAATGATGAGAGTACAGTCCCCTGTGGTGCTCCTGTGCTGCTGACCACCCAGTCAGACACACAACAACCATTCAGTTTCACAGACTGTGGTCTGTTTGTCAGGTAGTCAGTAATCCAGGTGATTGTGGAAGCGTCCCCCTGTGTCTTCTGGAGTTTATTTCGGAGTAAAGCAGGGTGGGGGGTGTTAAATGCACTGGAGAATTTGAAGAACATGATCAGTACTGCCTGCTTTGTCCAGATGACTGTGGGTTCATTGAAGCAGGTGTATGATGGCATCTTTGACTCCAACCCCCATAACAATAAGCAAACTGCAGTGGGTCCTGGAAGGTGCTTGTTTTCTTATTCAGGTGGACCAATAAAAGTCTCTCCAGGACTTTCATGATGTAGGATGTTAGGGCTCCAGGTCTATAGTCATTAGGAGAAGAAGGGTGAGATCTTTTTTGTACTGGAACAAGGTAGGACATCCTCCACAGCACCAGAACCTTCTCCTGGCTCAGGCTGATGTTGAAGATGTGCTGTAGAATCACGTATAACTGGTCAGAAAAGGCTTGTAAAAATGAGACACGTGCTTCCAAATTTTACACACATACAGTATATTAAATAAACAAACCAGTATACCACCACCAACATGCACACTGCTGGGCAAAATTAAACACTCTAATATTTTTATTTACAGCTAATATTGACTATTTAAATGCAAAGAACAACACAAAGAAAGAAAGAAAGAAAGAAAAACCCATTGTAAGTCTTTTGTATTTTGCTGTGGAACAAGCTGAAAACATCAGCCAGTGCAGCAATGGGAGATACAACATGTATTTATTCCCAAAATTACTCTCTCTCTCTCTCTCTCTCTCTCTCTCTCTCTCTCTCTCTCTCTCTCTCTATATATATATATATATATATATATATATATATATATATATATATATATATATATGTATATATACAGTCATGGAAAAAATTATTAGACCACCATTTTTTCTTCACTTTCTTGTTCATTTTAATACCTGGTACCAATAAACGTCATCATGTGACTAAAACAGACAGAAAAGAAAACACTGAATGCATAAAAGCAGTGTTTTTGGCAGTACAACGCCATAGCTATTGATGTAAAAACTTAAGTGATTTAGGTTATAATTAAGAAAACCATGGAAAATGGTAAGATATCAGCTCTTAAATAAAACTCTTATGAGCAATCTTTGTGGTTATCGTTATGTTTGTCCAAACAAATGTACCTTTAGTTGTACCAGGCATTAAAATGAACAGTTTGCTCCTAAGATAATTCACTTTTAACTCCACCCAGTTATGTGGAATATACTATTGTACATTGTACACTAATTTTAGTTATTTATTATTTCATCGTGTTAATTTATGATGTATGAATTTATCTATTTTGATTATAGTATTTATTTATTTTTATAATAGCACTGCATCGGTTAATAACTGTTTATCATTTAGGGCATGGGGTATCTGGGATATCTATGTATTTATTATTATATCTTATACTTTTTGAGATACAAAGAATCTCAAAAAAGACAAAAAAAAATGTGCCCCCTGCTTTTGACAGAGGTTTCCTTATATTCCAGTTTCTATTTTTAATCAGTGGAAAGGAAAAAGAAACTGTGACGTCACTTTCCGAGTTCTGGTAAAAACTGGCCACGCCTCTGTGCGCGAGAGGGCAGGCAGTTAACGTCGGGTGGTGGAGTGTGATTGAATCAGCTGAACGGAGGAACTACGGCAGTAAGGAAACAGTCTGTACTCGCCCTGCAGATTCTTTGACAGAGCATTTCCTTAAAAATGGCGTATCACAGTCCGTACAGAGCTCCCCCGCACATCAACGCGCCTCCGGACCAGGGTTTTCTGTGGAATATCTTTCAGAGGTGAGTGGAAAGCGCCCGTTTCTCACTCCGCTACGTGAAGAAAACTGCCGTCCTGTGTAGCAGAGAGAGGGACCGGGGTTGTGACACTAAATATTTCATTGACAGCTCTTTTTTTTTTCGCCTAGACTCTTGGCGTCCTTTCAGTTGTTTTTGCTTCAGAGCGAAGGTCCGCAGTGAAACTGGTGAATTGACATTGTTGAGGTGAAGATTAGCTCTCAGTTGTGGAAACACTACATGACCGTGTCAAGTCCAGTAGTGAAACAATACGTAGGCTACTCAGTGGCGGTCACATTGGCTGTTCGCGTTAAAATACATTACATGGCTGCACCCATAGCAGTGCCACATGGCTGCTTTTATTTCCTTTAGGATGTGTTGAAAGTCGCAGACAAGCAGCTGACTCTATGCAGTCTCAAACCTGTGTTGGAAGACCTCCACGAGTCCTTGAAGGGGTTTTCACTGCAAACAAATGCAGTAGAGTTGAAACTTTATTCATACGTTTCATATATCTGAACAACCGTGGGTCTCATTTGCACTAAGAGAAGAGTGACAAAATTCTGTCATTTATAGTGTAAAAAAAAAAAAAAAAATCAGTTGCACATCCATAAACAGGGTATCAGTGTAAGGATAAAACAGCGTTATTTTATTTTTCAGCCTTTATGATGGGACTTAGACCCTTTGACAGTCATCCATTTCACCATAGTCGGACTCAGTGATGTGTCATCAGTTGTGACGGTCACAGTAGTAAACAGGGAGGGAAATGTTGATATGCTTTGGCCCCTGGTGATAATAAGCTATAGAGTTATGCAATACTGCAGAGGATTTGTTTCTCACACCATTGAAATGCTGCAAGCATTGCCAGGCTTGAACCAACCTTAACAAATTATTTATGTGTGGTGCAAAACCTGTGGGAAATCCGACTGGACATTTTGTCCAGTATGCGTCCCTTTTCATTCACCCTGACTGAAACGGCGCCTTTGCGTGACTGTTGTGGTCGTGCACATATGTAGTCAGCAACAGTGCAGTCACACTGCCATGAGCACACATTCATCTTATATGCTGCCTCATCTGGGTCCCCTCTGAAAGCCTGGCGCTGGAATTCCCTTTGTCATGTGATCAGATTCAATAGAGCATATTTGAGGAAGGAGGCCTCTGTGTGTCATGCACACACATACCAGTTCATGACTCACCAGCCTTCCACTTTTAGGAATCCATTCATATGCTGTAACTCACTTTTTGTTCTGTTAAATCAAGTGAAAATGGTAGATTGGAGAATATACATATTTTTTTTCACATAGTGAAAGGAATATGTGTCACAAGTTGATGTTGAATGAATCACCCTTTGTCTGCTTTCTAATCAAAGATAATGGTATGTCAAAAATGTTGGCACCCAGCCCTCTACTTGTCAAGAACAATGTTGTTTTGGATCTGCAGGGATTTGTTACTATGACAGAAAAACAACACTGAATGTCTGGTAATACTGAATACGGACTACTTGAACCCTAGAAATGGAAAGTTGGACACCAGAGTTTCCTTCACTATTTTTTTGAAAGCAGCTTTAATATTTTTTTTCCTCCCACCCTAGCCTCTCTCTTGGACCTTTTTATGTGGAAAGCAGAGTGGGCGTTGTTTCTTTAGCCATATTCCAACCAGATTGCCTTATAGGAAAAAGTGAAACATGGGAAAATGTGAGCAGCTAAACTGACTCAGTCATGGCATTTTTATGTCGTCCTGCTGTGATACACGCAGGTTCTGTGTTTGACAGCGTGAAGCTGGAAGCACCAGATGGTTTCTGTTCTGGAGGCAAGAGGGAGTTTTAATGATGTGTTCCCATTTTTTTCACGTTCTTTTGCCTGAGGCGGAATGGGTTACTTAGAGGAAGATGGGAAGTGGAGGAAAAAGGGAGAGTTTACCCTACACACACACACACACACACACACACACACACTCTTTCAGTCAATCTGTCAGCTTTCAGTTGAGGTTACACCCACCCAGCAACCCCTCATCTTCAGTGTTATAAAGATTTCATTTATATAGAAACACCAAGAGCCGTTTTTCTCCACCAGCCAGGCCTCTTTGCTTATTTTCTTAATTTAAATACTTGGAGGCGCACACAAACATGCATTTGATCATTGTATAGGAAGCCACGTAGGCTTCGGACATGGAGATATTAGTGCTCAGTAATACATCACTAAAAGAAGCAGAAACCCAGCCCACAAAGTCAGCTCTGGGCCGGCCCTGTCTATTTTTCTTTTTCTCTCCTTTTTTTTTTCTTTCTGTGTGTGTGAGGGGGGTTTTCCCGTCTCCTCCCCTCCTCCTCTTCTCCCCTGGTATTCAGACGGTGCTTGTTGAGTGAGCACTGCGTCAACAGGTTGGGCTAGGCAGGTTGCTAAGGAACAACTGAGTCAGTGGATGTTTGACTAAGCTGCAATTTCAAAACTGTTGAGGCCCGTTATTTGTGTCAGAGTCCAGCCTCTTACTGTTTTCATGTCGTAACATCTCAGGAAAAAAACTCACAGATTTGTCTGGCAAATTTTCTTTCAATGTTAATGCCTCTTAAATGTAGTAACTGTATGACAAAAACTCCTCATTTATTTACTTGTAAGCTGGCTCCTTATTAGTGTATTGTGAGCATTCTGTCCTTCTACAGAAGTACAAATATACTATGCACGTGTAGTCCTCAGTGAATCTAATTTAAAGTTAAAGTGTTTTATAGTTTGTGTCTTGAGCTGCTTTTCCTATGTCACTATCTGGCCTAAATATAATGAAAAAGTTGTTTTTGCTTGATACATTGAGAGTGTGTGTCCAGTGAAACTGTTCTTTCAAATTTGTAGGTCCTCCACTTTGACTACAAATTCAACGTCTGTTTCTTAATAGACAAAAGACATTATGTTTTTTTTTTCCTCAAGGGTTTCAATAGTTTTTCAGCTATGCCACTAGTCCAAAAATGATCACTTCGGGTTACAAAAAGGCCTAGAATGTGACAACCAAATGGTAAATTCAAATGTCAATGTGCCAGATCCCAAACCAAGTTACAATACTACACCAGCAATGTAGTGCTGGGCGATATGGAAAAAATCATATATCACGATATGGACTATTTTATATCACGATAACGATATATATCATGATATACCATAATAAAGTTTGTTTTCAGTTATTCTCTGAAAGGTTTGACAAAAATTTCATTGCTTACTTTTCAACTTTATTTTGAAAGGACATTTAGCTGAACTGTCACAAACATACATTTTAGTTCAGCAAAAACAGGTAGGTACAGAGGTACAGTAGCTTTCACATTTTTTTAAACTGCACAACAGTTTCTGAAAGGAAAAACACATTTTTGCACTGAAGTTCAGCTATAAAAAACTTTCTGAAATCTGTAACCTTGTAGTGCAAAGTTTGCAAACCAATCTAAAGTGTCGAAAGTAAACATCAGGGTTGAAGAGAACTCTGTTTAAGGCATTAACCATGAATAAAAGTGCAAACATAAAAGGCTCCTTTGTAGAAGTAGATGTGTTTCTATCAAATTTATCATTGCAGGTTATTTAATTACATATTTGCTGTAATAATTGATAAAATTAGGTTAGAAACTATAGAAACGATAGAAGAGAAATGGCACGATACACACTTCTATATTGTCCCCACGATATGTATTGTCATATTGCCCAGCACTACAGCAATGTATATATTTTTGCATTCAGTCTATGAATTGCATATAAAAAATGACAGAGGCAATGTTGGTGGGGGCCAAATATTAGACAAAGATAACCCAACTAAACTCAAAATGTAGTTTTTAGCTGCTGATTTTATTTATTAAGGAAAAAAAAACTATCCAAACCTACATGGCCCTATTGAAAAGTAATTGCTTACCTTGTTAAATCATGAAGTAACTGTGGTAAATCACATTTTTTGGAAAGCTGAGTTTATTGTCACTGGTCACATCCAGGCTTGATTACTGCCAGACCTGTCAAATCAAGAGATCACTTAAGTAGAACCTGTCTGACAAAGGAGAAAAGATCACAAAAATATCATGCCCTGATCTGAAGAAATTCAGGAACAGATGAGAAACAAAGTAATTGACATCAATCAGTCTGGAAAAGGTTATGAAGCCATTTCTAAGGCTTTGGGACTCCAGTCAGAACCACAGTGAGAGCCTTTATCCACAAATGGAGAAAACATGGAACAGTGGTGAACCTTCCCAGGAGTGACTGGTCGACAAAAATGACCCCAAGAGCACAGCAATGAATCATCCAAGAGGTCCCAAAAGAACCCACAACACCATCTAAAGAACTGCAGGC
The DNA here is from genome assembly GCA_018398805.1 of Hirundichthys speculiger. NCBI lineage: Eukaryota > Metazoa > Chordata > Actinopteri > Beloniformes > Exocoetidae > Hirundichthys > Hirundichthys speculiger. The sequence continues at coordinate 121,316 of JAGFBZ010002524.1, forward strand.
TCCCTCGCCTCAGTTAAGATCAGTGTTCATGACTCAACCATCAGAAAGAGACGAGGCTAAAATGGCATGATGGCAGGGTTTCAAGGAGAAAACCACTGCTGACCAAAATTAACATGAAGGCTCGTCTCACTTTTGCCAAAAAAACATCTTGATGAAAACCAAGACTTGTGAGAAAATATTCTGAAGACTGACTAAACAAATGTTTGAACTTAGAAGGCGAGTGTCCTGTTACATCTGGTGTAAAAGTAACACAACATTTCAGAAAAAGAACATCACACCAACAGTCAAATATGGTGACGGTAGTGTGATGCTCTGGGGATGCTTTGCTGCTTCAGGACCTGGATGACTTGAATTCTGCCCTCTACCAAAAAAATCCTGAAGGAGAACGTCTCACCATCAGTTCGTGACCTCAAGCTGAAGTGCACTTGGGTTCTGCAGCAGGACAGTGATCCAAAACACACCAGCAAGTCTACCGCTGAATGGCTTGAAAGCAAATGAAGGTTTTAGAGTGGACTAGTCAATGTCCAGACTTGAATCCAATTGAAATGCTGTGGCATGATCTTAAAAAGGCGGTTTGTGTTCGTAAACTCTCCAATGTGGCTGAATTGAAAAAATGCTGCAGTTGGCCAAAATTCCTCCACAGCAACGTGAAAGACTCATTGTAGTTGTTGCTGCCAAGGTTGGAACAACCAGTTATTAGGTTTAGGGGGCAATTATTTTTTCTCATAGAGTAATGTAGTTAGGATAGTTTTTTTTTTTCTTAATAAATACAATCACCACTTAAAAATGACATTTTGTGTTTACTTAGGTTAACTTTGTCTAATTTTTAAGTCTGTTCGATGATCTGAAACATTGAAGTGTGACAAATGTGTAAAAAAAAAAAAAAAAGTCAGGAAGGGGGCAAAGAGTTTTTCACAGCACTGTATTTGCACTCAAAAAATGACAGGCGTATGGAAAAGGAAACAGCTCAGTTATGTACATAACTGCTAGATATACTGGAAGATCAGGAATAATTGACTGTCACCTGCAGAGGCAAAATAATTTAAGCATCGCAAATAGGTTCTCCGAATGGAGAATGTGTGAAAAATGAGGCACTCCACTATTGTTTCATGATAACTTTAAAGAACAGTCATACAGGGCATGACTAGAGCTGAAATAATGAAGTTAATGCTCTGAAAAAAAAAAAACCTAATGTATTAAAAAAAAAAAACCATTGTGGTTATCTCTGTTATGTAATGCTCCAGATTGCTACTACCTTCCTTTTTCTGAATGCTTTTAGTTTTGGTTTCACTTACTACTTGAAAAACGTGTTGCGGTATTTGAACTCTTGACTCTGCTCAAGCATCAGTATTTTGTATGTTTGGAACACTTGGTTTTGTATGTTTACAACACGTAGTGTCATTTTGCTTTCCAAGAAAAAACATAATAATTATACAAAGTCACTGGAAACTTGTCTGGCTGCCCTCCCTGAAGTATGAACATACACACAGCCCTGTGTACCCTGATCACAGGACTTCATTCAAACCCTACTAAGTGTTGAAATACTAATGCTTGCTCAGAGGGATAACGTTTCAGTTGGCGAGAGCTCATTCCCTCTGCTATTGTGTTTTGGAGTGTGTGTGGGTGTGAAGTAGTTAAAGCAGGCGGTATCTAATCTGTCTTTTCCTCCCCAGGGTTGACAAAGACAGGAGTGGAGTCATATCGGACTCAGAACTTCAGCAGGCCTTATCGAATGGTATGTATCCACGTGTCACAAATTTCTTCTTTCTCCTGATATTTTTAGTTTCCTTTCCTTCCTCAGTTTCCTTTTTTTCCTAATCTACTGTCTTCTTTCTTTTTTCCATTTTCTACTACTCCCTCTTTGGCTCTTTCTTTTAAACTCTCCGTCTCTCTCTCCTCCCATCTTCTTGTAAAACACCATTGTTCTCTGCCACTCTTTGATTTCAGAAACTGCCAAGCTTTAGCAGAAAATGGATTGAGAATTTATTTTTATCCCTGGTTGGCAGGTGAATTGGATGAAAATGAGCGTAGTTTTATTTTTATCTCAGAACTAAAGAGAAGCGGGTGAAAAGTGTATCACTGTAGCTGTGAATGGTAAACAGTATATCATACTTTAGCGTCTGTCCAATGACAGAACTCAAAGGGCCCGATCTTGCACCAAACCTCCTAAAGCTGCTATTAAGGGATAGCAGGTAGCAGGAGGGGCGTTACCCCGCAAAGAACGCAATCTTCCACCTCCCGAAACCCGCAATATTACCTGCGCCAACCGCTATATTATGCATGCATTATGCATAGGAGTGGTTAGGGCGTTCCACCTGTTTAACCAATCAGTGCGTCAGTAGCCATTGCCTTTAAGAGCAGGTTGCACTACCCGCAAACTGCTATGGAGCGTCTTTTCACCCAGATTGGGCAGCTGGTCTGGGACTCTGCTGTAGAGCTTCCTTCCTCCTCCTCCTCCTCTGCACTGATATATTCATAACTAGCTCTAACTAATGTGGAGCAAATTATTTAATCATTTCTTTTGTACTCCAAGAAGTTTCAACAAACTGCTCAGAAAAAATAGAGTCAGTGAGCCTCCAGGAAAGCATTTCTTAAGTAGAAAATCATTTGGAGAGCTCAGACCTCCGCCAAGCACAACAGTTCTCCCATATAGCGATTTACAGATTGCGATAAAATCTACCTTCTGGATCAGATCCGGATCAGCCTCTGAAATTTGATAGAGGTTTTCATTGTCAATCCCTGAGTGAAATTCCATGAGTTGTGGCCAATAATTAATGGAGATATTGAGAAACAAAATTTCCGGCCCCATTGACTGCAATGTTATCGAAAATTTGAAAGTGATCCAGAATCCAGGATTTCTTCCGGATCACAGCCAAAATGATCGTGACTGTAACTTACTGTATTAACAAAAACACATTGCTTAGTAACTCATCCACTTTTACTTTTTTTTAAACATTACTGGTAGAAGTGTGGAGCGGGAAACGACTAATTCAAAACAGTTTCGACATACACAACATATTACTCAATAATTAATGGCCAAGTCATATAAGCAATTAGCCATTTGTCCCTTTAGATAACAACATGAAATAATAGAAACGAGATACCTTAAAGACTTTATAAAGACCAGTTCTCTGTTTATTACAGCAATGGCCAGTTTACTTGAGCTGCATTTATTCATTTCAATCCAGTTAATGGATATGAGCCTGATGCATATTTTCTATGAAGTGACTTGTCAATAGTTTGTTTTGAATTTGCTTTGCCATTGGACGGAAACTTGCTTCATAACACCATGAAACACATCAGCAATAATAGCAACCTCGTGGGAAATTTTGTCTGTCTCAAAGAATGAGCAGCTAATATGCACAGCACTATTTTTTAATTAACAAATTCAATAACCATTCCAAGATAATGCAGTATATTGAACATTGTGGTGTATTCAGTTTTGCAATGATGGTCTCATCTTTAAGATTTAGTCTGACACATTGATGTAGCCGACTCTGCACCTCTCCTTAAACTCAGTCTCTGCCAGGCTCTGGCATGCTTAATTCAGTTCAAACCGCAGGGCAAAGAAAGCATTTGGCTAACAAGTCAAAATGAAATAAAATAAAAAAAAAACAACTGATATTTAAAACCACTTCAAATGTTTTCAAAATCAGTGAGTAATGGTTTTGAATAATTGTGAAATCAATATTATGATCAGGGTTATAATTCTCTCCATCAAGCAGCCATCAAGTGTAAACATACTTTAATTACTTAGAAGATGGGAGTCTACGAGTACATTCCCTTTAAAGCCCCATACTGTGTTTTTAATAACCTGTCAATTAAAAATAAATAAAGTTTATTACTTATTTTTTATTTATTTATTTAATGAGCTGCAGAGTGAAAATCAGCGTGATTGGAACCCAGGGATGCAACATGGGGATTACAACTGCTAATGACGGATGCGCAGTCACTCTTTGGGTTTGTGAAGCTCAGGAGGAGGAGGATTCAAACAGGATTAACTTATCACTTCACACTGCGCTTGCTAAACAGAAATGAGAGGATTGAGGAGAAGTGTTGAATTAGTGATACATCTTTTCTGCTCACAGTCCTAATAAAATAACTCAGCTTTTTACTTACTTTTAGGAGCTTCTGCCACACCAGAGCGGACTGGTTGAATGTCTTTTACCTGCACTCTCAGACCTTCACAGCAGCCCTGTTTCTTGACCTTGCTTATAGTGAAGCAGCAGTGTTGAAATGTTGTTATTTTTGGGCAGTTGCTCCCCCAGTGACTCTGGGACAAGTTTGTTGCTTGTTTTTGTATTAATGTATGATAGGTTATTCGTCAAGTTCATGTCTGAATTCTCCAGCAGCTTTTCAAAGACTTGAGCAGATCATGCTCCCCAGAAACCCATTTTCCGGGCACTTCAAAGAAGGGGGAAAAAAAGCTGTATTGAAGCCAGCAGCAGCAGTGAAATAAAGCTGTTATCAGGCTGCGCAGTGGCTCTAGCTCAGCATACTGATGAGTGCCTGAGTGTACATTTGTGCATGCATGCACAGTCTCATGTATTTATCAAGAATATTCTCGTGTTGCTTGTTTCATGAAATTCTTTGCCGAGGTTCACTGTTCTTGTTTTAAGATTTGGCCTCTATGTGTTTGTGTGTGAGTGTTGAGTGTATGGCGAGTGCACCTTGCTGTGTTCTTGCAGACAACGGCAGTTTCCCCAGTCCAGACTCTGCCAGTTCATTAGGCTCATTGTGATATGAAACGGAGCCAATGAAGCTGAACCCGCTGCACTGCAACCTGTCCTGGTGCTTGTGTGCTAAAGCCTTCAGTCCTGCCACTGTTGGACTGTCCGTCGTGGCTCTGCAGCTTTCACTGTCATGTATTAAGCAAGTCATTTCATTTTCATTCAAAATCAGTGAGCCTGGAATCACTGTTCCATTTGGTAGAGATTCTTGTGTTATAAACCACAATATCCCACTTTTCGTGTCTCACTTTCTATTTGTTTTCCTCCCTGCTCTCTTCCCTCCCACAGTCCTGGCTCTGATGGACCATCCCTGATGAGTCTGTGACTGGCTCTGTGCCGTTAAAGTGTATGGAGCACGTCTGCGCTGTGTGTATGCCTTGTTGCGCTGACATTTTTTATAACTGGAGATTTATTTTTTTTTCCTTCAGCCTCTCCTTGCTCAGTGGTGAGCAGATATACAACTTAGGGTCTTACTCCCTCACTGTCCCATGTGCACAGATTTACACTCCTGTTTAGTTATTTTGTTAGGTATGTAGAAGCAGCAGTGTACTAAAACTGCTGACATGCAGAACTGCAGGGCTTGAGGAGCTTGATCAGCAACACTTACTTGAATGCTTCACTATTTGCACCGATCTGTAAAACTCTGTTATCTTTAGGTGTAATGAGATGACAGCAATTGCTGACATTTAACATTCAGTGGTTAGAATATATTGATGCATTTCTGAGTGTTGAATGGGATGTTTCATGCACTGATTGCATCAGCACATTTGTTGAATGTAAATTTCCGATGCACCAGTGCTGTTTTGACCTGATTCCTTGAATCTATTGTATTGTGTCCTGCATAAACAACAACAGGACAGAGCTGGCTTACCCAATACCTAATGACAGTTTAAAAAATAATTGGGCAAAAGAGAAGAAGAGACGTTCTTGTAAACTGTGAGAATAAAACTTTTACTTTTTTAAATTTAAAGGCTAATAGTATGTGACAGTGTTTTCTTTTAATAGAAGTAGTTCAACATTTCCCCTACATCTGGTTACTGTCACTGTGTTGTGAAACGGGCCTCGTCTTTGACATATAGATGCTTTCTGTACTGAAGCAGCAATGCGTATGGAAGGGTAAAAAGACATGTAAATACCCCTGGGGATGAAATGAAGAAGGTTAGTAAGTACAAAGAAACTATTCAATTAATATGTAAAAAATGTAAAATTAGATGATGAAGTAAATAAATACGGGTTATTAACAATTGAAAATTAAAGTCTGGTCCCATGGATAATGGGGACTGTCTCCCATCAGCCAGACTTCTTCTGTCTCCCATGAGCGCTTGTTCAAATTGGTATCTGGGGAGTTTAGAATCGATGTCTATGATTCGGGGACTTATACTAATAAAGCTGAATAGAGTAATGGTGGTAATAACACTTATTTTCTAGCTTCATATAAAGTGTGAGTTATATTTAACCTTCTAACTTTGTTAGACAAGATGTGGTTTATCTGTTTTGGGGTTCAGATCTGTGTTAACTAGTCTGTGAGCTGTGTAGCTCAACACCTAGAAAGTGTTTGAAAAAATCCACATGAATGTCTGCTTGGTTATGCAAAGTATTTGAGTACAAGCGTTTCCCTGAACTCCCTCACGGCAGTTATATGTTTGCTTATATATTGAGGTCAGAGTATTCTGTTTTTCCACCAGCCTGCCTCTTTCTTCACCTACTGCTTCCACATAACCAGTGGCAGTTTGGTTTGCCAGTGAGAGAGTCCAGTGTATGGACAGCACAGAGCATGTATTGTCTGTCAGATGTACACAAGCTGACCACCTCACACTGAGCAGCCGCAGTCTGTCTAGCATAGACGACAGTGGTGACCTCACAGCCAGATCCTGGTGTGAAATGTTTGCGTGAGAGTTGAAGAATCTGTGTGGCTGCAGAGATCATAGCTGGTTCTTAGCTCTGTTTTCTTAATAAGTGCACATTATATATAATCAATTTAATGAGTAGGCCTGAAATCAGTATTTGATGATTTGAGCAGACCTTTTCGTCTGCTAGGGACAATAAGACTTTCTGTGGGTGTGGTCTCATGCATATCTGAATCAAGTATAAGCATGGTGCTACTAAGGGGGGAAAGAATATTAATGTAAATGAATTAGTAAGCATGGACTAGTGCTTTCTGCTGTTGAAATATGCACAAAGCTGATTGTTTACAAACCTGTTTTGTACTGGAACGTTTTTTTTCTACTGGGCATGATAATGTTGGTTCATTGTTTACATATAAGTACCTTAGTGTTTTTCTTCTCCTCATGTCAAGTTAGCAGAACCCAATCCAACTCCAGTGCATTTTAATCCCATATTACTACATCTCTCTTATTCTTATTCATTAATCAGTTGTCAAAATTTGACGTGATCAACGATCCAACCAGTCAGTGATGCAATCAGTGAAACTGATAATGTGGCCAGAAAAGAACAAAACAGTGAGAACAAATCATGCAACAAACAGTATCTTACGATATTTATATTTGTTGCTCTAGGTTAATACTCAAGCAGATGAAAAACTCAGCTCCTGTGGGAGCTTGAAGCCTCGTCCCAGAACAGCTCTTCCACAGTCCTAGACGGGCTCGTCCATCAGTAAAACAAAGCAAGTTAAAGGATAAAAGATAATGAGCACCTCGTGAACTAAATGCAGTTTTTAACCCTTTTAGTTCCTTAAATGTATTGGATAATGGGATTTGCAAAGATAAAATCATGGTAAATGTGAATCAGATAAAATTAGGGCTGGGCAAGTTAACGTGTTATTATCGCATTAAAGCATTAATTTATTAACGCTGACATTTATTTTATTGCGCATTAATGCATGTTGCTCACGTGCTTTTGTTCTGAAAAGTCTGTTACTGGCTGCTGCGGAGCCGAAGAGAATTGGCAGCAAACATGCGGAAAAGCTAAAACAAACATGGAAAATGGTAAAAATCAGTGTACTTTACAGTTAGGATAGCATCTCAGGTAGCTATATTAACAATTCTGTCTGAAAAAACTTCCAAACCCCTTTGTTCAAGACGATCGCGTCATTCCTCCATTTATCATCAGATCCTGCTCCATGTGTTCACTGTCGTGCTGTTCTCTAGCTGGTTACTGCAGTGCAGCTCCATCTAGTGGCACAGGTGTGTAACGACAACAGAAAGTCTATTCCTTGATTATAAAAACAAAGCCATTTCTAGGTCACGTAAACCAGACAATAAAATATTAAAAACAAATTCAGTTCCGTGGCCTGTTTGCTAAAATTTAAATATAAAAAATCAGGCATTTTTAAATGCCTGATTTTATTACAGGTTATTTATTATACAGGTTATTTGTAACCACTGCCAAGTTGAACTCCCCGTTAAAAGTTTCTGCTGTTACCTCAGAAATTACCTGTTTTAATGTTATGATTGTGGCCTCTAGATTGTTAGGATTTTGTTGGTAGACTTTTTTTAATTTTTAATTTAAAAAAAAAAACAGGATGACATTAATGCCCTGGCAGTGGCAATAAGCTTTATTTTATTTTACATTTTTTAAAGATGAGATTTACACAAAATATGTGTTACTGGCAAGTGCTGATGTTAAAAGTGTTTGAACAACAAATGTTATGGCACTTTAGTTTCATATGGCAGCAGAACATTTAAATAAAAGAGACCTTACACTACTTTTGAATTCATTATTTGATTTTCCGTATACAATGCGATTAATCGTGATTAATCAGGGGAAATAGTGCGATTAATCGCGATTAAAAATTTTAATCGTTGCCCAGCCCTAGTAAAAATGCTAATTGTTTATATACTCAGTATCCGAGTTATGACGTAGGCAAGTTACGACCACCCGTACTTACGACCACGTCCAGCAGATGGCAGTGCAGTGCATAAGACAGTTGTGGCAGCCCGGCATCGTGCACGACCTTTATGGCAGCGCAGCATCTCACACTCACAGCAGCATTTTACCACTACACTCAGTGACTAGATACTGTCACAGTAACGTTTCTTTTTATACAGTACAATTTTATATTCATTTTGTATATGCTCCGAATTATGATCAATCTGACTTCCGACTGGTTTGTCGGAACCGATCTAAGTCGTAACTCGGATACTGATTGTATTGTGTTTCGCTTAGATACCTTTTTTTATTTGTTTGTTTTATGTTAATCTCTTATTCCACTCATTGCAAACCTCATCGTTGGCACAATTAAAATATGGGGAAACTTGATACAAACAGCTTAATGTAGTAAATGTTCCATAATGTCAGCAAGAAGTTCTGTATGCTGTTTTAGGGTATGGAGATGACGTTGTCTAGGTCCTCCAACAAAAATTAAATGGTTCCTGTTTTTTTTTTATAAATTTCTTCATGCCTCTTCAGTTTTATTGGTTATATTTCTTCTTGTCATTTTGTATCCTTCTCTTTCATCTGGTTTTCTTGGCTCTTTTTCCCCTGCATCCTCCCACAGTCCCTTTTCCTCATGCCGGGTATCGAACTGTTGCCTCATCTGCCATTAAAAAACAAGTGGTGAATCAGCTAGTTTGAGATGCCCTCATAAATGTCAGTGTCTTAAGAGTTATGCGTGAACCAGGTAATAAAGTAAATATACTAACCCTAACTTAAGTTCTGCCAGCCTTTCTCCTCAGGTGTAAATGGCAGGTTCCATTGATCTTGGTCTTCACCATGAAAAGTAAATGTGTTTTGGGGATAAATACTCTAGTAACCCCTTGCTCATCCTCTCCACCTGCTTTTTTTTCTACTAATTTTTAAGTTGTGTTGTGGTGAAATATTGCCATTTCTCTCATTGTTTTGGCAAGTGACATTTCATGGCTTCTGTTGCTCAATTCTATCAGTGTCTCTTTAGTATAGTGGGAACTGAATCTGACCTCTGGGCTTCTAGCGTCAATACAGAGATCATTGCGTGCTTCAGTAGCAAAAGGTCAGCCAGTTCACGAGGAAGAAGTGACAGAAGAAACAACAGAACATAGATGAGAGATGCACAATGGCATGCAAAGGTTTTACTGTGGCATCGTGCACTTATTGTGGGATTGCTCTTTTACTTCATTTTATACATATTTAAGATGGTGGAAGGGGTGCTGATGCTGATGTTTTGGTGCCCAGAAAGATCAGTACTTGCTTTCCTTGCCACGTTTACACTTTTGTAAATGGTTTTTGCTGCGAGCCCGAATAATTCAGGGCTTATTCCTGCAAAATGCTTCCCTTTCTGAGGCTCTTGGACCACTGAATGCACCTCTCTTTGAGGCCTGTGTGCAGATATTTGATAAGTTAAACAAGTTATACCTAAATTTAGTTCAGTCTGCAAGTGCAACTTGTCACACACACAGTCTTCTAGGGTTTTCTGTAAGTATGTTGATAAATATTTTTCATTTCTGAGGCAATCAACTTTCACTTATAACACTTTGACTTTTTAAAATGTAATTTTAATCCATTTCTCATACTTAAGATTAAATGATTCCTGTGTCAGCAACATGAATGTTAACAATCCCTTGCTTCCAATCTTCAAATGTTATATCAGATATTGGTATTTGTTCTGTTCAGCTTTAATGATAACGATAAGGACAATTATAGCTGTTGTATTAGGTTTTGGTGTAAATGTTTCAACACATTACTTTTCCTGCTCACTGACTGTTGAAACATCATCACTGCTTCCCTGCCTAAGGCTAAAACAATGTCACAGGCACACCCCTCTACATCACTTATCTAGTCCTTACATGCAGAATCAGTGTAAAGTTTTCAAACAAACCTTCCCAGAAATACTATTAGTGGGCTGTAGGGGGACAGTAGAGGGAGAATTTCTTTTTTCATTTTAATCCATTTATCCTGTCTTTTGATCTTGTTGAGTGTACCACATTGTTTTGGAGAAGCAGTACCTCTCCATCAGTCATGGTGTGTAGCAGTGCTGGGCGATATGGAAAAAATCATATATCACGATATGGACTATTTTATATCACGATAACGATATATATCACGATATACCATAATAAAGTATATTTTCAGTTATTCTCTGAAAAGTTTGACAAAAATTTCATTGCTTACTTTTCAACTTAATTTTGAAAGGACATTTAGCTGAACTGTCACAAACATACATTTTAGTGCAGCAAAAACAGGTAAGTACAGAGGTACAGTAGCTTTCACTTTTTTTTTTAAAGTGCACAACAGTTTCTGAGAGGAAAAACACATTTTTGCACTGAAGTTCAGCTATAAAAAAAAACACAAATTATTTTTCAACTTTCTGAAATCTGTAACCTTGTAGTGCAAAGTTTGCAAACCAATATAAAGTGTCTAAAGTAAACATCAGGGTTGAAGAGAACTCTGTTTAAGGCATTAACCATGAATAAAAGTGCAAACATAAAAGGCTACTTTGTAGAAGTAGATATGATTCTATCAAATTTATCATTGCAGGTTATTTAATTACATATTTGCTGTAATAATTGATAAAATTAGGTTAGAAACGATAGAAACGATAGAAGAGAAATGGTACGATATACACTTTTATATTGTCCCCACGATATATATTGTCATATTGCCCAGCACTAGTGTGTAGTTAAGAAAATAAAAATGAAACATTGCTGATTTGGCATGTGAAGACTGGATAACTGGTGTAGAGGGCTGTGGCTGTGATGATTGCTCCCAACCTTTGCTAGGAAAGCTGCAATATGGCTAAAGTGTGATGCTGGGATGTTGAAGTTTATCAGGACCAATGCTTTTAGAACATTTGTCCTTTTCCTGTTATGGGAGGTCAATATCTTCTGTGAGAAAATGAGACCAAAAATTCTCCCCTTGTGAAATTTTCGTGTTTAATATTTTCCATAATTTCTAATGGGTGTAAAGTTTCACAAACTGAGGAGGTACTTCTGTGCTGGTTTCACTTCTCATCTCTAAAAACTGCATCCATCTATCCTGTATAGTTTGGGGGGGGGGGGGGGGGGGGGGGGTGCAGGATGACAAATTTGAACAATGTGAAAAAAGAGAGATGGCAGAAATGAATCCACACATGATTGTAAACAATTAATATCAACACCGCCATTATTTCTTACTCCAAGACAAGTGATTACAAGCCAGGAAAACCAGCCCTTTTAAATGTTATAGGGTGATACATTTATAGTTGTAAACAATAAATAAATTCAAAAACCACTAAAGCATTTATCTTGAGGCGAATAAAAAAGTGCATATTTTCTGGAGATATCCTAAAAGTTGAGCAGCTTTAGTTGTTGTTGTTCAGTGCTTTTTCAAGCTGTTATTCTAATCTATCAATAGTCTCTTCTGACTTGAACAACTATATACAGTGGAGTAGTTATGACTGGTGGCTTTGCACCATTTTAACTATCGTTCCTCTGATTCACAGGCACATGGACTCCTTTCAACCCAGTGACAGTCCGCTCCATCATTTGTAAGTAACCGCTGACAGGGACATACCCAGCTTTGACGTTACCTTTATGCTGAGGTTGTTTATTTGTCTCCTTTCCATGACAACCAGATTAGGCCATTAAGTTGTAAAGGCACAAACAAACTTGCCTTTTGTGTTAGTGATTGCAGCTCTAGTGGAAACTTGCAGCTATCAATAAAGGAGAAAGATGCAACATCAGGTAATAAAATGGAATGAGGGTCACAAAGTTTCCTTTGACTTCAACAGTTGATCTTTCTTAGTTTGCAGTTTTGGTTAAAAACCTGAGACTCTGCAGTGCAGTTGAGTACTTGGTTGGGAGTCTGTCTGTTGTACATCTGACTGTGAACAAATGTAACTACAATTTTTAACTTCAAGCTCCAAGTGTTCTCCAGCAACTGCATATCTTCCCCTCTATTATTTTTTTCCCACCCCAAACAAATCTAAACGAAAATGTGTTGATGTTTCTGGCTGCTTTGTTGTGTGACTTCAGAACTAAGTCCCTATAATTCCATTGGCAGTAAATCCATTGTTCAGTAGTCCCTCAATGAGAAGCGTATCCTGTGATCAACACTCCTTTTGTTGGAAAGTAATTGGACTGAGCCACATGGGAGTGAGGACTGGGGTATAGGTGTGGGGAGCTGTTTTCTTTCCCTGTTATACAACGGTCTTATGAGGCAGCAGTTGGTCAAGAGCGAATCCATCTGACCCACACCGTTAATTCTGTTGTTCTCTGACAGCCCTTCAACACTGTTTGTGCTGGCACACTGGTTCTCATGTCACAGGATTCATCTGAACAGCTTTTACAATCTGACATTTGTGGGAAATTGTAGATGACTATATACCTAATTCCCTCCCCTCCCCAGCCATGTTTGACAGGGAAAACAAAGGCGGTGTGAACTTCAACGAGTTTGCTGGTGTGTGGAAATACATCACAGACTGGCAGAACATCTTCAGGACCTACGACAGGGACAACTCCGGTTTCATTGATAAGAATGAGCTCAAACAGGCACTGACTGGATTTGGTGAGCAGCAAAGTATGCTTTTGTAATTAAATTTTATCCTGGTGGTGGAGGGCTGTGTGGCTGTTTGTAGGACTGTCATCTCTCTGGGTTATTAGATCAGGTTTTTATCTTGTCATTAGTTCTGTATTAATGCACTTGATGCTTAAAGCAGCATGCCAAAAGATGGGTACTAAATTTATTCATATTTTAAACTAGTCACTTTTGTAGTAAATGCTAATTGGCTTTTATATTGGCAATAATTCAGTGCTACGTTTTAGACCTCTGTATAAAGCATGCTATTAACGATGACATACCAATGATAGGGGCAAAAGCAGTCAATCAAATACTTCCAAAGTGATCTTCATTTTATAACAGAGGTACAGGGGTTGGACAATGAAACTGAAACATGTGTCATTTTAGTGTGAGAGGTGTTTCATGGCTAGATTGGACCAGCCTGGTGGCCAGTCTTCATTAATTCCACACAGCACCAGTAAGAGCAGAGTGTGAAGGTTCAGTTATCAGGGTAAGAGCACAGTTTTGCTTAAAACATTGCAATGCACACAACATCATGGATGACATATCAGAGTTCAAAAGAGGACAAATTGTTGGTGCACGTCCTGCTGGCGCATCTGTGATCAAGACAGCAAGTCTTTGTGATGTATCAAGAGCCACGGTATCGAGGGTAATGTCAGCATACCATCAAGAAGGACCAACCACATCCAACAGGATTAACTGTGGATCCAAGAGGAAGCTGTCTGAAAGGGATGTTCAGGGGCTAACCTGGATTGTATCCAAAAAACATAAAACTACAGCTGCCCAAACCACCGGCAGAATTAAATGTGCACCTCAACTCTCCTGTTTTCACCAGAACTGTCCGTCAGGAGCTCCACAGGGTCAATATACACGGCCAGGCTGCTACAGCCAAACCTTTGGTCAATCCGTTCCAGTGTCCAAACATCAGTTTCAATGATGCAAGGAGCAAAAATCTTGGGCTGTGGACAATGTGAAACATGTATTGTTCTCTGACGAGTCCACCTTTACTGTGAGGGGGAGCACATCAGGGGGAGTTGTGGTGTGGAGAAGCCCCAAAGAAGCAGACCAGCCAGACTGATGCATGCCCAGAGTGCAGCATGGGGGGGATCAGTGATGGTTTGAGGCTGCCATATCATGGCATTCCCTTGGCTCCATACTTGTGCTGGATGGGTGCGTCACTGCCGAGGACTACCAATTCTGGAGGACCATGTGCATCCAGTGCTTCAAACATTGTATCCTGAAAGTGGTGTCGTGTATCAGGATGACAATCCACCAATACACCCAGCAAGACTGGTGAAAGATTGGTTTGATGAACATGAAAGTGAAGTTGAACATCTCCCTTGGCCTGCAGTCACCAGATCTGAATATTATTGAGCCACTTTGGGGTGTTTTGGAGGAGCGAGTCAGGAAACGTTTTCCTCCACCAGCATCACGTAGTGACCTGACCACTGTCCTGCAGGAAGAATGGCTTCAAATCCCTCTGACCACTGTGCAGGACTTGTATATGTCATTCCTAAAGACAAACTGAAGCTGTATTGGCTGCAAAAGGAGGCTCTACACCATACTAATAAATGATTGTGCTCTAAAACCAGGTGTTTCAGTTTCATTGTCCAACTCCTGTATCTCTGCAAATGAAACCATGACTCATAATAAATTTTTCTGCTGTAGCTCTTTTAACATTAAAAAATAGTTTTCCTCCACCCATTACAGTAACTATAAATGAAAAGCCCCAAGTTGGTGTATGCTGCTTTAAAGTAAAGATCTGCTTAATGAAAGTGACATTTCTCCATGTACTACATCAGTGGCACATTTGAAATGCGTTTCTAATTTCAATTTTTCTAAATTTCTTTTTTAATTTGCATGATTTCTATGTTTTCTTGTGAGTCTATAATTTGTGTATTTTTTATTGTGAGTACTCTGTGTTGAAATGAGTCATGGTGCTCTGTAAATGTCAAAATCTTCTTATTCAATGAGCTGTTCACATTCTTGTTAGGTGATGATAATCTGCTCAAGTGGAGTTAAGGTCTCAGCTTCAACCAGTTTGTATAGCAGTCAACTGCTCTGCCACGGTCTATATGAAAATGCCACTCCTCTTTAAACATCATGAGACCCTTTATTGTACTTCACATTGCTTTTTTGTTTCGTTTTGTTCACCACCCCCTTGCCAGCCTTGCTGGGAAACCTCTGGAACCAAAAGTTCCAGAAGTTCTGAAGATGAAGTTACCATGCAAGCTGACAAACGGTTAATTTACCAAAGTGATTCAGCATGTGTCCAAATAGAGGTCAACAAAAAATTAAAAATCCATTTCACATCTGGACTAATCCAAACAGGGTTTTAAACAGCTGCATGTGGAAAATGTATTTCAAATGTCAACTTTATTGCTGATGTATTTTGCTTTTGTATGTAGGCTATCGTCTATCAGACCAGTTCTACAACACTCTGATAGAGAAGTTTGACCGGCAGAGAAAGGGACAAGTGGCCTTTGATGACTTTATCCAGTGCTGTATTGTATTACAGGTAACACACTCGTTAATGGATATCAACATCCTGTGCATATGACCATGATGATTCCTCCAAACATTAAGCACATGGACAGAATGTTTTCAGACTCCCTGTTTTCAGTGTTTCATTATGTTTCAGACTTATGTTGAAATACCCCACCAGTTCCTTAATGACAAAAGCGTAAACTGTTTATGCACCTTTTTGGCAGGAATGTCAGTCTGAATTCTTCCTGAGACTAATTAGACAAGTTTTGAACATATTTCTAAGACCCTGTTTAGACCTGGCATGAACAGTCATCCTGTAATCCAATCACAAGTGGACAGCGCTAAACAAGTCTTTTCATACCTGCCATTAACATGCATCTCCAGATACATCTTGAGTGGAATTGAGTAAATTGTTATCAGCTCTTGCTTTTTGACCTACAGTATATGCAAATAAATGCATAAACTGCACATACTAAAGGCATTTTTTTTAAATGGAGGCAGCAACACACTAAAATAACCCCCCCCCCCCCATGCAATTCATTTACATGGTTAATTTGATCTGCTACAATGAATGAACCCTCCATAACTTATCATCTATTCTACATAAAAACCTATATATATGTATATTCGTTCGGAATGGAAAATATGTTTAAGGTTACTGCTTCCTGTTTTTTTCCCCTCCAGAGGTTGACCGACGTGTTCAGGCGGTACGATACAGACCAGGATGGCTGGATCCAGGTTTCATATGAACAGTATCTTTCGATGGTCTTTAATATAGTATAACGTACGCGGATGACCACAGAAGAGCACAACTGGACACAACTGTGCCAAAGCTCCCATCACTCTCCAGATGTCTGCCATGATGCACACTACAAGATTTTTTTCAAACCTAGTTTTAGTCCAAGGTGGACTGCTTAATGTAAATGATGACATCAGAACAAGAAAACTCAAATTCTTTATGTTTGTTTAGAAAAAAAATCTTGTAGTGTTTTATTTTGTTCATCTGAATATGAACGTCTGTGTTGGGGACTCTGGGTTGGGAAATATTATTGACACATCTGTCTTTGTCTTTTTATTAATGTTAACATTTTTAATGTCTTAACTCTGATTGATACAATTGAAAAAAAATATCTGTTGAGAATAAAATAATGCCTTGTATATATGATTTAAAATGCATTGCATGATTTTCAGGGAAATTTAGCCCCACTTATAAGCATGCTTTCCTTTTGTCTTTACTGCCCTATAGTGCTCAAAGCCATGTTTACAAAAACTGTGAAAGCAGGTGACGCTCTGCTTTGGAATTCACTGACATGCCAGCTTACATGCCATATTTGTACTTTTTTTTTTTTCTAAACAGCAAATGTTAGAACATAATATTGTTGGAGGGTAAGCGTAATGCCTCTAGTATGGCTTATTTTCTGTGCATGATGCCTTAAAATGTGTTCAAAAAAAGAAGAAAAAAGACGATGAAGAAAGATAAAACTTTTATTAAAAAAGGCCATCTGATGTTGTGTTCATGTGCTCATCATTTTACAGGAAACCAAACATTCAGTGTTGAAAGGTATATTTTGGCCCTTGACTAAAGTAAAAGTACTTGCACTGTAAATATACTATCCAACAAATAAGTCTCATTAAATTAAAAGGCACTTCAATCTAAAGTATTAGTTAAATTAATTTAAAATATTGAAGTGTCTGGCTGTGTTAACCCACTCTTACAGCTCTTGAACTGTACAGGAACAGCAGATAAATTTGGTTTGGAGCTGAATAATGTTTCTGGTGGGAGGTGGGATGATGTGATCATCTAAAATGACGGCATGTGAGAAGTAACTGCTATAACCAAGAAGAGTGGAAACCACTGTTTTGTTTTAATGAATGAAGTGATATATTAATCTCAAAATTTACCAGGAAGAAAAGCTGCAATATAAGGGCAGTTTAGTAGAAGGTACAGATATGACTCTCTGAAATGAAATGGAGTCAGAGTCTAAAGGAGCATTAGAAATAAATATTCATGGGTAGTACAAATACCTTTTGAGAAATTGCATCAAAGAAGAGTGCTTAAGCACATTAACACCACTGAAAGCCTGAAGTGTTACTGCTCCCTCTGCTGTATATTTGCGGTTTTTACCACTGCAATGCACCAAGTCCGGGCCCTCAGAACCTTGTGCATTTCGTCTTAGTTTCTGTCAGGAAGTGTGAAAGTGTTGCGGTGTCATAGTTGTTTTGAAGTAGCTTAACACAGATTTACGCGAGTTTCCGACAGAAATTTGGGTCTAATTACCTATATATGTAAAAGTAAAATAGTTTATTCTTCATTTATTATCTTCCTGAGCTCGAAAGCTCCTAAGGGTATAGTGTTAGTAATGGCGCGGAAGCCATTTTTCGGAGTTTGACATCAATTTTAAGGACTAACTATCAACGTGAGAGATTTGGACAGTTAAAGTGGACAACTCTGAGGCCAGTAAAATCCTACAGCGCTTCAGTGGGAGGAAAAGACACAAAAACAGGTACGAGTAACAGTGGTATTAAACATGCAATAACTGAAGCAGGACGGTAGGGGGCAGCACAGGCTTCCACAGTGGTGAAGACCAAAAACACCTTAAAATCATCACTTTTAATCAACTTCAAGGCAATATGCTGATGAGACAACATGGCTCAACCCCGGTGGGCTGAGGTTTAATCCTGGGAATCTCAGGAAAGTGCAATGACAAACCAGAAATCTCATTTCACAAATGAAGAAAATTACTTTTTTTTATTTTTGGTGAACGTGCTGGGTGGTTTGATCACATGACTCATTAAGTTGCCAACGGCCTCAACTTTTACCTGTCAAGCCTATCCAAAATGCGTCTGTGGCTCACCTCCCCACAAGCTTGACAGCTGTTGCACTTTTTACAGTTTTTTTTTTCCCACTACTGAAACAACACAATAGTGTTAATATAACCTTGAATAAACCCCCAGGCCTGTTAAGCGTGAGACTGAGCCAGAAATAATCACCACATTATACCGGTTAAGTGGTGAACTTAAGTCCAGTTTCATTTGTTTTTCTACCGTGATTACCATTATTAATTTGTATTGAGTGCTTCAACTGGTTGATTTCTGTAGAATGGAAAATATCAGAGCCAAAAGTGACGACAGTGACTTTTTTTCAATTTTTATTTAATTTTTTTTTTTTTACATTTTGATGCCATAGCTTTCTTCTGATTATGACTTAAAGCAGTGATTCTGTGTCAGAAATGCTAATGATGAATGCTGCTACTTCTCTTCTCTTTTTGTAATTTAATTTCTGTCTATTCATACCATTTTCCTGTTATTATTGGAAAAAAAAAAAATATTTTTTCCATGACTGCTGTCAAGAAGTTCTTATAATTGTGGCCAAGCTTCTTGTATGTCTCAACTGAGATATAGGACCACTCCTTTTTCAACGCTGTCCAGGTCTTTTAAGTTGGAAAGCTTCCTTGCTATCTCTCTGGTCTTAATCTGGATGACTAACTGATCTGGATTGTGACTGGGCCACTCCTGTTAACCATTTAAGGACTACTTTGACACTGTGTTTCATTATTATTTTTTTTTTTTTTGTTTTTGTCCAGTCTTGCCTAAAGATAATTTTTTCTTCATTTTTTTTTAAACAAAACAAAAAGGTGCTTAGTGGTAGTGCTGTTACCTACCATATGGGAGGTCAAGAAGGGCATCAGGTGTAAAAATCACTCCGCTGCAGCGACCCAGAACAGGTACCAGCCAAAATGGATGTGAGTGGGAGATGAAACTCCTCCTTAGTCAGCATCCTTGGCTTGACTGTTTGCCTTTAAAAGTAAAAAAAAACAGAGTTTCTCAGATACATTATAGTGGAAAAGGATCCTGGGAGATTCAGGGGAAGCACAACTAAACTAGGACTGAAAGCACCAGACAGTGTGAAAAAAAATTCACAGTTTTAGAAGACAATCATTTTTTTCTACTGAAAGTGCTCATGAAATTGGTCAACAAAACAGAACAATCTCAACATTTTTGAACATTTTGACAGCGAGAAAACCAACAGTAAACATGCATATAGAGCACTTACATGCATCAGTTTGTTTTTAAAATACTGTTTTGTCATAGAGCTATGTTGAAATTGATTTTGGTTTTGAATTTTGTTGGAAATGCATGAAATGAAAATCCCTTTCAGCCATCGTTGCTACTGTAAGAAAACGGAAAACAACAATACACAGAGGTAGTTAAGATGCAGTTCACTCCTGTGCGAGTGTTGTGTACTGATTTGTTTGAGGTGTAGCAGAGTATAAAGTGTGCCAGAGACAAATTGCCTTTTCTTTTCATCCCTTCACTGGGTTCAGTTTATCAGTCTGTCTTCCACAGAATTGCCTGTGTGAATGGGGCTAAGCATTGTAGCATCCAGTAGCATTGTTTTCCTGGCTCCTCTCCCTTGGATGCAGTTGCCTCTGGGTGTGGTTGACAGTTGGATTCCCTGGGATGAACTTAAACAATGTCAGGTCAACTGCCTTCTACAGCCTCAAACCACAATCCTTGGCACACACACACACACAGAAATCCTCACCTCACCTTAGCCCACATGATCTCTTCCAGGCTCTCATCTTCTGTTTTCTTTTATCAAGTCTAGCCTCGTCAGACAATTTATGCTCCACCTCCACTAATCCAAATGTGGGTTTAAAGGACTTATTTTTCTGGATTGTCTCTTTCTACGGGACGTGGCCCATGTTAGTTTTTTACCTCTGCATCTCCCTCATTCTCTGTCATTAGTTACGGGTCAGACTGTGGTGTCAGAGAGAAGGGGATCTGTGGTTACTGTGGCGATAAACCGGCCAGAGGTGCGTAACGCGGTGAACCAGGAGACAGCGAGGCGTCTGCTGGAGGAGTTGCAGGCCTTCGACAGTGACCCAGGCTTGAATGTCGCTGTCCTGCATGGGAAAGGTAAGATAATTGTCAGGGAAGGACTGGATGGATGAACACTGACTTTTTATTGTTTTCCAGGGAAGCTGCCAGAGAGTCAGTGACCTGTCCATTGGCCCTTTATTTCAGGCAGCTGTTTACAGACGTATTGCAAAGTCTGAGCCTTGTTTAAATCTCTTTAACTATCTGCCAGTTACCAGTCCTCCTCCTATTGTGCTCTTGATACTGCGACAGCAAAGATAGAAATTCACAATAAGAGCTGAAGGTTTAACCTCTCAAATTATATTTATTTTGTCCTTTGATTTCTTCAGAAGCTAAGACCCAAATGGTCTTAGTGGACAGCTTTTAAGTTGTCCAGAAAACCTTCCATGTTTTAGAAGACATTAGTGGCTTAATGTCGATCATGGCAATTATTTTGAATTTCATGACATTGTGAGAATGTTAAACCACAACGTAATGGGAATCATGCCTGTCTATTTACTAGCTGGAAGTTGGTTCAAAAGGGTTTACAGCACTCTCATGTTTGTGTAGTAATTGTTGAGCAACATCTTAGATTTGCCATTAGTACTAGAAAGAGTAAAACAGCAAGTCTGGTACAATCCACAGGTAGCAGATGCCTCCTTTCTACACCTCTAAAACTCATTAACAAGGAATATACAATCATGTGTGAAAGTCTCACACTCCTAGTCACATTTTAATGACATCTATATTTATTTCAGTCTTTTAAAAATAAAAAAAATCTGAGGGAGGTCACACTTAATACTGCCTTTTGGTGGTTGAGCCATTTTGTTCTGAAGATTGATGTGGTTTTATTTTGTGTATATCTTATCTTGACTTATCAACTGATGGGAGTTTTTCTGTGGCTGATGCCAGTTATTATAAAATGAACCAATAATTAGTCAACAGATTTATCTGTCAGCTTTATTCTCTGTTTGTATCTTAGTAACTGAAAAATATAGATGGCAATTTAAACTTTAATAAAACAAGACTAGAGTTGGCTGAATGTTTTCTTTCAGTGCTGTATATTTATTTAATCTAATATAAAAAAGTGTCTGTTCTTCAGTTAATATGCTTCCAAATTATTAATCAGTTATTAACCAGTTATTAATCATTTTCTGTGCAAAAGGGAAAGCATTTAGTCTGTAACATGCTCTGTACAGTTATTGAAGATCATGGGATAGTCATTTTCATCAGCTGTTTGAATGAATTTAAGCTTCTTTTCAATTTTCCTGACCTATTCATCTCTTCCGAAAGTTCCACCCTTGGGTCTAAAATCCCTGTCTCTCAGTTATCCTCTTCTGCAGGTCTTTTTTCAATCTTTTCCATCTCAAAGTGCTTAGATCTCACCAAAATAGTGAGGAGACCAGACAAGTGTACACACACACACACACACCACACACACCTGTGAAGTGGCCTGCACTGTGTCAGCCACCCAAGACCAGAATAATGTCACAACTTGTAATGTTTCTGAAAATAATCATGACACACACTGAATGAACTTCCTCCCCCAGTGGAAATACTGTCTTCAGCCTGAACCGGTCCATGTGCTGTATGAGGTGCACTGTGGCCTCCAACTATATACTTTGGTACTTCAGAGGTTGGAGTCTCTCCACATAATAGCTGAGGATATGTCTAGCCTCAGCTGCGAATTGAAAACAGTGCACTAAAGAGTAATTTTCCTTAAATGGGTTAGCAATTAGCAGCACAGTAGGTAGTTTCAGCAAAAGTGGCTCCTCCGCATTTCCCACAATTTCTGTAATGTAATTGTAATCATCCCACCACACATTCCTGTCAGCAGGTTGCTCTCTACTGCTGCGCGGTATAGCAGGGGATCTGACCCTCACTGGTGATTAACAGCGCATCAGTGCTTTGAGATGACAGGCAGAGACGTTCTCGCATTGATGTAATGTTTCTGCTAACATACGGAATCCATTTTGTTTAAATTAGCACCAACACGATCACTCTCTCAGCTCTCATTTTTCAATGTCAGGGTGTTTTCTTTTAGCTTATGAAATTAAAAATAATTGCTTTCAGCATGTGTTGAATATGTTGGGACATATTTGTAGTGTTTGGGATTCAGATGTTGGAGGGTGAATGTTGGTTAGGTACAATTTAGACGTCCACCTCAGTCACTGTGGACAACAAGTGACGCTGAACAGAGAACAAGACACTTTTAATGTCTTTAAAATGCTTTAAGTTTATTTTGGATGTTGTTACCATATGAGATTTGAAATATTTTATTTGTTTAGGACTCAGTTCAGTCAGCGCTAACTTTGAGAGTGAATGATGTAATTTAACTTTTAAGATTTGTGGAAAAAAAGTTAAGTAAAGCTGAAATTGGCAATTCATTCAAAAAGAGAGAGTTCAGAAATGTGTTTGTTTGGTTTCCTTAACACCAGACTTATAAAAACGCCCCTTTATGGATCCCTTTGTTTCAAGCATAGAGCCGAGGCTCCTTTGACTTGTTCTACGTCAAAAGTCATTAGGTTCATTTGTTCCTGTTCATGTATCATGAGGTAGCAAATATAATATTGGAACCATCAAACTGAAGCAGTTTACTGGACTTCCACTTTGCCACAGTGTTTTCCAGCTGTGCAGCGTCTCACCTGTTTGGATGTCAGTGGAAGATCATCGTCTTCATGTGTTGTTAGAAAAGAAACTGCTGTGTCAATTTCAAACACACATGCAAACACTGATTCTCAACATTTTTGAATCGAAGGAGAGACTTGATACACTTTTCTCAAAAGTTGACACAATTTCTGAGGTCTATATGTGACATGTGATCAAGATACCAAAGAAATACAGTACAACAGCTCCTTTTTTCAACATTTCTCCGGCTCTGTTGATAGCAGCCAGTTGGAAGGGTCTGCATTTTTTGAGGAACAGTCAACACTGCACAATGTGAACTTAGATGGATATTAAGATGGGGTGGCTGGACATTTCTACTCAGATGATCCGTGATGTCAAAGTACTGAGTAAGACATTTTCAGACTGAGGCTGCCCTAAAGTAAGTGACAGGCTTGTGCTATGCCAGAGTTATGGATTTGGCAATCATATAAGATACCCAATTATATTCTTTTATGCACAGAATAAGTGATTTTTTTTTAAAAATATGGTTTTTTTTTACATGTTTTTTAAAGCTCAGTGGACCAAATACAAGTAGACCAAAAATTGTGCGACAGCCTGAAACAAATATGACAAATAACACATCAGTAACAGGATCCTTCAGGACTCACATGGTGTCAACCAGTTAAAGATGCTCACGTCAAAGATACTAATACCACGGCAACAGCAGTTCGTTGTAGTACAATGTGTATTCAGTAAAACTGGTAGCTTATTTACTTTTGTGTTCTCTGAGGTGGCACGACTCCAGGCTTTTTGTTTTAGTTAAATGATTGGGGGGGCTCAGCATTTTAATAAAAGTGATGCTGTTCTTAATTAACAGCTCTGTATGTTTAACTGTGATTGTATAAACGTAAGTAGATTTGCTTTTGTTTTACAGTGAAAACTCACAAAGACTTGATGGAGGCAAATCTTCCAGTAGTTCACAAAGAAAAAAATAAACTGGAACGTAGACACTTCTCTCCAGACACATTTTGTTTAGTCTACACAGTTGCAGTAAAACTTTGTTTTTTATTCTTCATAAATTGATATGAATACAAAAAAATAAAGCTTAAAAAAAAAACCCTTAAATCTTAAAACTGTAAATCGTCTGGCAGCCAGGTATTTATTTGTGTTTATAGCATTATATTTGATTGCATCTCTGTTGTTTTTTCTGAAGTCTCACATTAGTAGTAAGTAATGATCACTAGCTTCTGCTCATTTCCACTTTTGTAGAAAAGGATTTATAGTGCGCTGTTATTATGCTGCTCCAATGAACAGCACGGCAAAATGATTTTCACCCTCTCATTCCCTATGTTGACCCACAGCTGTAATCAAAGGTCACAGTTTCAGTGCTTTTTCAGTTTCCATTATGATACTTTTCATTGGTGTTACATTCTAGAGAAAGGAACATTTTTGTGATTTTTAAGAGACTATGAGATACTGCTTGTTTGTTTCTTGCACAATGTTGTAATTACCACATGAATCCAGTGGAAGATCCTGTGGTTTGAGAGCGTTATTCCTCCATTAATGAGATTATGATGCATCTGAGCACATAATTTGTGCCTCTGCATTGAATTTAAGTTCTTTAGGAAACGTCGGCATTTGTTTGCCAGCAAGTCAAAAGAAAGCTTCCATCCAAATTGCAGCCCTTTTTTCATACACATCATTTTCCCTTCCTCTCTGAGTTTCCAGCTGCAATACTTTGTAATTTTGTGGTCTCTTCCAGGAGGGAATTTCTGCGCTGGTTATGATCTGAAAATGCTAGCCAATCAAAAAGCCCCCCTTAAATTGGAGCAAGATGTCACTAAGGCTCCTGGTCCAATGGTAAGCTGTGTTTGGGAAGTGATTGTGTGTGTACTTCTGAGGTTTATATATACATTTCCATATGATGTTAAAGAGAGCTAAAGATTAAAAAATATATATAAAAGCAGAAAATATGGTCAGTAATAATTGTGTATATTTTTAGAATTTTGAAAGAAAGGTAGCAGGGAAGATTTTGTCTTAAGCTGAGTCAGGGAAATGCCTCAATCACTAAGGTTGTGTATGTGAGCAGAATGTTCTGGCTTCTTACTTTAGTTAAATTACATACTATAAACTGTTAGAACCAAAACCTTAATAAAGCCTGTTTAGACTGGATGCTAAAATCGCTTCTGATAAGAATCAAGTCTTCTTCTTTGTTTACATGTGCATAAAATGTTTGTCATATGTAATGTACTTTGACATACTGGTATTATAAGGGGCAGCATAGTGGCTTGGTGGTTGGTGCTGTTGCCTCATGGCCAGAAGGTTCCTGGTTCGAGGGACCTCTCTGTGTGGAGTTTGCATGTTCTCCCCCGTGCTTTCTCCAGGTGCTCCAGCTTCCTCTCACAGTCCAAAGACATGCATGTCAGGTTAATTGGTGGTCCTAAATTACTTGTAGGAAGGCATGTGAATGTGCGTGGTTGTTTGTCTACATGTGACCCTGTGATGGACTGGCAACCTGTCCAGGGTAGGACCCCTGCCTTTCACCTGAAGAGAGTTGGGATAGACTCCAGCAGATCCCCGTGACCCTGCAAAGGAATAGGTGGGGTTGGATGGATGGTGGATGGATGGTATTATAAGAAATCAACATTATGCCTGTGGATTTCTGCTCTGAATCACCTCCAGTCCCAGAAAAGCAAGGTCATGTAGATTGTAGATTTCATGTGAAATACTGAAAGAACCAGTTATTATTGCTTTGTGGAAGGAACTGCTGAAATGAGAAGCAAATACTTACTGTAAAAATAAGTTTCCACAAGCTATGTGGAGGAGACAGCAGAAGCACAGTCAATCACTGCAGCCTTGCATTCCTTCTCCTGTTCTTGAGACTCTGTCTGGTTTGATCTTATATTGCTGAAATTCTCCAATATCAGGACCGCCCCTTGCATCTCATAGTAGTCTTGCAGAATGAGGACTGGCAGGCCAGTGTCTTGTTTAGGCAGCAGGGGTGTACGCAGGATCATATTCACATATACCCATCTGTGAGAGTTTGTTTTATGTGATGAAAACTTTGATATGTTCAGTTTTGAGGAATACAGATTAATAACTGCTGGAGTCCTTGGAACTGAATGGCCCTCCTACGCAAGCAATGACATCATTGCATCTCAAACAGAAAACACAATGATTCATTTGTTCAGCTCCTGCCAAAACTATGATAATCTGTTAACTGTTTGTTTGACAGTCTGAGAAATAATTATGAAATT
The DNA here is from genome assembly GCA_018398805.1 of Hirundichthys speculiger. Lineage (NCBI taxonomy): Eukaryota > Metazoa > Chordata > Actinopteri > Beloniformes > Exocoetidae > Hirundichthys > Hirundichthys speculiger. Next base: position 147,687 of record JAGFBZ010002524.1, read on the forward strand.
ATGTCTGGAAAATTTTAGCCGATAAAGATCAGAATATGACAAAGGTATAAGAATAATGCACTTGCTTGGTTTTGAAAATATGCCTTATTCACTTCATTTATGTCTTGCGTGTTGATTGACTACTGCGGTTGTTTCCTCCAGGGTCCGTCCCGTTTACATCTCTCAAAGCCACTGATCGCAGCAGTAAGTGGCTTTGCTGTGGCTGGAGGGCTGGAGCTGGCGCTGCTGGCAGATCTGAGGGTGGTGGAGGAGAGTGCTATCATGGGAGTCTTCTGCCGCAGGTTTGGTATGCCTGAAATCTCATAATACCTTTAATGCTTCTGCAGTTACGACTGTGATATGGTGTGGACTTCTTCCTTTTATGGTGATAGCGAAACCATAAACACCTACCACCTTTTTTTTTACTTAAAGAGAAATAGAGATGAAGTAACTCCCTCTACTGTATGTCTTGTAATCCAAACTATGTTCTATGTTGAGGTAATAAACTTGACCATCCAGTTTAGAGCAAAAGAGCGATTCCTGTGGATTTCAGAGCAGCAAAACATATGGTTTCCCCCACTTTCAAAAAAAAAAAAGAAATCTTGTTTTTAGGCCAGAATAAAAGGATAAGACCACAGTCAACGGTGGTCTGGCTCTCAGGAGATGGACAGACCTACAACACGCTAAGGGTTTAAAGTTAGGTTTCCTTCCGCTGAGTATTGCTCCTGTAATGTCTCCATTAACTCACATCTGTTGCGTCATATGCCAATATTAGGTCTGACAATGATTAAAAAACAAAACAAAAACAACAACTCTTGTTTGAATTCCTAAAGCTCCAGTATACCTTGTAAAAACAATAGATTTTGTTCTAAGGTGGCAGAGCCTCAGTCCAAAACAAATAGAACTAAAGCTGAAAATGTAACTTAAAGCTTTTCAAGAAGATTGAAGATCTTTCTTCTCAGGAAAATCAGAACAATGTGAGCTCTGGTCTTATCCCTTTTTTTGTTGGAGTCTCTTTAACTTGTTTATTCAGTGGAGAAAACTCTGTAACTTGTCTTGCTCTAGACCACATGGCAGGAACTCAGCTTCTGTTTTTACAGGAAACGTGTGAATATGCAGTTGTAAATAGCACTCCACTAGTGACTTCATTTGGATTTTTAAGTCATTCTTTAAGTGTTTTTAAATCCCCAATGAAATCCACTTTAAAGTCCTCATGAAACTGAGTTCAGACTTGAGGGTTTGATATGATCTGTCTTGAATAATAAGGCACCAAAGACACCAGTATCTGACCTAAAAAAGTCCAATTGCTTCCTTGAAAATTATTCAACATGTTGATGACTTATCCTGTTCATGAAGGTGTATGTTCACTTTTCATCCGTGGAATGACGTGGAATGGTGGGTGGAGCCTGAACAGGCCATTGTCTCTGACCAGTTGAAGCAGACCAGGCTTTTTTGGATTGGGGGTTACCCTTCCTAGCTTTCTTCTTTTACAGGAAATTTTAACATTTCAGCCACAGTTAACAGTCTGTTTGCCATTTCATGGGGATTTAAAAGTTTTTTGATGGTATTGTTTCTAATTGAAATGGAATATACATGTAATTATTTTTTTTAGGATCTGTCACCAGTAACAGTATTATAGTAGCAGGAGCCACAGCAACCTCCACTAGTTGTTCAGCTGCCTCAATTTCTTGAAAATCTACTATACACATTATTTGAACTTATGATACTAATACTTTCTCTTTAAGTCCTTCTGTGTATAATGATAGTAAAACTCTCACCCCAGCTCACATTAATAGGTATAGTTCTGCTGTTTCCACATAAGCAATGGAAGAGCTGGAGACTCTATTTTTGAGAGACCATTTCTCTTCCCCCTCAATTTTACAGTTTTGTTGCTACTTTTGTGTGTGCTTTTTCCACAGTTAATTATGTCTGTTGCAGAAAGCAACCTTCTGTTTTCTTTGCATCTAAGCATACATCAACTGTCTCCTAATACCAGGAAGTCAACTCTATTTCTTTTTTTTAGCTTTGTTACTATGTCCCCTGTTATCACCCCAACCTCCTCTTGTTTGTGTGTGAGGATGGAGTCATAGTGCGATAACACTCATAACCATGACCTTTTGGCAACATGGCCACAGTCTGCTGGGCAGTCTTGATAAGTACAAGAGGAAACAACCAACTGCCAGGTTTCCACTGTAGGGCCAGACTGGGCTTACATATTATTTATGTCACATACTTTCCTCATAAACACCATTTTCCTTTTTTGGCGTCATGTAGTTAACTGGCATGGTTTGCCCACTGACTCTGCAATACTTCTAAAAGATCAAGCAGCATTTTCGGTATATTCCTGTAAACACGTAAAAGCTGATCCAAATCCCTGAAAGCCACGGTCCTCTCAGTGTGTAAAAGTGGCTTTTGTTGGACTAGTGCAGCATCTCTTAAAAAGCTGTCACTCCTTTAGGCATGCTGGTGAAGGGGCTTAAAAAAACACTACCCTAGTGTTTATAAATACATCTGTTGTACTATGATTTACTGGCAGCACTAGATTTAGAGTGTAAACATGTAAAGCAGATCATCTCAGGCCTATAATTTAACAGAAGAGCATCCTGCCAGTGCCCTTGTCTTTCTGTCTGTTCTCACAGGCCTCAGTTTCAGAGCAGCCTGCCTCCTCTGTGCTGCGTCACGCTCCAAATAAACACGTTCCATTTTGTTGTCATCAGTGAAGATCTCTTGCCAGCATAGATCATCCAAACCAGTGCTGTACATCATCCTAATGGTATTGTCTGGAAGTGAACCTGCCACTGAGTGGCTACATTTGGTTTAGTGATCTCTTAAAAAGGATTGAAAGAGAATCTAAACGATTAGCAGTTATAGGTACTGAACTCATTTCAACATAATTAAAAAAAAAATTGGATGCAGGGCACATTTCCAAATAGACGTCTACTCTCTGAGTGTGAGGGGTTCGGAGAACAGGTCAGAATGATATCTGAATGTGAAAACGAGGCGTCCTGTTCTTATTTAATATACCTTATAGTAAAGCCTTTGGGCACAAACATTAGAAGATACTTAACGTCAGGACTCTCTTCTCAACAGTTGACTAGTAGTTAATTTATGGATTCTACCTGACAAACTACCTTGAATAAAGTCAAAAATGTCAGACTCCATTTTGCATCTCTCAGCAGTCTTGCAGCTAATCCAGTGCACTCAGTCTTCTCCCATCAGCGTGAAAGTATGTTTGGGAGGCAGAAAGAAGCATTACTGTGGTTTTTGCACATTAAGTTGCACATTTTCTCCCACTAATTTATTCTCGGCCTCCTCATTGCCTCACATTTTCAAGGCTCGTTTGTCAACACATTTGAGTTGTTTCCTCCAGCTTAGCTCAAGCTTCTGTGGTTTTTCATACAGATGTACATTTAGCAACGTTATTATTACTTTGAGTGTGGACTCAGCATTTTTATAGGCATTTTTGGCATATTCTAATGTTGCACAACAAGCTTTTTCAACCTTGTCAAGCCTGTGGCTGTATTTTTTAGACGGGAAAAGACATTTCTAATTAGGAGTTCTTTATGAAAATGTAAACTTTGCAGCATTTAACTACATTTTATTTAGCCAACTTTTAACAATTGAAACCAAACCTCCTTTGCTTTATACATCAAAAGCACAGCTGTTCTGTGGGACACACAGTTTATTTAAAGATCCAATGTCTCTTAGTGATTATTTCCTTTTAATGGTTGAATTCTGTTACCGTTTTTGGGTCAGGCACAGATGGCAGCAGCCGGAGGGAATCCCTGGTGGCTTTGGAGTTGAAAAACCCTCAGAGGCTCCCTTTGCTGCTCTGATGTGGGCCAATAGCTACCACAAAGATCTGACAGTTTTCTGGCATGTGATTGGTTGCCGAAACCTGTGGCTTCCTGTCTGGGGCCCCTTTGCCCTGCCATGGAGGAAATGAGAGGGAGGAGATGGTTACGTCACAGGAATCTGGTGTTAGTGTCTGTTTCTCTTTGAATTTTTATAGACATGAATGAAAAAAATCAACAACAAAAAGAAAAAAAGGAAAACACGGTCATACCTAATTCCCCAACATTATTTTTGTTCCTTAAACCAGACAATCAAAACAAAGCAAAAAAAAAGAGCTGGCACAGGGAAAGGAAACTTAAAACACCACTAATACTTCGTTCAAGAAACTAAATCAGTCATGCGTGGAGGTTGTTCAGGATTGATTCAGTGTTCACCCTCGGATTTTACTGTTTGAAATGGAGACTCTTCAAAGACAGAACAACAGGCCTGCAGCATCCTGCAAAGTTGATAGCTCCTCCTTTAAACTTCTTGCCAGCGCTGAGTCTTGTGTCTGTAGCTTATTGAGGATGATGCGGCCAAAACTTGACTTGAAGTCAAACCACAGTCCAAAAGCTGACATGAAATCAGCCAATTCAAACACCTGCTGAGTGAATTTAAACCTGAGAGACATAGTCCAGTGATTACATCATCTCACTTCAAACCGGCTCTCCTTTAAAAGTTGCTGAGTTTTCTTCCATGAAAAATGAATAAACAGAACAGTTGTACTCCAGAGGTGGAAACACAAGTAACATTATAAGTGGTTGAATTTATGCGAGCATAGTTTTTAAATAATTACACATAACGCAGGTGACATTCACAAGCCAAAGCCAAAGCATGTCTTCTGACTTTACCATAAACTTTAGTAATTCAAAACTTTGGGTTTCTTTTCTGTCCGCATAAGATCCAATCAAGTTAACATTTTCATGTAATTTTGCCTTTTTATGAGCTGCTACACCTTAATTTTCATGGTTCAAGGCCCCATTTTCAGCCCTGGTGGTTTTGTATAATCGTTCTTTGAAACTGAAGAATGGCCTGGTATTAAATTAGTGGGCTAAAGACATGAAATCTAGTAAACTATGTGGCGCTCATCGCTGACCCAGCCCAACTGAGCTATTTTGTCCATTCCCGGCGAGAATTTCAAAGCAAGCTTCCGATTGAAGGTCTGCTCCTTTGCTTCTGTCCGTTTAGTCTGGAGTTATCCGGAAACTGTTAATCCACATCAAACTTAATCGCATTACCCTCATGGGAGGCCATTGTAGTGGGTTTAGCTTTGATGTGGTAAGGATGCCAGCAGCACCAGGAGCAAACCAGAATACCAAAGTGTGTCATGTTTCACAGTGTTCTGGGGTTAAGTAGCTGTGGACTGGCACATGTGTGGTCACATCTCCTTCCAGGGGATATGGCACCAATATTGTGGTAACATTTCTATGAATGTGCAGAGTGGGTGCTTGTTATTTTTACCCATTATCGCCACATATGTGTGCTTGGATTGATTCGATATTGCATTGTCAAGACATTCAAACTACTATAATTAAAAAGGTGCATTGCTTTACTTGAGGCCAAAATCAGAAGGTTACAAAAGTGGAAGGGTTTGCCTCTCAGAAGGTCTTTTCATGTTTCTACTAAATAGAAATAGTATTACAAAATGAATATTCATCTCATTTAAACTAATTTTGTCTGTTTTTTTTTGTCCTAACACATTTAAAGGAACTGCTGCTAACATTATTGTTAAAGCATCCCAGTCCACTGCAATGTGTTTACTAAGACTGGAAGGATTTCAGCAAAGTTTTATTATCAATATTTGTAAAAGAAAAAAAATATCTGGATTTTCTGCTATCTCAGGCTAACACATATGAAAATGTGTTGTAAGTAGATAAAATACAATGATTCTTCTTTCCTCCCAACTTCTCCTACACTTCAGTCAGATAAGCAGCGATGACCCTGTGTTGCAGGAAGAGAACCACCTCTTATATCTGGTTATATAACAATAGGCCTTGCTGACTCATGTTGAACCCTGTTAATAACAAGCCCCTGAATTGACAATGGACTTATCTGCTTATCAGCAAGAAGGCAGCATCCCCCTTTTAAAAATGCTCAGCTCACTATTAAGGTAAATCCATGGTTTATTTTAAAGATACTGACTGATTATCTTGCATCTGGATCACTGACAAACATTTTGAAATACAAAAAAGACCCAAAAGGATCTGCACCTCAGTCAAGCTCTTTCAAATGACATACATCTTTTGAGTTAAAAGCTACTTCAAGGAGGTGCTTGTCAACATCTCTGCTACCATTCATGTGGGACAAAGCACAGGTCTGTCAAACAGGACACATCAGAGATAGGACTATCAGAGAGAGAGGGTGGTGGTGGTGGTGCTGGAGACGGGTGCTGCGGATAAGAGGGAAGATCCTTCCGGTTGCTGATAGCTGTGGTGCCAACAGCAGCACCAAAGACAGACGGACTTAAGGTCAACCTGCTTCTTTATCTCTTCTTCCTTGAGTCAGGCTTTGTTTTCCTCTCCCTCACTCCAGCCCTGTTTGCTTCAAGCATTGTGTCTCTGTCCCTGGTTTCTTCACGTCTGCCTTTTCCGGTAATCAAATGCTGGATGTGAATGTGACAAAAAGAAATTTAATTAAGTTTAAATCACTGAGGACTGTAGTGTTGCCAGTCAGAAATACTGTCGAGTGGTTCAGCAGTTAAAAGAATTAAAAAAAAAAAAAAAAAAAAAAAAAAAAAAAAAAAAAATATATATATATATATATATATATGCATGCACAGGTGTGTGTTTTAGCATGGAGAAAGAGATTGCATTGTTATTGGCTCAAAGTATTAAGCTCTTATTTTGCATTTCAGTGCATATGCCTTAAAACTAAATGCAGTAAAGTACTGCACATAATGTAGAAACCCCTTCCTCTTTGAGAAACCGAAGACCGTGATTTGGCACAAAGTGCCACATGTTCTATCAGGACATGAATCGGGGCCCTGGATTGGTGGAACATGTATTAACGCTAATTTTCTATGCATTCCAGTTTAATTTACTTGAATGACATGGAGAAGGTTTAGCTTGCATGTATTTATGTAAGTATGACAAGAATCAAACTGTTTCTTTGACTCCCGCTACAGAATTAGAGGGGGATTAAAAGAAAAATCTGAGAGGGAGCATGTCATGTGGGGTTATTTATGAAAACATATTTGACACATGTGCTCTCAATAAAGGCTGATCAAATAGAATCAATGACTTGACGGTATTATGGAGTTGGGATTGTGATGTGGAACAGAACAGAAGAAAGTGTGCCAGCTGCAGCTGTTGCCCTTTAGAAATTAGGACGGATGCCATAAACTTACTGTACCTTACAGCGTACTCTTTCTCTCCCTCTCCCTCTGTGTCTCTGGTGAACAGTGCAGTTTAGCATAATACAATGTTTCCAGTGAGAGAGTGAGAGTGAGACATGTTTCATGTCTTAATATTAAGAGAATATGTAAAGAAAACAAATATGCAATTAAAAAGTTAAAATACTCTCCAAACTTTTATTTTCAACAGAAGTTACTGGATTTGAGTGATCTCAACTCTAAACTTGTATTATGGCCTTTGTTCCTGTTTCCTTGCACAGCTTTTTTTTTAAAGCAAAAGAGCTGAGCTGTAGTGCACAAACTGTTTTTCAGAGTCGTCTATTATGATTTATTTATCAGCTGCTGCATGTGAAGATCTCAGGTATAGTGTAGACTCTGAAAGCAGTGATCCAACGTGACTTGAGATAGTCGCCTAAATACACACTTTATTTAAGGAGACATATTATAATATGTTTCAGAAGGGTTTCAGAGGTTGTCTCAGAAGTTTCAGAAGTTGGCACAATTTTGAGAAATTAAAGAAACCTTAGACATGCCTTGGTCAAAATATTACACAGAGAGAGTAGAAAAACACCCTTTTCAAATGTTTTTTTTTACACTTCTGTTGATAGCGGCTGGTTTTAGGGGGTTGTTTTTGAAGCTTTGGAGTTAATAATGACTTATGACACATCTATATTCTCTTCAGCACAGAAATTATTATTATTAATACAACTGCTTGTCCTCTTGAAGAACAGAACAGGTTAAACACAGGTGATCAGCCTGAACAGACAAGTGACAGTCAAACAGGAAAAAGCTAAGATCATTTCAGATAGTCCTGAGCATTAAAGGTTTGACAAACCAGTCAAAAGGTTGAAAAAGAAGATAAAGACGGGTACAACAAGAGGTTGTGGCCAGGCTGTGAGGAGTATGAACACCACCTGGTAAACGTAAAGTGAAACAAATGAAACCGTCAATTCTGAGGTCAGTATTTACTGATCAAATACAGGTGTGTATGTGTCAGGAACAGAACAAGGCTTGAAACAAATGGCAAAGGTAAGCATTGATGATATTTTTAAGCAAAACAGGACATGGCATTCACAGATATAAAATCGAAACTTGGAAAAAATAATAAATAAAATAAAAAAACCTTAGTCAGGGCGAGGGACATCAAGCTCTTGATCTTTCTTTCTTCATACTAGTCACTGGAATCGCTCTTAAGCTAGCCTGTCCCCCAGGACCAGTTTGCTCTGGGAGACCCTACCAGCGGTAAATGCCCCACACCATACAGCTCCTGGGATCATTCGGGCGTGCAAACCCCTTCCACCACTTTAAGGTAGTGATTCGAGGAGGGGTTGGGAGTGAGGTACTGCCTAAAGTGAAGGAGTTTAAGTATCTGGTTTATGAATGAGGGAAGATCAACAGGCAGATCGGTCCAGCATGTGCAGTTTTGTGAACTCTTTACTGGTCTTTTGTGGTGAAGAGAGAGTTGAGCCAAAATTCAAGACTCTCGGTTTACTGGTTGATCTTTGTTCCTCCCCTCACATATGGTCATGAACTATGGGCAGTGACTGAAAGAGTGAGATTGTACATACAAGCAGGTGAAATTAGTTTCCTTCGCAGGGTGGATGGACTCTCTCCAGATAGGGTGAGAAGTTCAGGCACCTGTGAGAGAATTCGCTGTTCCTCTGCATTAAGAGAAGCCAAATGAGGTGGTTCAGGCATCTGGTTAGGATGCCCAGGCATATCAAACCGTGAGTAGGCTATGAAGCAGACCCAGGATCCGTTAAAGAGGCTGCATCTCTCGGCTCCCCTGGTAACGTCTTGATGTCCTCCTGGAGGAGCTGAAGGTGCCTGGGGACTGGGGAGCTCTGGGCCTCGCTGCTTAAGCTGCTGCCTGGAAATGGAAATTAAGGGATAGATGGATGGAGCCACTAAGTCACACAGGTTCCTTAACTTCAGTTGCTCTGGTTTTAGTACATCCCAAACCAGCTGTATTAAGTTCAAACAATGCAGGTCTTCCACCATTTGGAGTCGTCAATCTTTTTTTTTTTCCTTCTGACTTATTACAATTTTACTAAAAAAAAAAAAAGACAAAACAAAACAAAAACCTGACCATCCAGTTTTTTGCCTTTTCTCTCCATTGCTTCAGAAAGTTTAATGTTTTAGCATTTACTCTTTGGTCTTTTAAAAGAGGGCTTCATCAGCCAGCAGAGACTTAAGGCTGTGGAAACCACTGCATGCATTTGCATAGTTGTAAAGATGTGACAATTACAAGGTAGCCTCCTGTAAAACACACTGTGCTTTATCATCTACTTTAATGGAACAATATGGAAAATGTGAATAAACTATGCAGCAGATCACACTCCAACTTTTTTTTTTTGCTGCAGATGCCATGAACCAAAGATATTTCATGTTTTTTCATCAATTTAATTTCATTTGTTAATAAACATCTATGTTTGCATTTCAACAAATTCTAAACAAAGTGGAACAGTAAATCTTTTACCACTTTGTAACATTGACACATAGACATTCTGGCTTTGAAGATTCCAAGAGATGAGATTTTTAGGTATTATTTTGTCTCATTCCTCCTGCCAAAAAGTCTTGAGGTATGCAATAGTTGTCATTCATCATTGTTGAATTTTTAATTTCAGAACTCTCCACATATGTTATATTGGAGACGTGTCTCCTTCATCTTCTTCCTAAGGCATGTCTTTGTATTGTCTTTCTCTGGAAAAATGTACTATTGAAGACAGCATATGCTTCTTTAAAATCTTAATGTACTTCCATATATTAATGCTGCCATTACAGAAGTGCAAGTTATGTTTGATTTGAAGCAAATTTGTGCCTTTTTCTTCCAAAAGAGTATATGAAATACGAGTTAATTAGTTGACAGTACTTATTTCCACTGTGTGATGTCCATCTAAGGTGGCTTTGCACAGTTCTTCAAGAATTGTGGAATCAAACCTAAGTGTCACTGCATTTTTTTTCTGTTTGCAACGAGGAGGCTTCCAATTCCTGTTTTCCCTGTTAAAAATTTGATTAAAAAAAGGCAATTAATTTTATGCTGAGGCTCTAAAGAACTACAGTTATACATGTTGGAGTCCGACTAAAAGGACTTAAGCGTGGTAGCGTGCGCCGACATTGTCAATGTGACACGAATGATTTTAGATGTACAGCAGTGCAGTTGTGGGCAGCTTTGGTGCACATTCTGCAGATTTGACACAAAAAAGTCATTCTTACGACCAGATCTTTTTGTAGGAGTTCCCCTGATTGATGGAGGTACAGTGCGGCTCCCGCGTCTCATTGGCCTGTCAAGAGCTCTCGACCTGATTCTGACTGGACGTCCAGTTGGAGCACAGGAGGCTCTTGCCTATGGACTGGCCAATAGAGTTGTTCCTGATGGCCAAGGTATTTATCTTAGTTTGGATTTGTCTTATTTAATCAGTTTGAAGTTGATTTATGACGTTCTGACCTAAAAGAGGAAACATTCTAAACATGGTAGAAAAAGTTTTTAGTGAAAACTACTCTCACTGTTGCCAACTCTAACCCAGCACAGTGTCAGACGATCAAATCAGTGTAACATTTCTGCAAAACGAGCCAACAAGTGATATCAAGCCGCAGTTGAACACAAAACTTGGTATCAGTAAATCATTGTCCTGAACTGACCTGGGTAACGTTTTTACAGCAAACAGAGCAAATTGTTACCTACTATAGAGACCTGGGAGAAGAGCCTGGCTTAGTCATACATAATCTCAATTTGTTTCATTGAATCTATTTAATTTGACTTCTGCACCTCTTTGAACCTGTAACTCACCATTAGCATCTCTTCTCATTCTTTCAACCCACAGTCTGAGGATTAAGCTGTGCAAAAAATTCAGTGTGCCATATATTTTTGTTTTATTTGTACACGAAAGATCCAATACAATTACCGTCTCCATGTGTTTTTCACAACTCGGTATTTAATTCCCTCTCCTCCCTCCATTGACACTAGATGATTGGCTTAATTATTTTGAGAAGTTATTCTTTCCACAGTTGATGCACAGCATAATTACCACTCTGAGGGAGGAGTTAAACGAACAAGTATCAGCTCTTATACGATCAAAGAAGGCATCAAAGTGTGCCATCAGGAGGAGGTATAGTGTTTTCTGTAAAGTGATTTGGATGCAGTCCAGAGCTTGTATATGAGTCAGGCAACAGAGGAATGTGAAAGCTCAGAGACCCAGCAGCATTAAAGGACGCAGGACTTTCTAACTATAGGAAAGGAAAATGAAGCGAGTAATACACTAGTTATCTTTTTGTAGTTTAAAGCCACATTTGCTATTGCATGCCTAGTGTTAATTTTCAATGTTACTGTGTTGCCTGACTTTTTGTTGTAATCACAGCTTTAGAGGCATCTCTGCAGCTGGCAGAGCAGATCAGCTCCTTCCCTCAGAAGTGTCTGCAGGCAGACCGCTCCTCAGCCATGTACAGCTGCTATGATGCCTCATCTTTCACTCAGGTACATTTGATTTTACACTGTCATACGTTATCTGTAAACCCATGGTTCCAGTATGTCAGATCCTTTGTTTTTTTTTTTCAGCAGCAGAGCTGTGTTCATGAATGCACAGTAATAGATCTGTTTCTACTGACATTGTTGAAGAAATGGCTTAAAACAAAAGCGGGTTTGTTTCAGATGGGTTTATTCAAGTCGGGGCTGTCATGTGTTAAAGACACTGCTTAATCACTGCACTGCCCCTCAGCTCCAGCTCCCCATGATCAACATCCTCTTTCTGTTTTCAGAGTCTAAAGTTCATCTAAAAAATTTAGATGTTAAAAAAAAAAACAGGAAAGTTGCATGAAATTCTTAGTGGCATCTCATCTGGACAACTATGGGGGTTTACCATCTTTGATTAAGATCAGGATTCTTTGCAAGATCAAAAAACCTCTGCTCAGGGATTTCCTATGTTTGCTTGCAGATATTTGTGATACAACCTTGTAAATATTGCCAGCTAATAGAATGTCAGATATGACGCTGGTGTCGCAGTTTCCTTGTAGGTGCGTTTGCTTTTTCTTCTCCTGACAGCTGCTGCTGGTTGGCTGGCTTCAGCAGACCACACACAACTTCATTTTAATTCAGTGCAGTCACATTTATTTTTACAGTGCTCAATGTGATAAAAGTTGTCTTCAGACAGAAGATCGCCTCAAGCCATTTTAATTACATGTTCATTCAGTCCTGTTGACAGTTCTGTTACTTCTATCATTTGACAGAAGAACTGCAGGAATAATATCAAACTCGCTAACGCAATGAAAACATAACTGCTGAAGTCAGGTGTACATGCCTATGAACAGCCTGAAGTAAAGCAAATCCTTTTGTATCATAAATCACAAAGATCATAAAAATCACACAAAGCAAGGAGGAGGAAGTTTAAACCATTTTTTTCCTCTGAAGTGTCACGGAGAATGTGAGATCACTGTCTCATAAAACGGAAGAGCTTGGACTCCTGACAAACCTCTGTTTTAACAGACATTAAGTACCATCTTTTCCACCAAACATTAAGCTCTGTGCCTTCAGGAGCATACATTTAGTGGGACTTTACCTAAGGATTTCATGTTTTATTTTTTTTTTTAAATAATTCAAATAATTTTATTGTAATTTAAAAGAGAGAAATGAACAAAATAATAATAATTATTTTATTTATTATACCCTGCTCGTCTGGAGTGAAAAGCTCGCAGGGTTACAATACACATATAAGTTACTGCAGTGTTACCCACAGATATCTATTATTTGACACACTATTTGAAGTATTGTTAATGCACAATCATGGTAATTATTGAGAAAAGTCCAGGTATTATTTCCAGTGTGTGGAAAAGGCTGTAGCTGTTAATATGTAGCTGAACTAGGTTAACTGGTAACCTGTTAGATTGAGATCAAGCATCGATTAGTTTACTGTAGAGATTTGGAAATGTTTCCTGTATTTAATTAACTTCTCATTACATTTCTGCTAACTGTGCCACTAACTTAACTGAGCAGCACCAAGCTGAGCAGTTCTACATCAGCTGGCAAATTAGAGATGGACAACATTTGCTCCTTAAATAGACGAAACTGAACCATGACGTACGTGAATGCAAAATGTCTCATCGACTACCTGAACTAGGTCCAGAGTGCTTCATCCATGATTAATCCTCTTTTCTTAACCCAAAACCAGAGTTTATTTTTCATATTTTATTCATCATCATTGTATTTGTGTTTGCGATGTTTTCTTTTTTTTTCCTTTAGGCTTCCTCAGATCAACTTATAAATTAACAAAACTGCTTGCGCACATTATATATATATAATTTTTTTCTGGTTTAATGCATTTTCTTCTCTCCAGGCTATGCAGTATGAGTTTGATCATGGAGTTCCTGTTATCCAAGAAGAAGCTATCAATGGTGCAATCAAATTCACTGCTGGAGCAGGAAGAGGAGGAAAATTCTCCTAGGGATTCAGCTTGAAGAGGCCGTATAATTTGGGTTTCTAGTGATCTTCTGGTATCCTTGTTGTGTTGTTAGATTGCACATGTTAGAAATGAGCCTTTTTAGAGAAATTAAAACATGATAAAGTTGGTTTGCAGTTTAAAATGTTTCAGCATGGAGCTGCTGTATGTGTGTGTGTATGTATTTTTTTTTTTTGAGGGGATTTTTTTAATCTGATGCAAAAGACTTTAAGACTTTAAAACCAGGTCATAAACTGTCTGCTTGCATCTGTGTGCACTCTTGTGCATTGTTAGGACAGGAAAAGGATGTGACTAAAACACTGTGGCAATATAATTACTGAAGAAAATTCAACAGGTGTATACATTCCTGTGGTTTGGGAGCAGAATCCATCTTTGTTTTCAGTGTAAGGAAAGACTACGTTTAGGACAGACACGTTTGATACTTGATTTTCTCTACGCACAAGTTTTTCTTATCATTTAATTGTGGTGAATAAAAATGAGCATACTTAAGGAAGAAGTAGAACTAAGAAGTATCGAGGTATATATATGTGTGTGTGTGTGGGAGGGGGGTTAATGGATACAGACAGACAAAGACCTCATTAGGTCTAGGAGGTGTCCCGTCTAGACAGCGTGATGACAGGACACGGGGCTTCTGTTTAATGTTTCCTCCTCCTGCAGTTCACCCAGTACACACACACACACACGTGCGCGCACACAGAAGTATGCAAAACTGATCAATGTCAAATAAATATAGCTGTATTCAAGTAGTTTTTAAGTTACTGTCAGCCTTTGCAGATTGTTTATCTGAATTGTTATGACAGCACTTGAGAGCAGTAAGACAGAAGCAGCTGTGAATCTTTTTTTTTTTTTTATATTCAGTCTAGTGTTTGTTTAATATGACACATGTCAGAGATAAATGGCCCATAAAGTGGGCCATTAATGGATCCCATGCCATTTGTTACCAAGAGCTGACTTGCACCATTTCCTTCCTTATTTTCTATCCAGAATACAGTTATTTTCCTGTTTCTGTGTTTATTTCTACAGCCAAGAAAGCATCTTGAAAAACCTTAGTCCTCTCTTCAGTGCTCGTTCCATTAAATGGAAATATGGATTCCAGTAGGAGCTGAAAAGACTGATAAATGGCTTGCATGACAGCACGGGTTCTCCATTAAACCAGAAAAGTGCCTTTAGTTCTGCTTTTATTATTTTAAAGTCTGCCATTCACTTTATTCACACATGCATTTATTCGCTCAATTATTTTTGTTTTAAGTAAGAGGTCACCTCTACTTACTGGACATAAAACATTTTTGAATGTAGTTTGTTTGTGGTATGCTGTGCCCTTGAAAATGGTTGCAAGTTATATTAAATAAAATGCCTGATAGTTGTTGGAATTTCAATAAAGCTGTATGGGAGTCATATGGGCGGTGTTGTATTTAGTCTGGGAGCCTCTCAGCAGGAATTGTTTGTGTGTGTGTGTAGTAATGGCAGTGGTATGTGTAGCTTTGATGCTGCTTCTCACTCTTCACATGCAGATAAGATAGGCTCTGGCAGCAGCAGTAGCAGAGACCGAGGGAGATATGGACACCTTTGGGCCTTATCATCAGGACCATCATAGTCTGAAGGCTCCATGAAGACAAAACACAGGTTAGGGTGAAAGGAATGATGGGAGGGAAATACAGGAGAGGGGGAAATTATAATTTTAAAGAATCTCTTTATTCTTCTCACTGAGGTTTCTAGAATACATTTAATTCTGCTCTGCTTTTGTATATTGCAGATTTCTTTATTTATAGATATCTAATATAGAGTACAGGATGTATAGTTTATGTACTGAGCATTTTAGTAATCTTTGTTATTAAAGCTTAGCATTAATAAATACACTAGATAATACATAAAAGCCATGTCTTGGCTTCAGTAGGAGTACAGTACATTTGATTTGGGCAGCTTCAAAGGTAATCAGTCTCTGAACTGCCAAATGGTCCAGTGTGTACGAGGAGCAAATACAATATCATGGAAGAGGTTAAAGGAAAACTTTCAAAACTTACAGCCAACAAAGCAAAAGTCAGCCCCTTTCAAAATGATGGGAGTTGTAGAAAAAAACTAAAAAGAGCTTTTGAGCTTTTGACTCAAAGCACCAGCCCATTCATCAAAGGCAGTGCTTCTGTCATGGTTTGGCTGTGCATCGGGCACTGGCTTTTGGTGAGGAATTCATCAATGACTGACACAACAGGATAAGTGCAGAGATGAAGGGAAGCACTGTGTGGATTCTGAAAAAAAACCTTAAAAATTCACTTGACATCATTTCACCATTCAGGAGAGTCTTAAACATAAGGCTTTCAGATGTGCAGACAAGATGTGGAATATTGTCTGTCACCAAGAAAGAGCTCATGCTGCTCTTTAAATAATGCTTTAAAGATACAGAAAATGAATGTAAAGCTTTACAAAGCATAAATTATGAGGACAGCATTGATTATTGCAGGATATGTCAGAAATTCCTGTTACTCTCAATTAACAAATGCTGACATCATTTACTTTGAGCCTGTTCGGGTCTGATGTTAACATGCCTCTCTACCGAGCACATTTAGATATCACTTCTCCATTCTATATACATCTAAACAAGAAGGCTACATCCCACACACTCAACTGTGTTGACAACAAACACTAGCTCAGTATGTCAACCAGAGTTGGATGAAATAATCTGAATGGCATCTTTTGACATAAACACATTTAAGATATGCCTATATCACATTTATTTCATCATTTTGACATTTCATTTGACTTTGTCATGTAAAAGATGCACTTTAACAATTAGTAAAAGGAGTGGGACACTGATTAAATCTGTGATGTTGATGAATACTGTATGAGCCCAACTGCTGATGAAAGGTTGTGGACACATGTTATTTTATTTTGTTCAGCCAGCAAGATAAAATTATGGTGTGAAGCTCATCACTTCTGTGGAAGGATGTCAGGTGCATTGACAGCCTTTTAATGTGTTTTTGGACCTTTTTTTGCATTTGCACAGGTCCCAGACCACCTTCTGGTGTAGTCTAAGGGACCAGATCTATAGTAAGTGCAACCACACGTTCCCACCTGCTCTCAGAGATGTCTATGGTATCCCCCAGGACACCCTCATGATCCTAGGTTTAAACAGGGGCTTTATATATGTTTGTAAATAACAGATCTTCATATTTCATCTTCAGTTCATAAATGAACTGATATGCAACAATGAAAATATAGAACTTTACTTCACGCAGACTCTCTCAGAACAAAGTATATTCTCATAGACATGTTAAGATTTATTTTTCTACATCAAACTGGTCTCTGATGCAAACATTTACATTCTAAACGTAAATGCAGTTTCAAAAATGAAATTCAATAATTTAATTTAACTCCAGTTAATGACTAAAAACCAAAAAAAAAATCTCTTAGCTGTGAACTGACGGTCATTCAACCATTATATATTGTGCATATATTCCAGCTTCAACTTTTTCTGAGCCACGTATTAAAACATATCTGAAATATATGATTTGTAATTGGAATTTTAGATCTTAGATGTTTTTTTTTTTTATTATTAAATGTGGTGAATCACAGAACCTGATGGATAAAAAAAAAAGGAAAGTATTCAATTTCAATCTATGCCCCTGTGTTATTTCTCTAGCACATTATCCATTGCGCAATTGAGTGTACTGGCAGTGGGAACAACAGGAAGCCCCGTCACTGCTGGACTCTCCTCTCCTCGGAAGCTGCTGTGCCTGCACTGTACTTGCTGTTTCTCACTCCATCGTCAGGGGTCGTGCCTCAACTGGACATTGCAGCTCCAAGGCAAAAGCTGCACAGCTCCAAGCAACTAAAAGTAAGGCGCAACTCTAAACCCTTACAAACTGTCACACTATTGAAAGAAACGAAGACGCAGCGAACCAGTTTAAAGTTATGCTTGAAATAACAAGTCGAGATGCAGCATTGAGTGAAATGCGTCGACTCAAATTAATTCTTATGAAACAATAAAAAGGTCTCATCACTTGTTGGGTTTATTAGAACAGACTGGTTGTTATTCAGGAACGAACAAAATATGGAAATGTGATGTTATACTTGTCCTTGTAGCTTAAAGAGCTCCACCTCTGGCTAAGCGCACACAGAGTGGGCGGTTTCTCAACACACACTCACACAGACGCACACACACACACACAAAACAGTCGCACGTACACGCGCACGTACGCATATTATGGACTGCAACCTGCTGATTCCTCCTGGACTCTCACACAACCTGTAGGAGTTCGCGACCGCCGCCGAAAGCAGTCCAGCTGTTGGAGAAGCCGCTTTTACGCAGCGCTGGGAAGGCTCGGGAACGCGGAGCGTGAATATATCCGCTGGAGTAGAATGGCTCCTGACAGAAAAGTTGCTCCTTTTTCGGTTTATGTGGCATCGGACGGCGTCTGCTGACGGACTCACCGGAGCGCTCAGAATAAAGTTTCACATGGTGCACTTTATCCCGAGGCAGCAAAGCGCGCTACAGGGATCAGAAATGAAAGCAGGACCGATACTTTTAGGCGTGTTTTGCTTCAGGGAGTATTCCAAATGGCTTGATACACGACTCTTTTTCTGCTTTTGATAAGTAGCTGGGACATATAGGTGGACTTTGGTTAACATTATACGCGCATTTTTTTTTTTTTTTTTTCGGATAAGCGACTAGTACTCCAAGCCAGGCTCAGTTGGGACTCCAGAGAGCACCGCGGGACAACACCATGACCAGCTGCCTGCTCGCCTTGGTTGGATTGTGGTGGAGCGCTCATTACTGCACGTTCACAGTCGCGGGGAATAACTATTCACTGGATGGAAACAACGAAGCGCACCCGGGTTTCGTCCACCGGCGGCTGCGGACGCACGAACGGAGGGAGATGCAGAAGGAGATCCTGTCCATCCTGGGGCTGCCGCACAGACCGAGACCACATCTGTCACACGGAAAGTACAACTCCGCTCCACTTTTCATGCTGGACTTGTACAACACCATATCAAGCGAAGAGAAGAGCCAAGTGGGAGAAGTGCTGGACAGATACCAGTCCATGCGGACGACCCAGAGCCCTCCTCTGGCAACATATCAAGAAACTACCTTTCTGAATGACGCAGATATGGTGATGAGCTTCGTTAATTTAGGTGGGTGTGTTGAATTATCTTTCAATCAGTGATCTCTGTGTGTCCGTTGTTGTAATTGTTGAGGATGGAGTATGCGCAGTGCAAAAGTGACTAATATATGGGATGTAACAGAAAAAAAATGCTTAAAACTTATTTTACTTAGATGTTGCAAATGAAAAAATAGTATTGTTTAATCCACCTGTAGCCGCTCCATCACTCAACAAAAAGCACTGTGCAAAGCAGGCACACAGTTACGCGCGTTTTGGCATTTCATAATGAACTTTCCCATTGTGTGAACCACACAGAGCCCAAGTAACTCCCTCGTTTCCTATGCGGTTCGAAAAATGAGGTTTGTATTGTTTCGGAGTAATTTATTGCCAAACGTCCTCTCTGCGAGTTGATTTCTCCCTCCTCTGTTCATTTATAGGACCGAAATTCTGCGGCGAGTCTTGCTGTGCAATCTAGTCCATGATTTACGTTTTCGCGGGAGAATAAACCCCCCCATCCTCAGCAAACCATCAACCGCCACCGCTGGTATTTGTATATAAAGCGTTATTCCTGCGTTTGACCTCCAATGCAGCGGACTCGCGGGTTGTGTGCGTAAATTGCGTCGCATTGTTTGTCTTTCCCAAGCAGATTAGTCTTTAATTAGCCCCAGTGATGATAAAGAGAGACACTTTAATCATAACGAGTTTGGAACATGAAAGCTCAAAGCCCTTCCTTCCATTAGCAGCTCCAGTGTTTACTGGGAGACTCTAAACAGAGCGCCTGAAGATAAACAGAGGCCCTGGCAGAGTAACAAGCTGGTGGACAAGGAGGCTTGAAACTAGATTGATTGTCATTCTCTTTTGGAGATTCAGAGCATCATGACTTGGCCATAAGAGCGGTGGGAATCTATCGCTGCTGATGAATGAAGTCGTTTCTAGTTGTAGGAATCACAGAAACTAGAAGTTCAGTTAATGTGTTACCCCTAATTGTTATAAACCGTTAATAGTCACTATACCGCAAATGATGAAGAGAACCGGAGCAGCTGAGTTATAAACAAGTCCTCTACTTATTGGTCCTCTGAGTGTTGGTGTTGCAACATCAGGTGATGAAAACCAGACATTCAGGAAAAAAGGAAGCCGTCATTTTCGGTCTCAGATATTGAAGCCCATCTGTTTGCTTCTGTGGGGGAGTTTGATGGTGGCAGCGTGGTGTTTGTGTGTCTGTGGTTTTGTTCTCTCTCTGCTGTGCAAGCTTTGGTTTATACTCCTGTGTTGTTGCACATCTGGCTCTTCACTTTGATTAATCATGTCCTGTGCATCTTTTGACAATTCCCTCAGATTTCTGTGGTGACCTGGGGGATTAGGTTGCCATATTCTCCAGCCGTACACAGTCTCAACCGCCCTGGAGGAGGGACGGCTTCCTCCCTGAATGTGATTGTAATTAATGCTGGAAAGGCCAAGGCTTTCCATCTGCTTTGCAAATAAGGCCCTGCATGACTACTGTGTGTCACTGCCATCCGATTAGTTTTTAATGCGTCTTTAGCTCAGTTCGTGGCGCTACTTCTAGAGATACGGTCGAAGGAGGTCTGAAACACTTCTGGGTGGTCTTTCATATTGCCCAAAAATCTGGATATCATGTGTGGCCAGAGTGAAACTATAAATTAGAATTAAGACAAATGAAAGGAAGAAAAGCGAATCTGTCTAAAATTATTTGAAAATACAAAGCAAGATTGAGAGAAACATGCAACACAAGCTTCTTTATTTGACGCACGTATTGTTTAGTGGAAAGTAACAAGTGACTTCGGTAACAAAACATGGTCAAAACATAAAATATGAACGTTGCACGTGTGTTTACACATGAACAGGATACATCTGTCTATATTAGTACGTCTTCCTTTACTACAGGTAGAATGACAGATCTCAGACTTTAAACTGACCCTCACCAAATAAAACAATGACATTGATTTAAGCTTAGCTTAAACTGATGTCTTTCACAGCCAGCTGAAGTAGTAACACAGCTCATTTTCTGAAGGTATTCTCACGGGGCACGGATAGATTTAAGAGCCCCTGCATTACATTTCATCTCAAATACACTCTGCAAACCATATGCCCTTCCATCCCTCTCTCCATGATTCATGTAGACCTGTTGCTCAGTCATCCGTTCTCCTTTGCTGTCATCACTTTTTCAGAATCACCCATTTAAAAAAAAAAAAAAAAAAAAAAAGTTGTGGAAAACTTTGAATTGGGGGAGCAGAAGCACATTTTCCAGCTCCTTTTTCATCTTCCTTCTTAGAATAGCGCGTTCATTACTGTTTGCCTTGCGGACGTCCTGCTTTCCACTGAGGTTTAGTGAAGTGACAGTGTGTGCTGTATGAGTCATCCAGCTCTGAACATGTCCTGATGCACAGCACTGTCCTCCGGTATACGGTGGTGGTCACTGTTACCGAGAACAACAACTGGTTCGTGCCAGTTTCATTTGGATTTTTAACAGACTCTGCGAATCAATGGATTGTGCTGTTTTTTTTGAACAAGCGGAAAATAGAAAAATAAGATAATTGTATTTCTTAAATATGTTTAAAGAAAAGAAATTAGTGGTAGCTTGTGTAGGAAATGTCAAGTTCCTCTCTGCGCTGTTTTAGGTACAAATACATCTTTTTTTCATGTTAAAATTCAAGGAGACCTCTGGTTTACGTATATTTAGCGTCAAAAGTTTGACCGACTCTTTTTATTTTCTGCTAACAGACCTTCTATAAATCTCTCACAAGGTTAGTGAGGTTGCATCCCAGTAGAAAACAAATACAAGAAGTCAGTGCTGACTCAATTAATGAGGGGTGACACTGACGAACAAACATCCAAAGCCTCAGTCAGAGCTTTTATAGCCAGCAGGAGGAAATTTACTATTCCTATAAGGTTTGCTTTTTGTGGTTGAACCGTTAGCTGTGGTCACGGAGAGTCAAAGATGCACAGAAATTGTTGGTTTTACGGGTCGCAGAGCAGGAGCTCCACATGTTGTTCCTGTGTCATCTGCATTTAATTCTGATGGGTTTTGCTTCATCATCGCTCCTTCATGCTTGGAAGACAGGCAGGTGTGGATGCCTCTTTAAGCTTGGCTTGGCTCTAGAGGGCAGCCAAAGCTCCTGTTGGCTGTTTGTTCAACTGCTGGAAGGTATGAAGGGGAAGAGGCCATCATAATACAGGGAAGTGTTTTAGTTTCTCTGCAGGTTTAGATACATGCATGCAGGTGAGATTGACCCTGCCTGCTTGGTGTGCTGATTGTATTTGTAGCACTTCATATTTGGAGAAAATCCAGTTGATGTTCATTTACATTTAGTGACATGTCGTGCCAGGTGCATGTGCCTGGACAGATGTTTTCTAGAGTTGTGACATCAGCAACAAAGATTTTGTCTACATCTTAGAGTATAAAGACTTTTTCAAGATCTCGCTAAAAATGCATCTGAAACCAACTTCCTCATTGATTTGGAAATACAGATATAATCTGGAATAAATGATTCTTGGATCTCTATGAGCTTGTCTAAATGCTCCCAAGATGTCATAACTTAGCCAACACATGAGTCCACTGCACTGTTTAGAGACCATTTCTGATTCAGCAAAACTTGTAAATATCACACCCTGAAGAAATATGTGTTAAAAACTATCAAGAATGCATCTCCAAACTCTCTTAAACCATTGTGGTTTGAATGCACCTCGTTTGCATTCAGATCTGTTTTTTTTTTCCTCTCAGTGTCTGGAAAATGATCCTACATGTCTTAGTCTGAAGCAAATATTAGAAAATTATTCAATGCCTTTGTGCTTTAGTCTGTCATCACTGCTGCCCGCACTTTCTCCTTTTCCTTCTCTCCTTTCCGTTTCTGCACACCTCATTGCATGGCTGTAGCTGAGCTGTCGCTGGAGCTCTTGACTAAGTCAACAGCCAAGCTTTCTACCAACTACCTCCCACACTTTAAAGGCAAACAAACCAGAAACCTTGGAGAAGTGGGTTTTAGGAGATTAGCCGCGTCCAGACATCGCTGGACTTATTCAGAAACGAAGTGCTCTTATTAAATGGCTGTTTTGCTTGTCTTATGATGCCTGGCTGCATTTCTCAGCGTCTAAGCCCAGGTAAGCCACTTCCTTTGCAGTGAAACGTGTCCCAAAGCCCCAGCATGATCAAATAATTAGTTGGCTTCGATCAAAGAGCCAATTGTTTGAAACAGAATGTAGCTTTGGAAAAAATTCACTAAATTGTCTTGAAACACTTCCTGCAAAGCCTGTGAGCCCAGAACAGTGGACCACCCGTCACTTCACCTCAACTCTGAGTACTCTAAACACGATTAGCCAAAAGTCAAGCAAGGAATTCAAGATATTCTACAGCGGAGTAAGGGATCTTTTCTGAGACATAAACTTGGCCTTTTAAAATCTCCAGCAATAGTGAGAAAAGTTACAATAACAAACTAAAGACCTCTATGTTTGTTTTCATGTGTTTACAGTATAAGATATTTCACTGGAGCTACAAATTCACTTGAACTTACAGTGATGTTCAAGAATGGCCCAAGATATACAAATAATTCTGCTTATTGAGTTTCAGTGTTTTACAGCGTTTCCCTTTCCTCGTGTTTGGATTGTATTGGTTGTCAGGCTCTCTGGCAAAACACAGCTGCCTTAAGAAACAAACGGGGTTGATGTAGGAAACATCTCTGGTTTAACCATATTATGTCTTTTCCAGTCAGGCTTTATATCAGTTATAAAAGAAGAAGTGTTACACAACAACACTATTGTCCATCTTCAAAGAATATGCAGGAGTTCTTACTCAGTAAATTCCAGCGTGTATGAGTGGGCGATCAGAGTGTAATGTGCTCAGTAAGAGGAAGAATTAATGCATCTAACTTTTTAAAGCAGGTTCATTCATAGATGAAACACACAGTCACTTGTAGATTGACCTTCAGGTCAGCAGAAAACCATTTATAAGATAGCGTTCCTTTTCGGGTTGAAGCCGTCTCTGTCATACACTACTCTAATGCTGCAGCACGTACACATCACTCCTCCTCCCCCACGCCCACCCACTCCGATCATATCTCTCCCTCTCACGCCATAACTCTCTCTAAGTTGACGTGATGGCAGCTGAGATTGGGGCTAAGTACAGAAATTACGCCTCTTGCTATGCTCTTCTCTTTGTGGCAGCCTTTCTCCTCTTATCAATTCTCATGTCTTCATCGGGCGCAATTCCAGTTCAGGGCGATAGTACGGCGGGATGGAGGAGTGTGACCAGATAAGGAGGTGAAGTGCAGCCCGCTCCTTGCTGGTAACGATCCAGTGAACAGGGCTGATAACCCTGAGGGGAACATCTGATTAGGACCTGCTGCTCCCATTTATCACCTCTTGGTGCAGGCAGAGAGGAATTTGCTCTGTTTGATGAGGCTGAGCTTACCTGGCTTCTCATACATCTACATCTTTATATGTAACATTTTCCTTGTTTTACCATGTCCAATTATTACTTAACTACTAATAAATAATTACTCAATTATTAATTTGATTTCAATTGGATGATATCTTCTTACCTTCAGGTCCAGTGATTGTTGAAAACATTTTTATCAGATATGTTGTTCTTTAAAACCAGCATTGCTCTCTCTTCCTGTAGGGTTTTGTAAGCTGTGAGTTGTTTTTAACAGTCTTCATGGAGCCCACACAGAAGAGATCATTAAGGAGGAATTAGTGTTTGTGTCTGCGTTGCACTGTTTATATCTCTTATGTTTGCATATGTAACAGAGGGAGAAAGAAAAGGAAACAGAGAGGCAAAAATGCAAATATTGCTTTTTGTTTTCATTTGTGCATTCCTCTTGATTATTTTGGAGTTTTAGACTAAAAATCAATGAAAACAACAAAACCAATTCTGTAAAAACCTAAAAAAAAAAAAAAAAAACATCCTGAAGTTTACGTTTGATTTTATGTGGATGTTGTGAAATCTTTTAGGAAAAATACAGGCCAGATATGAAAGAACAGTATAACAACAAGCACCTAAGATGTTAATGTTAAAAGTTGATATCAATGATGGCGCCAATATTTCAGTTTCAGATGGGTCATTGTAATTTTGGCCGGACCTCATACAGTCCCTTCTGAGACAGTGTGGACTGATCAGTCTTGGAGTAGGTTTAGTCATCTGTTTTATTTTGTAGAAAATTTAAATCACAGCTATGACACAAAGCTATGTTTAAGAGCTGGACATTCCAACTTCTTCATAAATAAATATATATATATATATATATATATATATATATATATATATATATATATATATATATATAAAGTGGATTTTTTTTTTTTTATAATCAATGCATTTTTTTTAGATCAACAAAGGGAGGAAAAAATACAGAATCACACCGTGGTAGAAAAAAACAATCTTTTTTGCATCTTCACCTTTTTACTTCTCTTTTTCACAAATGAAAAAACAATATTCCTCATCGGTCGGGTTCCAGCTGACAGATCGGCTTTGCAGGATGGAGCTTTTTCATTAAACCCCTTTTTTTCAAACTTCCACCAGAACTTTCAGTCTAATTGAGTTTGCTGGTCATATCATTCAGTTATATATTTCCTGAAGAAAAGTGAAACGTTTTTTAATGCTCTTTGTGGGAAGATGCTCTGTGGAAAAGATGTATCATCACCATGCCAGACGTCTTCATCACCAGACTGTCAACTGTTGAAATGAGAAGTGACCCAAATTTCATTGTGCCTGGTCCTGAAACGAAACAACAAATGGACAGGATTTAACTGGACATTTTGAACACTTTGTCACATAAGGAATCCATGCAGCCCTCTAAATCACTGAGACAGTGGACAGTTGCTTTTTTTTTTTCTGAGGGAGTCATCTTTATTTGTTTCATTGAAATGAAAAAACAAAAACAAATGAAAGTGTCTGTGCCATCCTATTGTCCAGTGCTGAGTTTAAAAACCCTTCACTGTTTCACCTGGCAGCTCTCCTGTCGAGGCCATGCTTCCTGTCAATCAGCCTGGTACAACACATTGCAGACTTTTTTAGCCTGCAGATCAAATATATGCATATTTAAACTTGTGCAGTTATTTTCTTCAGGGATGCAAATGACAAGAAAAATGATTTTTTTGTCCCCTAAATGTATTAAGTATTTCCTCTTTTTTTTATTATCTAGAAACTAAAATAGCTGAAGGAAACGGGTTATAGATTGGGTTTTGCATCTATACATTAACTTATAACACTGAGTTTCGAATTGTATTCAATGAAAATACTATCTTATCTGATTGTTTGTAGTGTACCAAGAAGACAGAGAGAAAGAAAGACACTTGCAGTGCAATGAGACACTGATTTGTGAGCACAAATTTAACTTTTAACTGTCAGTTCTGCATAGACAAGCTGATGGATGCTTGTGCTTTGGCCAGATTTGTCTCATTCTCCTTATTTATTGCATTTTTCAACAGTAATGGGATAAGTTATGCTGTTTTCATTGATATAACAATCTGTGTTCCTGTGTTGATAGCCCTGACATCTCGGGCGTCAGGATTTTTCTTCCCAACCTCTGCAAATAGCCCGAAGCCATCACAAATAGATTAATCAAGAAATTATAACATATAAACATCCTGCAAACCACGACATGCTTGAGCAGACAACCAATATTGATATATAAAAATGCCTCTTGTGATTAACTTTCTTCTCATTCATTTCCAACACAAGTATGCATGTGAATGATTAGTCCATTGCTTCACAAATAATATTTTGTCTTAAACCTTTATATAGAATGAGAGACTTTTAGCTGTTATGTTTAAATTGAAATAAAAGTAGCTTTTTCACAGTAAAAAAAAAAAAAAAAGATGCCGTCTCACGGACATTCAGGATTGCCTCATTGATACTCTAAACCTGTTAGGTCCAGTCACCGTGCTGAAAGTGCTTCAGACTAAAGGAAAACACCAACTGAATGAACTATATTTCATTATTTTTGGAGATTACGAGAAGTATTGACTTTTACATGAAGCATTTATTTTGTTCTTTTAGGAATCTACTCTGATTTTACTTTGATTCTGTCAAATCATGAACTTTTCCCTCTCCCCTATGACTCCTTTACTGAGATTATTTAAATCTCTACGATCATACAGTTGCTGTTACACAACAGGACACAAGCTTTTTTTAGTGAGAGCTGCTGGTATGTCTTTGGAATTTCAGAGAGGATAAAGGCTGTGAACCTGTGAACTACTGAACTCCTAGAAGTGTCTCTGTGAATGTCCACCAAGCTCCATCCTTTATCATAATGACCCCAGGGTTTTGTGGCGGGCAGGAACGGCAGAAACGTCACTCTGGGTATTCCTGCTGTCACATTCTTCTGTGAAGCCACCAGGAAGCCAGTGAGGATTCATCTCTGAATAATAAAAAGGGAAAAATGAATGAAAGAAAAAAGGAATGGACAGGAAGGTGCACAGAAACATAACTTGAAGAGTGACAGACTTGGGGTTGTTGGCAGGTTATTTAAAGCCTCTGGTGACCTTGAACTCGCAGGGACAGGATGGTGTGTGTATTTCTTCTAATTAATACATACTCACATTTATGTCTCTGTGTTCACATATGTGCACAAATATAACTAGAGTTTCATGCTTCATGATATGCTAGACATTTAATTTCTACCAAATTAATTTGATAGATGCGAGATTTGTTGATACAAAATTCATTACACTTTCACTCTCTTTAGGATTAATTTTTAAAAGCTTTAATCATTTCTGGCTTACTCAGTGATATCAAAATCCTGAGCATTGATAAACCATCATACATTTACAGTCTTCTTTTCCTGTCGGCTGTTCAGTTCAGGGGTCACCACAGTGAGTCACCTGCCTCTGTCCTCTGCATCCTCCTCTATCACACCAACTAACTTCTTGTCGTCTTCTTTCACTACATCCATAAATCTCCTCTTTGGTCCTTTCTCAGCCTCCTGCCTGGCAGCTCCAACCTCTTCATTCTTCTACCGGTATATCCACTATCCCTCCTCTGTTCATGTCCAAACCATCTCAGTCTGGCCTCTCGGACTTTCTCTCCAAAACATCTAACATGTTCTGTCCCTCTGATGTACTTATTCCTGATCCTATCCATCCTCTTCACTCCCAGAGAACCTCTGGTTTTTGTTAAAAGTGATGCACACATGTTTTGTTTTGCACACATCCGCACGTACATACACACATACAGCCAATGTTTGTTTGTCAAATATTAAAGGTTTAGGATACATTGCAGTATATGATGTCTAATATAGTGAATATAGTGATGTGTAAATGGCACGTCTGTTTAATCTATCTATTTGCATGCGGAAAGGGCATTAACAGTAATGCAGAGCGATTAAAGAAGTAAATAATAATAATAATGATAATTTGAATCTTCTAGTCATGTAATAACATGACAGGCATAAGCAAGAATAAAGTTACATTTTAAAGTTTCTTAAGTCTCTCTGTGCTTTGATGAACAAAATCCTGAAAAATCCAGTATCTCCACCTCTACTGACCTGCAAATCTGAACTAGATTGGTCAGCATGTAAGTGGATCAGCATTTTAACTTACATGTGCCATCGTGTGTGGAAATATGTCTTACTTTTGTTGATGAATAATTGATACATTTTCTAACATTTGCAACATTGTCTGAAATAGATGTTTGCATTGAGGATTTGTTTATTTATTTCTTTTTTTTACTGCTGCTGAAATAAATTTCCATTCACCCTAGAATGTAAAAAAATTCAAGTCCTTCAAAACACAATGGGCATAGAAACATAAGGTTGATAAACAACATTTGTTTTTTCAACGGCGTTAAGTGTATTAGGGTGGAGTTTTCCCGCAAGGTTAGGGGTCAAGGGTCAGGGAATGTATGTGGCTTCTCAACCGTGCAAGTCCTTACGAGTGCACGAATACTGACATGTAGGACTTTGCTTGTGTCTGTCTTCGCTGATAATTGGAGTATAATGAATAGACTTGTGAGACTGCCAGAGGTTACACAAGAAGTCTTCATCACGCACTGTTGTCACAGAGAAAGCCGTACCTCTCGGCCTCTCGCATGTTACCAGATTGGCTGTTTCTCTGAAGAGGACGTGCCTGAAACAACAACTGTGGGTCCACAGTGAGAAAAGGGCCCCATGCAAGCGCAAACGCTCCTGACCCTCCAGAGCAAGTAGCCTCCCTCACTGCTGCGCTGCTGCTGACAAATTTATGAGCTCGAGGTTGACCCACAGACTGACTTTCCAAGCATGGTACTGATAGGAAAACAGTCAGAGAGATGGAGGGAGTCTGCGAGATGAGGAAAAAAGCACAAAGACAGAGGAGAAGCGTGGCATATTATACATTTATTGAATTATTTTTAATCTGAGAATGTCAACTGTGACGTTTTAGAGGCTTTAAAGGGCTATTCAAGTACAAATTGTTTTTATAGACAGATAAATAGGAAAATACATGGAGTTAAAAAACCTTAAGAGATAATCAAACAAATCAGTCAAAGAAATATGTTTAATTCACTGTTCAACATAAATGTCCAAAGTGAGGCAACTCATGATAAGAATATATCCTCTCCTTGTGCCAAAAACAGTTTGCATGTAAAGATCTTATCACTGAGGATGTGCAGGGGAAACTCTGCCCAGTCTTTCCTCCTCTGCAGACACCCTCTACTCTGAGTAGTGAGTCTCCAGGATACCTTATCTGTTGGTGGTCTATCTGACAAAGTGTTCAAAAGTCCAGTTAAATCCTGTCCCAAGAGGAGGACTCCCATTTGTTGTTTTGTTCTACAAGGTCAATATACTCAGAATTGTACTTATACACACAGATGCACTGTGTATACCGTCTGCTGTATGACCTCAGCTGATCTCAGCTCTGTGTCAACCTGAACATTTGAGACAGATAAGCGTGAAATCTGAAGTGCTGTACAAGTGTTTTCATTGAGGTATATTAGCAGAAGACTGGCATGAAAATGGCACTTCCACATCCAGCATTAGTACAGTTACAATCAGGTCTCATTACTATTCTAAAAGTAGTTAAACATGTAACCATTAATAAGGCAAAGGTCCTATTATCCAAACCCTTCTCCAACTAAACTCTCATTGCTCAAAATGGAAACCAGCACTGGAAGTATCTCAGTCCCAATATGATGAATCACAAACTACATATTCTCTTATTTTGAAGAGCTTTGTTTTACCTCTACATTTGATAACTTACTTGCTGTATGATAACCAAATGGATAATTGTTGCAGCATGTTCTAGACCTGGTTGAGTTCTTGTTTTGATGTGAGCATTCATAAATGCATGACTGAATAAACCTGACTATATTTTGATCAGCTTTGAACGTAGCCTGAGCGAGCAGATCTAACCTACAACTCGTGTTATCTTCCTGTGATCAAATTACAAAGTATAGACATGCTAATGTAAGGTGAGGACAAGCTCAAAGTAACAGTTATTATGAGTGAAAAGTCATGCAATTTATATAAGTTATACTTGTGTATTATTTCTTAGTTTGGGTCTATTTATTATTAGTCACATTAAAACTGTTTTGTGACATTTCTGCTGCTTCCTGACTGCCTGCACACATTACATCAGAGGTTTCCTCATTCTGTATGATAAATCTCAAATTGAATTTTTTTTTTTGTCAAATTTTATTGGACTGTACTCGGTGACCGGTCACCATTTGTAAACCAGCAAAACAGTCCCATTAACATGTTATTACCGTGGAGTGTTGATAGAGAAGAAGTGTAACTGTCAGATCTAAGGCAGAAAGACAGATCTGAGGAAACAGCTAAACTGCAACGCCACTAGTGTTTACCTGGATGTGCTGCAACCAATCAGAGTAGTGCAAAGCAAAAGAGGATAACCACAATAAATAGTATACATCTCATTAGTTGAAAAGGTAAAGTGTACTGCACTTGTGCAGGGCTGCAAAGCTGTCCAATCCACAACTCATGATGGTTCCAGTTTGACGCTAAGGTTGCTTGTCCATTGTTTTGATCTGAGAGTTAATAGGTTAATAAAAGAAAAAGAAACTAACAAGCTGAACAGGAGTATTTTGCTACATATTGTAGCAGAGTTGAACACAAGTCTGTCATTAAATTAATTCACCTCTTTTGTTTGTATTTTGGAACAATGACAGAGGTTGAATCAAGCATGCTGACTTGGTGTCATCTGCTTTTCCCTCCATCTGATCCATGTGTTGGTGGATCTCAAGAAAACAGTTGTATAGTAAAACAGATATTTGACCTAAACTAGTGTCGTTGTCCAGTCTGTTTTCAGGTATCAAGTCTCCAACTCCACCATATCACCTAAATCTAGACACTTATGGCTTCAAAAAGTACAGGATGGTCCAAGACCAAGAGAAAATGCTGAATGGGAGTTTGTAAACCAATGAGTGACGTCAAGTTGGCTATATTATAGTCATGTGACAACCAAAGTACACTACAATTCTAAGGTTTTATGTATCAGGGCATGATAAAAGGTCATGTGTTCAAACTAGGTCTTAAATTAGATAAACACAACTCCATATGAACAGCAATGTGTTACATGTTACACAATATCACTATTTATGTAATAAAAAAGCTAGGCCGAAATGATTAAGCAGTGTTGAAAAGCTAAATACACCTTATTATTCTAAGAGTACTATGATTAAGAGGGTAAGTAGCAGTTAAAAATTGATAATCAAATGAACTGAATCAAATGATTAGTAGCAAGTGCAACCACCACTATGGTTTGCCGGAGCAAGGAGCTTAGTGGAACAATTGTTGCTGCTGGTAAGGATTTCAAAGATAATTTCAAACAATTTAAGGTCTATACTTCTACAATGAGAAGATCATTCACAAGTGGAGAACATAAGGAGACAGTTGCTAGTCTTCCTACAGGCCTCAGTTAGGATTTTAATTGCAAAATTTCATGACAGTACAATTATCATAAGATTGTACAAGTATAATTTATTTGGATAGGTTACCAGGAGAAAAACATTTCTCTCTACAAAGATGGCAGGATGGCTTAGGTTTGCAATGTTGCTTCTGAACAAACCACAAGACCTGTGGAACAATGTTGTTTAGACAGAAAAAAACAAGAGTGGAGATGTTTGGCCATAATGCAGAGTGCCTTGTTGGGGAAAAACCAAACACACCATATCAGTACAAACACATCATTCTGAATGTCAAGCACAGTGGTGGATTTGGACTTGTTTTGCAGCCACAGGACGTGGGCACCTTGTAGTCACCGAGTCGCCCACAAAGTCTGTGTATACTGAGATATTCCAGAGTAAAATGTGTTGACATATGGCCAACGAAGCAGGGATTGGGTCATGCAACAGGACAACCAAATCAGTAAATCCACAGCAGAATGGCTTAAAGAGAAAAGAATGAAGGTGTTGCAATGGCCCAGTCCAGTCCAGGCCCAGTCCAGCCCAGTCCAGGCCCAGTCCAGCCCAGTCCAGACCTCAACTTGTCTGGAGCCGTGCATATGAAACTGGCTGCCAGCCTCACTGAACTGAAGCCCTTTTAGGAAAGAAGAGTGGGTTAATTTCCACAAGAATGTAAGAGATCTAAAATGTCCTAATTTGATAGTTGATAATTGATTGTTATTTATTATATTGATATTATTACTTCTCTTTGGGGATTAATAAAGTTTTATTGAACTGAACTGAATTGAATACAGAAAGTGATTTGTTCAAGTTATCGCAGCTGTAGGTGGTTGAGTGTTATTGAGTTTAATACGCCGCCTCTGCATTTTGGCTTAGTTTTTGTCAATTAAACAAAGAGATGGGTTCATGGGTTGCTTTATATTTACCTAATTTAAAGACCTGATAAATAGTCCATGATTTTTTTTTTTTAATTTTTGTTTTGCTCTGAAATGTGAAACCTAACAAAGATTACTATCTCTTAAAGAGACTGTATATCCAGTCTGTGGTTAATACTAATTAAGTTATTATTATTTGTCAAAAGAGTTTTTTTTTTTTAAACTCTTTTCTTTTAAAGCTCCCCTTTTAAAACATTTTAAAAAAAAAAGTAAAAATGTAGCAAATGTTGAGGTTTATACTTTATGTGAAGCCTTTAGTTTGCACACTTGCTGGCAGCTGCACACACTGAAACACTAAAAATACATCAAAAAGTATCAGGAAATAATAATAATAATAAGAATGTTTGCAGATTTCCTTTAACAGCCTTACAGACATGGTAACACCATGAGCTCTCTTCTCAAAAAGTTTTTTCCTCTGTAAAACCTTACTGCACCTTCTAAATTAAACTCAGAGTCCTGACTGGATCACTTAAACTGATGGTGGGATGTAATTTATTTTCTCCACGATGCTTTAATTATTTTCTTTAAGGCACAAAAACAATTTTGCATGTTGATTAGTTCTGTTTAAGCGTGCACATCCTAATGATTTTCCTTTGAAAAGTTATCCTTTCCAGCAAATAGACAAAACCCTTGAGAGAAGTGAATCCATGATTACTGTAAAAAGAACATAACTAAGCAGGATTATAACCCCCCCAACTCGCTGAATACTTCTTGTAAGACTTTAAGCAACAGATGCAGAGTTCTCCATGTTACCTCCATGTTCATGTTTCCTGATTTTAACCGTTTGTCTTATAAGGCACCATTCCCTCTATCCCCATGATGCTGCAGTCCAGCTCTGATGTTCTCTGTTTGCTTTCAATGAAAGTTGAAATAGTGTGCAGAAATCCACAGGTTTCTACACTTCAGTCTTACCAGCACAGTGCTGACATTGTAGACAGATGTATTATTAGAAACTTTGATTATTTTTCTCCTGATTTTCCTCAAGGCCCACCTGCTTTTTGAATATCTAGGTATCTAGTTACCATCGCTGTTTTTGGAGCTGCGCCTGTGTGTAAAACAAGCAGTAGGTCTTACATGTAAGTCACCCCAGGGGGGAGACTCAAGCCAGCGTGGACTGATTTATCAGTGGATCATATGCACTGCCTCTAAGCCACTGAAATGCATTGTGGTCACCGCAGGCTTTCCAAAGGGAATCACACTGAGGTCCAACTGTCTTTATGACAGAGAGAGTGGTGGGGAAGGAAAGGCAGAGGTGAAGATGGGAGCTATAATGTTCAAGAGGGATGAAAAGATGTGAGAGGAGAAGAGGAGGAGTGTTCACAGACAGAGGGAAAACAGCATTACAGAATCAACCGGCCTTCTACCTTGAGGCTGTGGAATGCAAAGCCTCTAGTATTTTGACTTCTCATTTGGAAACAGCTGTGTTTCCCTTTTTCAAAGATATTTTTTCCTTATTTATCGGATCCCTCAGGAGAGATTCATCTCTCAACCCTGACACTGGCTTCCTCCTCTAAATCTAGGACCAGGCCAGCCCAGCTCCAACACACATGCACACCTGCTGCCTAAAAGCAGACATTAACAACTAAAGCAGGCCTCTTTGCAGCCTCCCGCTGTTCCTTCATATGCACTAAAAGGCACACACGTGCAAGCAAAAATACGCATCAACCAACATCAAAATAAGATTGCTGCACACAAAGCCAAGTCTGTGTGAGTTCTGCGACTGTTTCCCAGATTGTTTAAATTAAAGGAATAATCTGAGAGGATCTGTGTGCATCACCCAAGTAGCCATGATCGCTCATACAAGTACCAGAGGAAATGAAGCGAAACATCAGTGTATCAACAGCAATGGCAAAAACAGAAAAAGATCAGCGTTCTTTTTTTTTTTCTTTTCCTCCTGCTTGTATGGTTCCTTGAACTCCTCAAAAATATCGACTTAAAGGTAATTTAGAGAAATATTATGCAGGCTTGACCTGCATTTGGAGATTTTATTCTGTGTCCGAGACACAGCCAAAAATGTCTTCATTTTCAAAAATCTCTGACAGATTTGCAGCAGGCTCTTGTTTTCTTTTGTCTCCAGGCTGCTCAGATGTTTTTTCCCCACTAACCTGAAGCAACAAACAGACATCCAAACCTGCAGCATAATGCAATATTAAACTTTCTGATGTAGTGGTGTCGCTGCCGTTCACTTATGTTGGACCGTGAAACATTATGTCTCACAGGTTTGTTTATGAGTACAGTGTTTGGTAAAGTTTATTTTCCTGTTTGCCACAAAATGAAGAGGTCTGTGGGTTTTTTTTTCTGCCAAATTGGTTCCCAAAGAAAACATGTTGAAGAGGGACTAAATGGACCCAAACAACAAAACCCTGCAATCAATCTTGTGCTGTTATTCAGAGTCGTACATTCAGTTATCTTATGCTCTAAGTGAAGTGTAGGTAGTGAGTTTTACTATACTTTGACTTTTACCATTTTTTCCAGACACTCTTCCATCTATACACAGAAAAAAAACCCATCTTGTGTAAAGACAGCTGATCTGAGTTGAGGTGAAGCACAGACCACCATTAACCTGACACAAGGCTGTTGTGACAGCTGCTCGACTGTAGAATTAAGATTTTATTAACATGTCATAAAATTTTGGGGGGGGGCAATCCTGTTGTTTATTTTCCAGCTCATTTCTGTACTGATTTCATGGAATTTCTTTATAAATGTGAAAAAGATGTTGCACCGTCTTTTGCTGACAGGTCATTGGCTTGAAATGGTGTCCAGTGAAACGTGTACTTGTTTTTCTGAGGGCTTCAGGGGAAATTTAGGCCTGCGAGTGTTCGGACAGACACAAACGCAGTGTAGTCATGCATGCATATGTTACATGTGCCTGCATGAACTCGGTAGGCTTCTTCCACCGTGCACACATGCATTTCTCCTGTCGGTATCTGTGAGGTCCTTTACCCGTGACTTTGAATAAAAGGTTTTGCTTCTTTGAAGAGTAAAGAAAAATACCATAAGAGAACAAACACCATATTTCTGATCCACGAATTATCATACCAGAGCTCTGCGGGACTTGCAAATTCTCACTGGAATCTGTAAACAATCTTATGTTATGATCCTTTAGAAATGCTTGCAAAATTGTTTTTGTGAATAGGGGAGAGCTTGAACCTTTGCTCCAGAATAAAAACCTTATCTTATACTCACATAGACTTTTTTTATCTTTAGTCCTCACACAAATAATACTGAAATTAGAAGTGATTGAAGTGCTTTCGAAAGGGTTTTGAAACTATAAATATAACAACTCACACATGGCCTGAAAGTTATGTTTTACTGACAGATTATTAACACCCAGTTCTGTCAAATGTGGTTAGCTCTTTGTTGGCTGCTCTTTTTTGTTTTTTTTTGTTACTGTAGTCAGAAATGCGACTTTTGGATCAACTCATATCATCAGTTATAATCGACACCACTTCAAGCTCCTCCTGTAATTTTGAACTGAATAGGACCTAAACTCATCTCACTTTACCTTTTTTTCCACCATATGCAGAAAGAAGTATAACTTCTTAAAGTGACTGCAAATTAATTTTTATTTTATCTTACTTTTCATGTTTGTGTAAAGGCTTTTAGTCATAGAGATCCTAAAATCTTCAGTAGGAGGTGCCAGGAGTCTGATTTCTTTCTACTTAAAGCTGTAATGTGAAACATGCAATAATGCAATATTCATAGCCATTTTTTTTTCATTCGTTAGTACAAAGCTGAGATAAGTGTGATTAGTGATGGCAGGTGCCCATCACACACTTGCTCCACATGTTGACTTTTGACACTTTGGAGCTGAGATCAGTGTCTCATCTCACCTCTTATGTCACTGGAACTGCTTGTTCCAAACTTGGTGTTTTATCTATGTGAGGATGTTTGCCACGCTGTCTGATACAGCTAACAGCAACACTTGAACTGTCTTGATCCCTTCCACAGATATTTTGGTATGTCACTGAACCAGAATCCACAATGTGTATTGTTTTTGAGATCCTCTCAACGGAGATCAGAGTTAAAGTTATACTGTATAAGCACCTCCTTAATCCAGTCAATCCTACGCTGCAACAGACACAGAAGCCCCTTTTTTGACATGTACTGCTTTCCATTAATCTGGATAACATGGCAGTGTCATATCTGAATTACCCCCTGGTGCTTTTCTGTAACATCTGCAACATAGCACATACATATTTCTATCCACACAGCACAAGACTGAACGGCTGCAGTCAGTTTAAAAGATAGGCACACACAGCAGTAGTGGGTTTATCTGGCTGATGATCAGCTGGTGCTGTGGAATTACTTCCTGGTTAATAAAACCTACTGTTCAATAAGCATAAACATGTAGCGAGGTGATACTTCAAGATGCTTCAAGAAAACCATGAGGACTGTGAAAAGTAAGCAGCTACTGTATGACTGAATGGCATCACTATAACAGACTAATTAATCTTTTGTTTCTTGTTCCTGAAAAGGGCTGGAAAGGCTAAAAGGGTCAACTATGGGTTCATTCATGTTAGTGTTCCTCAATCCCTGTATTTAAAAGATGGCTAATCTTATACTGCAGTGGTGTTTTCAGGTACATTTCCTTCTTTACTGTGCTTTTTCTTTTCCCTGTTTAAGGCATTGCACTTCTCTTTCCTTACTGTTGAATTTCTTTATGAAATGGTAGATTGCCCAGGAACGAGAGTTAAATGGAAACAAAGCAAAACAAAACATACACACAGGTATTCTCATAGTTGGTGATATAAATTCCCCAAGTCTTTGAGTTTAGGGGTCCACATTTTAATCCTCACTAATAGTGGTTGAAAAGATGGAATAAAATCTCCTATTGACACACAGGTATGACATGTCCAGCTACCTGGAGGCCATCTGGACACTCAACAGAGAGCTAAGTCTCAGACTGCTACTACTCAGCTGTCAGTACATTGATGGAAAACACTGATATTACACAGTCCAACAGCCATACCTAGGATATTTATCTGTTAGCAAAACCCCAGCACAGGAGCAATTACAGCCAATTACCCTCCTACCCTCGAGGTTAGGCACACACACACCCACACACACACACATTGTGCACAGGCTGAAAATCTCAAAACAACAAAAGATAGATGTCTATCCAGACTTCATTTTATCATCTTGCATGGAATGCAGCGCCGTGATGATAGAGGCCTGAGTAGCGGGAGCAAAAATCAAATTGTGCCTCCCCAGATATGTGTGTTTGTGTGTGTGTGTGTGTGTTCTGTGACAGAATGCCTGACATTACGGCTCATGGTTTTGGATAGGTCTTTAGAAAAACCCGAATGGTTTTTCAAGGACTATATGGAAGATGATGCCTCTTGAAAAATGTGATTATATGGTTCAAATGGGGCCTTTGTTTCAGGGAATGCCTGACCAGTGAGGTCATTATGTACTGTAACCTGTGGGAGGTAATAGAAGAGGAGCAGGCTAGATATCCAGGCCATCTATGAATGTGTGTGTGTGTGTGTGTGTGTCTTTGTGTGTGCAGAACTCTTTAGACCTCAGGAAGTGTTGCATTTTTCCTTTTGGCATTTTGATAATGTTTTGCTGTCTGTTTTATTTTCTGCTTATCTTGTAAACAGTTGTGTAAGTGTAAGATAACCTACAAAGGCACAGAAGCCAGTATTACATTTGACAGGTAGAGCTCTAACACCTCAGTATCCTTCATCAACTCTATCACTTCTCCTCTGCACCAGAGGATTTTTTTAATGTGCGACCCTATAGGCAAAACCAGATTATTTTCAGTCAGACATTTGGCTCTTAGGCTTCTATATCACTTCTTAGTTTAGAGTTTGCTGTCAACCCCAGATTTTGATACGAAGGCTGAACACCATTCTCAACGCATCCAATAATACAGTCTGACGGAGCCCCTGCTAGCCTAGTTTAGCATAGGTGCTGAAGGTGGATTGCTACACCTAGCCTAAGTGACAAATAAAATACAAACTGTGCTGTGACTTGCACATTTGCCTTTTGTAGAAATAACTATGAAAAATGAAATCTTATAAACTGATAGATACGAGCAATTATAGCTTATTCTCATTTTGGTGAAGAGCCAGTACCTGGACATGGTGACTGTGCAACATCCCTAGGTGCTAGGCTAGCGGGGCTTTGTCAGACGGGGTTATTGAATGCACAGAGGGGAGATCAATACTTACTCCTACATGAAACTCTGGTTTTGATTGAAAACAAGCTCATTCCCAAAGTCTTCAAGATCCTTTTTCGTAAACAGTGCCAGACTTGCATATCTAAATATAGAATCAGTCATCATTTTTATGGCTAAATGTCTGTCAATGTATGTTGTCAATGTATTTTCTTCCCCAAATAGTTTTTTTTTTTTTTTTTTTTTAATAGTGTGAAGATTTAAATTAGAATTATTCAAAGGCTCTTTTTCTGATTCTGGAAAGAAGTTGGCATCTTATTCGGTGCTGCAGATGCCAAGCGTTAGCATTTTATTGTTATCAATATTCTGAAGGCCCTTTTGTTTTAATCTAATTCATAACCTGATTTATAGAAACATTTTGTTCTCCAGAAATGGGAAGATTTTTTTTTTTTTAAATCATTGCATCAACAAAATGAAGAACTTTGGATGTAACTTTTGGTCATACTGTACCTCATTTGAATATTCAAGCATAAAATATAAAACAAAGTAATGCAAACCTAATTGTCTTATTGCAGATGATCAACTGAACAAGTTTTATTGTGAGATCTATTATTTCAAAAACTTCACTGTATGCACCTGTATTGCAGTATCTCCCATGAAGTAAAATCATCCCAGACATTTATCTCTTAATCCAGGCTGAAGCTGTTATTTTAACTCAAGCCTGGCCAACTGAGCATAAACACATCTCTTGGCTGTTCTCGGCTCTCTATCAGGAACACGTAACAGCAATCAGTAAACAGCAATGTGCTAAAATCACTCAACTGATTTCTGCTGGACACACGGCATGCAGCTGTTGGCTGCTGTTCTCTCTTTACTAATGGGGCTTGACAGTCTGCAAATGGGCTGCTCTCACTGCTTCATATCCTCGCTATGGACGGGTTCTGGTGCCTGGCCCTGAACTCTCATACCCCCAACCTCTACAACTGCATGTGCACATGTGCTGGGAATTTAAATGTAAGACCTTTCTAACTCTTTTTCTCATCCACCCTTTGATGCAACTATGATGTTTTCATCTGTAATATTTGAGTCCACATGTGTGGCATGTGTGTGTGTGTGTGTCACTACATGCATTGAACATAAATTCTCAGTGGCCCTCAGTTGGTCCTCAGTGTGTCGGTTTTGATCTAGGGTCAGGGGAGAAGATCAGAGCAAAGGGTGAGTCTCCAAAGACTCATAGACAAACCCTTGCTCACAGCTGATGATGACTCCCAGCAGACATCAAGTCCCTTCATCCATACCTCGACCCCAGGAGTTGCACTGGCAGCTCAGCAACTACAAAGAGCCACACAGCAGATGGTACGAACGGCTCCTGGTGGCAGCCAAGCATAGTGGCAACACCGCAGCTGTGGACATGCACTCAAAGCTTCTTTGCAAAGATCAAAAGCTGCATAAATGTTTTATCTTTCCAAACCACATTGATACCAAAGGCTAAAGAGCTTAAGACATAAAGTTTGGTTTTGGCCTGTTGACAGAGATGTGTCTTTACACCACAAAGATCACCACTTTCTTTTCGATTGAAGAAGTGTTGATTGTTGAAATGTTGTGACTGTGTCAGCTGCAAAAGTTTCCAGTCAATTTGACAGGCCTAACCATTAATTAGATGGAGAAATTACCAATGAATAGAGGACATGGACATTTCTGACCTCTCCTCAGAAACCATCAAGTCTGAGAGAAAAACCAGACAGATTATGGGCTGTAATTACATAAACACAGATGGATTCTTCTCATGCCTTGGCCATCCAAAGCCTTTTTTTTTTATTGGTTTAGCCATCCGCAAAGCTTTTAACAATGTTGACAGGTTCTTGGTGTGCAAAAGGTAATTGAAGGGTGTTTGTGAAAATGTCTCCTTTTTTTTTTTAAATTCCCATTTGATTTTACCATTTGCTTTCATTCCATCTCTGTTCCAGTCTTTCCTTCACTCTGATTTATAATGCATAATATGAAACAGTAAATGGAAGATTTAAAGACAAAGCCAAGAATTCTGTTGGGGATCTGTGCGAACCCCCAAGTGGAACTCTTTGACCCGTTGTTCTCATGTTTGTTCAGCAAAATCAGAAGTTCCATTATTTAATATAGTAGGTATGTCATCACCCTATTTATTTTATTGCATTAAGTGCTCGATTCAATGAATACAACATCTGATGAACAGCAGCTTGATACAAATTGTCAGCAGTTGTACAGTATGCTGTGTCAATATCTATTTAACAAAAACTACAAAAAAATATAAACCGTAAAAAGATGCAGAATCCTCATGTTGATTAATTTGGTCTTTTGAGCATGTGAAAGAAAGCAGGAGGGGCTGTTAACAGGTTGCACCTCTGAGGTTGGCTGAGAACAGCAGGAACACAGTGACTGCCTGTTTAAGAGCATCACACCTCTCCTGCTTCTCTGCTTCATGCTGGTTGTAGTTTTATTTAAAGTTTTGCCTCTTCTTCAGTCTCCTCAATGCTTTTCTCCACTTGTTTGTGTTTCTCTTAGTACCTCTTTTTTTCCTTTTTTCAAGTTTACATCATCCAGACTTTTTTATGATCTATTCTGTTTATAAGGAGTGATATTAATTAATCTCAAGCGAGACTGCAGAGAGCTGACCTTTAACTTTCCAAAAATAAAAGTGGCCCATTGAAACTGATTTATAGGCAGCTGATTTAAATATCTGTTCAGTCTGCAACAATGTCATGTGTTGTATTCCAGAGGATTTCTTATCATTGAAGAAAATGATTCATGTTATTTGACAATTGATCTTTTCCACAGCAAGGTTATAAACCATTACATCATTATCTCTTAGATATAGTAAAAAATGAATGTAGGCTGTGAATAGTATGGAAATATGTGGAGCGAAAAGTGTGCATGCGCGTGTCTGCATGCGTGCGCACGTGTGTGTGTGTGTGTCTGGGTGGGGGTGGGGGAGGGGAGGTTGATATAATACCTACAGCAGCAGAGCAGACAGCAGAGGCAGATGTTGCGCAGGTGGAAACGAGAGAACAGCTCCTGTCAAAGTGTCCAAGTGTATCTGCAAATCCTCCAACTCACTCTCTCTTTCTCTGACAGTAACCATCGCTTTTGCTCTTCCTTTGCATTGCTGCCCAGATAATCTCTTTCCTCTTTTTCTTCCATGTTTGTCTCTTTGGTTCTCTGTAGCCTCCTCCGTGACAGCTGACTTTGTCTTTCTTTATCTGGTTTTGTCATTACATCCACCTCTGTACCTTTCCTCTTCCTTTTGTTTTATATTAATAATTGTTTTTATATCTTTTACCCCCTCCCATCTAACTGTCTTTCTCCATCTACCTTTCTTTCTTTTACTCCCAAAGATTCATTTCTTCTTCAGTATCTATCTTTTTCTGCCTGCATCACCATTTTCAGCAGTCATCAATTATTTCTCCCGCCTCTCCTTTTCTTACCCACTTTTCCTTTTTTTTTTTTTTTTTTTTTTTCCAATTCTGCATCCTGTCTGTTTCTCCTAGCAGATTAAATCAAACACCATGTTGAATCATGAGCTGAATCATCAGAGTTGTGGTGGGAATGTAAGAGAAAATATCTGACTCTTTCACTGAACATTAACTTGAACAAAGTGTAGCACAGAATGAACCCGTGAAATATCACGGCACTGTTTTCATTCAGTTTTTATCTGCAACTGTTTGCACCAAATCACCAATATAATCACTCTTTTTCCATCTTTGCAATCGTTTCAAATAAATTCCTCCCTGGATCGTCCAAATCGAAATCCCTTCTCCCTTTTGTGTGTTCCTGTCTCAAAGCTCACGTCACGGTGGATTAGTGCAGAGGTTATGCTCTCTGTATGCACTGTGTGAACACTTCCTTTTGATTTTAGATGCGAAACCTCAGTGGATTTCAATCGAATTTCAAGCTGAGAAGGTGGAGAAGCAGCTGGAATGCTACTTAGCTGCTAACGCCGGGGCTCCCAGGCTGCTTCACAGAGGGCTGCAGTGATAAAACATACTATAATGTGAGATGTGAGACTATGGCTGTATTCATATTTCATTATGTTATATATATATATATATTTTTTTTTTTTTTTTCATCTGGATGTTGCTCAAAATGACTCCCCTTTTTAAAATTAACAAAGGGATTTGACTTGCTGACAGGACTTTTAGCTGTTGATTGAGTGCTGGGGTGACTTAGATGTGAGGAAAATAAAAGTTAAATTAAATAACTTCCATAAATGAATTCCATAAACACATAAAGAAAGCATCGTTATGTAAAATGTGTTTGTGTGTTTGAAGTGATTATTAACTCGAAACCTAAGAGATAACACAACTTTGCGACTTTGTTCAGGGTCTGAAGGTAGAGTATGTCATTCAGTGAACCGTTCAGGTTTGCAGGGTGCTGTGACATCACAAACCCAGATCAGAGCACAATTATTCAGCTTCCCCATCTTTAAATCCACCCAGTTTCATATCATGCTGGAGTTGCCGTTCCTCTTAAGT
Organism: Hirundichthys speculiger; assembly: GCA_018398805.1. Lineage (NCBI taxonomy): Eukaryota > Metazoa > Chordata > Actinopteri > Beloniformes > Exocoetidae > Hirundichthys > Hirundichthys speculiger. The sequence continues at coordinate 190,808 of JAGFBZ010002524.1, forward strand.
GGTTGTCACAGCACAAAGCTTTGTAGCAGTTTTCAGTAAATAAAAAGTATAAATTGGCAGTATAATATGATATATTAACACCTTTGCTGCTTCACCACAGCTCCTTATTGAAAGGATCATACTAAATGACTGCCAGTTTTAGGTCTTTGTATGATTTATGTTTTATTTAATGAACCAGATGGTTTCCTGAGAGATAAATAGATAGATAGAAACTGAGACGATGGGAACTTGTTGCTTCTGCTCACAACAGTCAAAGGCAAACCTGTGTTTGAACAGCTACAAAGGAGCATTTCCTCTCAGATACTACCATATAAGCACTTTCAATCTCAGTCGTTATTTATCTAGTGTTGTCAAGGGGAGCAAACTTTGAATTAAAATGTCCTCATCAGGTTAAGTGTGAGTGTCTGATGTCTTTTGTTTTTTTTAATACATATGAACAATCATAACACCAAATGTTTTATACTTCTAAACTCCCTCTGACCTTGCCACCTGCCTACAGATTATCTGTGTTCTAGCCAGAAAGCCAGTAGATTGTTAAACGGGGAATATAGAATTTCAGTCTGTTTATATTCAGGCTCTGGGGTGTGCAACAAGTGTTTGAAAGTCATTTAGAGTGTCATAACCTCTGCATGAAGCCTCCACACAGAGACACACAAGCTTAGTGATCTATCTACCTGTCAAGATCAGGCCTGTTATCGTACACAGTAACTGCAGCATGTGTGTGTGTGTGTGTGTGTGTGTGCATGTGTGTGGGCAGACTGTGGACTAAGATGATTAAATGATCGCTGTTACATCTGATACAAGTCTCAGTTACTCTGATGTGAATAACATCTCATTCTCTATCGGTGGTTTTCTTTTGTTCACTGGAAAGTGTTTAAGTACAGCCAGATCTTGCTGTATGTAAGCTGTAAAGAGAGGTTATAATTTGTGACTGTAATTCATTTTGACCAATTTGCACCATCTTTCTATCTTATTTGCAGAAATGCAGTAAAGGCAGAATTACATGTCTTCTCACCCTTCGTTCTACTCCACTTTACTTAAGTTCAGCTTTTATGAGAGTTGGGATCGTCTGGGGAGGGTAGCTTTGACCTTCCTGGGTGTGGGTACAAGGTGGGGCTGGCACTTCTGGGAGAGACGGATTGGTTCCAGTGTTCTCACATCAACACAATTTTCTTTCCTGCTTTGACTTTGGGAACAAAATGTGTCACTGGTACATTGAGGGTGGGTCCCCACATCATAAAATTACCAGAAGGTTTTAACTAGTCTGGCTCAGGTACAAAACAAAACTTTTCTTACCTAAGATTTTGGCTGTAAAATTATCCAAAATGAAATGTGTTGAAAGAAAATAACACTGTGGCCTTAATATTATTAAGTTAGAGGTATTTCCATAGAGTTCTGTGGCTGTCAGCTGTCTGCAAGTCAAAGATAATGAGGGAAACAGAGATTGTATGTAAAAACTCGATTCCCAGAAAAGTTGGGAAGTTTTGTTAAATAAAACAGAAACCTACATTTCTAATTCAATTTGCCTAATTTAAAAGACACAAGCACAAAAGAAAAATTTTTTCAATCATTTCTGATGCCAGCTGCTCATCCAAAAAAAAAGTTTAGAGAGACAAAGAAAAAGTAACATAACACAATCAGCGTTTTAAATAGTGACAGCTGACGATTTCAGGATTGGATACAAATGGGGCATCCATCTATCTCTCTCTCTCTCTCTCTCTCTCTCTATATCTATATATATATATATATATATATATATATATATATATATATATATATATATATATATATGTGTGTATGTGTGTGTGTGTGTGTGCACCTGGGTCTGTCAACATCTGTAGTTCAGGGAGTCTGGGGAAATCTCAGTGTGTAAAGGCCAAGGCCAGTAATTACTGTTGGATGTGCGTGACCTTCAACTCCTCAGGCAGCGCTCCACGAGACCTGTCGTGGCTTGTGCAATCGCTAAAGCTGAAGTGACTCGGAAGTAACTTGGAAAACCGTTGTCACTCAGTACAGTGCGCTGCTGCATCCAGAAATATAACTTGAAAGTGTGTAATGCATGGAGGAAGCAATATATCAGCTCCGTGCAGAATCACTGTTGAGTTGTCTTGGCACAAGCTCATCTCAGATGGACAGAAAGACGGTGGACATCTGTTCTGCAGTCAGACGAGTCCCTGTTTCAGAGACCATCCGGACTGTTATCAGGGAAAGGTGTGTAAAGCCAGAATGTGCAACAAGACCCATGACATGGACCATGTTGTGCCAATGTCCAAGCTGAGACAGGCTGGACGTGCACAGATGTGAAGACAGCACTGCTGGAGAGGAGTTTGGAGAGATATGTGCTACCATCAAGTGGTGTCTTTTCCCAGGAGCTCTGTGGTTATTTCAGCAGGAAACTGCCAGACCTCACTGCACAACCTACAACTGTGTGGTTTAATAGACACACAGTGGGCGTGCTTTACTGGTCTGTCTGCAGATTTGTGTCTTTTTAAAATGTATGGTGCATCCTGAAGAGAAGAAACAAACACTGAGTGTGAACTCTGAGCAGCTGAAATCTTGTATTTAACAAGAAAGAATCCAGTTGCTCTTGCAAAATTGCAAGAATCAGTATCCTTACTTCCCAAATGATTGAGAGGTGTAAATAAAAGCAACATTGGTGTAACATTTTAAACATGTGTCTTTCCTGCTAGTGCTTTGCTGGCACCTGGAGTTACCAAAAAATAATTTATTTTTTCACTTTTCTTTCTCCAATTGATTTCCAGGTATTCAGTTTTTGATTTCAGTTTTGTAAATGTCGCCTTTATTAAGCCAGCTCAGAGAAAGAAAGAAAAATAAAGAGAAATAAAAAGTTGTACAGTTTAATATGTGAACACGAGCTTCACATGAAAACTGTGATATAACATTGCTGTAGTTGTGCTTTTTTCTCATTTGTCTCAACATAGGATTTAAGCTTTCCAACAGTTTCAGGTTCCAGCCCTGTCAAGTCTGAGATTTGCTTGATTTTTTTTCTTTCTTTTTTCAGTTTCTCTGCGCTTTAAATTTTGTTCATCTGAGGTTGTGTTTATCTAATTGTAATATCTGTTGACAACCAGGTGGTCTTTAAATTACTTTTCCTGATATGGAAAACAGGAGAGTTGAAAGTGAGGCACTGTTTTTTTTTTTTTTTTTTTTTCTCATGTGATGTTTCATCTTGTTCTGGTTCCCAGTTGGCCTGGACTCATAGTCTGTGGTGGTGAAACCACTGCGCTGAGTGAAAACTGATTGGGAGATGATGATAGTGTGTACGTAGCAATGCAGTGCACGAGTAGCTATTTAAATCAGTAAGGTATTTACTGATATCTGTTTTCTTTATTCATTGAATCAAGTTTGGAGCTTTTTATCAGAATAAGACACATACATCAGGCTCATAATTACCACTGGATTTCTGCAGAACTTTACAAATGCACATGACATATCTCTCTTTTTTCTGGTGCGTCTATCATCTACAGGCAGAGTGTAGTGGGAGAGAAACCTCCTGCTGAGACAGGAACCGATTCCCCAGAGAGCACATTATCATTATGGTGCATATTGCTCTTTAAAAACATAGGAGGGACAGAGTTTGTTGGTTTTTGTCATATCACGTTGTCAGAAGTGGTTGCAGAATGTCTCTAAGATTGCTCCTGCTGAATTAAAACTGTTGGCTTTTGCTTTGATAACAGGGATTTATTTTGGGAGAGTGGAAGCCACAAAGCCTATTAGAGTTTATGTGTAAATCACATTTAACATGCATGAAAGAAGTCTGTGGTGAGCCTCACTGCAGTTTCGTTGAGAAGGATATCCGCTCATCATTCACTACATAAATGGAAAAGCTGTTTGAAAACACAAAGTTAGGTCCTAATTTTAGATGACTAGTCATGAATTTGAGACGAATTATGGAAAAGACATTGTTTATGTTAAAATGCAGTAATTTAGGTGGTACTGAACAGACATACTTAAGCACAAATGTAATCCAATTTCCCTTTTCCCATATGTGTACATTTCTGTCTGACAGTGGAGTACGACAGGGAGTTCTCTCCGCTGCGGCGTCACCACAAGGAGTTTAAGTTCAACCTCTCGCAGATCCCAGAGGGCGAGGCCATCACCGCAGCTGAGTTTCGCATCTACAAGGAGTGTGTGAGCCGAGCGTTCCGCAACCAAACCTTCCTGCTCAAAGTCTACCAGGTGGTCAAGGAGCATCCGGACAGGTACCTCGTAAACATGCACTCGCCTTGGAGGATTGTTAACAAGGACTGCTGCTTCACATCAAACATCAAAACCTGTGAATAGATCTTTACACAAATAGTGCAAAAGAATAGAATAGAATAGAATAGAATAGAATAGAATAGAACGCCTTTATTGTCATTACACAGAGTGTCATGAGATTCAAAGCTGCCCCATAGAGTGCACACAGGATGAAGTATGTACAAAGAAAAATATATATATATATACAAGTATTTACACAATAAAGAAAATAAACCAGTAGGCAGAAACCTTGAGATAAGTGAGATTGTGAATATTATACATGCAACAGTGGGGAGTCGATGATTTGTAGTAATAATGATACTCTGGTGGTATGGGTAAAGTGACATGTGAAAATAGCAGCATTCAGTAATAAATAAATATTTGTTATTAACAGGGTAAAAATACAGATTTCAGTTTACAGTGTGAATTTAAGGCAGTAGTGGTAAAGTGATATGTGATAGCTTTCAATAATAAATAGTGGTTATTTACAATACAAAAAACAGAAAAAAAAACAAAAAAAAAAAAACCCAGGAAAGTAAATGAAACAAAACCAGGACAAAACAAAACACACAAACTCTTTGTGATAGGTTTGCAGAAGGGATGTATTTCTTCTTGCTGAGGATCAACAGTGACGATGTGAAATTGTAGCTGCAATCATCAAGTGTTTTGAATTGATTTCGTTTTCTGGGTAGTGATACTGATACAACCCCTCCTTCTATGTTGCTCTCCATTGCTTGTGTTTAATGTAAAATCAAGATAAATATCTTCTTACAGAAATAGCTCAGCTTCACATTCCTCCCGTCCTCTAAATGAGCACAGCTCAATACATGCCAAACGTGTACGTTATGTCTGCAGGGACACTGCACACTTCAGGATTTCTGAATGATGCTTTCTGAACAATATTTCTGCTTATGTTGATGTTTTATGAAGCCCGCCAGAGTGCAAATTATACAATGACAATTGGGGGGGGGGGGGGGGGGGGGGGTGTCAACATTTTCTAGAGATGACAAAAATGACATTTTGTCCCTTCTTTAGGGGGGTCGAAGTTGTAATAAACCCCCCCGTAATTCGCACTATGCTGCCCGCTGTGAAGCAACACAAAGAAAAATTCTGATATATTTTTTCCATTTATCATCTTATACGTGGGTTTCTGCGCCACACGTCTGAGTAACATTCCTGGTGTGTTTGACAGAACCAAAACCCCAAAGTAGAGGATGATGTACCAAATGGCAAAAAAAGGATCGTATCCGTTTGCCAAGACCTGAACACGATTGTAAATCGAGGCCAGTCGAGTGTTTGAATAAGTTCCCTTGAGTCCTGAAGGCACCACACTTTAGTCCACACTTCTCGTCTCAGAAAGCAGAACTCTGGTCCTGAGTCATAACACTTTATTTCTTGTAACTACTCAGGTAACGAGATGATGCACGTCCCAGGATTTGTATGCATGCAGACTTTCCTCTGTATAAACACGAGGCTTCTCATTGACATTTATATCAGGCCATGCAAGTACTTGGAAATGTTTAACTATTTGTCGTCAAGAATAATGTTTAGATATGGCAATTATCGTGTTTGATAACAAATTTACGGAGATAATTAGCACAGTCCACGTTAACAATCAGTGCAACCTCTGGCCCAGACTAAACGCTCACTCTTGCCTTGTACAGATTGTTTACAGAAGATATCATTTCTGTTGAATCTGTAGCCTTGTACTGAGCATTTTTGCTTAATGAGTCCACATTAATGGTCAACATTACAACCTTGCCGCTAATGTTTCCATGTAAGGAGAGCAGAAACCCAACCGAGTCAGAAAACCAGATAAGACCATTGAGAAATATTAGCTTATGTTTTCCAGTCTATATTAAACTCTGAACTATGAAAAATCCTTTTTTTTTTTTTTTTTAGTTGCTTTTATTGAGTCAACAGGAACTCAGAAATGCTGAAAATGTTTATTAAATAATATTATTACAATCTTGTGACATTCGCTGACTGCACTCAGTAATGTTTGTAAGCAAGTATGTTTTGTTTATCTGTGAATAGACACAAAAACACGTCTCTCCTTAAAAATCTGTTACTGTATGGACAACTAACATACTTGATTGATATATTATTTGTGTTTGAGCAACAAAAACAGCTTAAGGTGAGAGTATGTGACATCAAATGTTTTCAAACTGCAGTTCCAGGCCAAACGCTGGCCTGCAAAAACGCATCAGCTAGAAATGTTGGCTTAGTATAATTTACTGTGTCAAAAGGTTCATATGGTATCAAGAGCTACTTATTTGCTGCATTCCTTTATCCCCACAATGGCTGGTTTGTACGTTCCAGCCTGGAGGTTAAACCTTTTATTATTGGAGATATTTGGAGATTAAAGGGTCCTTATATCTAGAATTTCTGTATTATTGTAGGCCAGGTTTTGTGCCTTGAAGAAAATTACAGCCTGTCCTTCTCACTATCAGTTTAAAAACAAAACAAAACAAAAAAAAAACAACAAAACAAAAAACGACAGTGTAGTATGGATTCAATGAAAAACATGAAAGTTGTAGCTGATTATTGTTTTCTATTCTTATCTCCATTCTTCTCTAAAATTGTTAGTGAGGCAGATCATTAGAGATCATACGAGAAAAAAAAAAAAAAAACAAGCCAAGAGATTATTTACTCCTACGTCTTTGCTGTTTTTCCTATTTGCGAAACTGAACCTTTGTAATCACCCCAGTCAGCAGGAAGCCGATTAACTTTCCCGTGCCCCTCCTTTTCGTTTAAAATCTGACTTCTGTTTTGGCTTTCAGCCGTAATGATAGAGTGCATAATTAGCATGACAACCTTTGAACTTTTCATTTGATTGGAGTGGTTTCTCAAACAGCGGGCGAGGAATGTGAGCCCTGACAATGCCAGAAATGTGGTGGCCTGATATGAGAAAAGGCAGGTTGCTGCAAAGACTGTCCAACGCAATGTCCAGCACTGAGCCTCAGTTGATGATTTTCTTTAACTGCACGAGTATTTCAATAAACTTCCGATTTCTTATTTGTTGTTCAGGTTTGCAACTGTTTAGACGCCATTTTGATAGACTTATAAGGCAGTTGTAGCCTCACAAAATATATTTTCTCTGGAGATGTAATATTGATGTGGCGATCCTGTAAATGTCCAGCTTTAATACTGTAGCCATGACAAACATGTGAACAACTCCTCCCCCACAGCAGTCACTGACATGACTTGTAAAAAAAAAAACAAAACTGTTTTGACTTTTGACCCTATTATTTCAGTTCATTTAAGCAGTCAGTTTATAAAAGGTTTTACAGTCGGCAGGTGACTGTCTAATGGACCCACCGCCATCCTTTATCACACCAGTGTGGTGTGACAGTGAGCCCAGCTGTGACGAACACATGAACAGGCAAACTGGGTGCAGGGACTCGTTGGGAAGCTGTCAGAAGCAGTCTCATTAATGACCAATAAAGAGGGGCTGCAGAGGCACGACTGCATTCAGCAAACACCTGGATGATTGTGTGGCTTTGATGTCGGCGCTGAAGGAGGGTCCGACAGGCCCGCTGCTGTGTTGTTACTGCTGTAATGAGATAGTGGGAGGACAGGACCTCTTATCACTCACAACCTTCCTTTTCCTTATATCCTCTCTTCTCTCTTCTCATTAAATTGTCACACTTCTTTTCGCTGTTTGACACGTTCCTTATCTTGAATCCTGACTCGTTCAGACAAAACTTTGTAAATGATATTCAAAAACTTGTAGCTCAATACCAGAATTTTACATCTCTCCTTCCGTCAGCCCTCAGAGAGGTAGACTTTGAGGTCAAGTCTGCACTGACATTTTTTTTGTCTATCCCAGCATTTTCTATTAAGTGCAGATATCTATCTTCCTGTCATTATGTGATGACACTGTTGATACAGCTTCCTACATTTCCTTTGGTTTTTTTAAAGAACGAGAGCAGCTTTCTCTGGTGTTCTGGGATCTTCATGGCAGTCTGCTTCACGTCTGCATGTTTACTGCTGTTGGAAAAAATATAGCAACAACTACATAAAGTACAGCATCAAAGAGAAACAGTCTAAACATCTGCTTTTTTTTTTTTTTTTTTTTACATTTTCTTAATCTATACACATTTTCAGCTTGGACAGTTTGACAGCTGCAACTAACTTTCAGCTGCCTAGAAATACATCATAACAAAGTTGTACAAGATCATTTAAAGTCATAGGAAGCCTCTTTTTCACCTTTTAAATTGCTGTGCATGTGAAAAGTGAAAAATCATGGAAAAGTATGAAAGTGTGGACTTTAATTTGAGTCATTGCCAGGGCTTGAAAAGTTGAGTAAAAACAAGTGTAAGTTCTTTATTCATTGAATCAAGTTTGAGGCTTTGGGGAAAGCCCCAAGTGTTTCCAGTCTACTTCTGTATTCTGTTTTCTAAAGCATATAGTTCTGAATATTTAAAGCTCAACAAATTAAGCAAGCAGTATGACTTTCATTATGTTTTTGGCCAGTACAAGCTTAAAATCAAAATCCGTAACGTACGACTGAACACACACCTGAGGGCAGAGCTGCCCAACCACTGCTGCCAGCAAAACCCACTCAATACAAAACTGCAGCTACTGTAGACCAGGTTAGAGTAAAAATAACATTTTAGAGTCACTCAAATTTTCATGGAACATACTGTAGTGTTGCAAATAAGTAAATATCAAGCAGATATGCATGAACGCTACAGTGATGCCGTTAATCAGAAAAGTGAGCAGAATGTTTTTTCGGGTAGAAAACCACCTTACACCTGCTTTCATCTCTTTAACTAATCAGTCGAAGTGGGGACAACGTGCAGAAATTAAAATATAAAGCCTTCTTACATGACTCTTAGATTTACTTTGACTTTTATTTCTTTGCAGACATTTATGAAGCCAATACTTTTCATGTTTTCATGTAAAACATGAAACCTCACTCATATTGTAACGCTCCTCCTTTAAACACTTAAAGGTTTCTGCACTGAGGACACCAAGTAATGACGCGATTCACTTGTAATCCTGTGCTATTCTTGCTCCAAACGCGTCTTACAAATGTCAAACCTCTCTGCACTTTCTCTGTTGACTGCAGGCCAGTCCAGGACTTGTAACCTCTTTCTTCTCAGCCTTTGTAACGTGTCCAGAATGTGGTTCTGCATCATTTAATCGAAAGATAAATCTCAGCGTAGATTTCGGCATTAATGCTGAGATCATAACAAATCAAGTGCACTGACAGAACCCGATACCAGCACAGAACCAGAATTTTGGACTTGCTGCTGATAAAAGTCTGGTTGATGTCTTTGGTTTGTCTTTGGCACACAGCTCCCCATTTTTTCTCAAAACGACATGGAATACTGATATGTATGAACACTGCACAAGTCCAGAGACGTCAACACAGACAACGTTTCCTATTTGCATGGTAAAGCTTCTTGTGCCATTTGTGAATACATTTCTGTATTTCAGTGCTTGACAGAGGTTTTCCACTGTCATTTCTTGTCCGTGTGGTTATATCAGTGTTGATGAAAAGCAGTCCTGATGCAGCTCCATGAAGCATCAGAGATCATGGGTGTCCCGCTGTGGCCAGCGCCCTTTAAACACTGACATGCCTCCAGATTCCTTGAGTAGTTTATTGGTATTATGCACTGTACAGGTGAATATTCAAACACTACCTGTTTAAATTAACATCTTAAAAAAAAAAAAAAAAAACTTACTAGCACGAATTTTCCCCAGAAATAACATTTTGGAATGTTTTATAAGCTGGAAACGTAGCTGAAATGAAGCTGACAGGAACAAATTTGGGTTCATTCTCTTTTCAAAGAAACTAAAGTAAATCACTGCATTTTTATTTCTCTTTCATGTATTATCTGTATTGCCCCAACTTTTTCTGAATTGTGGTTTCATTTAAAAAAGAAAAACAAAACAAACAAAAAAAAAAACATTTAAGGAACTTTAACTCACTATTAGTGATTCAAATTGTTATAGGTACGGTCGCTTTATCATCACAGCTGGAGAAGCTGTATGTTAAACCTGTCTGCGTTTGGTGCTATATAGTCAAAGAACCCAGAGCTGCAGAGTTCTGGCAATTATTTGGTAATATAACAGCTTATGCAGTAACAATCTGACACACATGTTAGTAGTTTGATATAAATATTCATATTTGCACTGTAATAGGTTTCTAAGTAAATATGGGGAACTTGAAATAGAGTAAACATTATATTGCTTCTGTTGGAACTAAATTCAAGTTAGACACTGTTTACTTTTCCACTGGACATTAAAATCCTGGCCAAGATAAGGCAGCCTCATGAAGAACATCACATTAAAAAAAAAGCTACATTTTTAACTCAACCTGTTATGTAATTTGTGACATATGTAGATATAATACAGTTCTGCTTCACACATTACAGCGTTTAACTCTACACAACTGCTCAGACTCATCTGCAAATTATTTTCACAGAGCTACAACTGTTGGGACAATTTAGAATTTCTGCCATGTTTCCTTAAAAGTCTGACCTTATTTACAGTTTTTTTTTTTTTTCTTTTTGTCCTGTGACGATAGAGAGGCAGATCTGTTCCTGCTCGAGTCTCGCAGGCTGTGGGCCGCTGAAGAGGGCTGGCTGGAGTTTGACATCACTGCCACCAGCAACTTGTGGGTTATGAGTCCAGTGCACAACCTGGGTCTTCAAGTCAGTGTGGAGACCAGCAGCGGTGAGGGATTCAGTTACACTGAATATTTTTTTTATTTGGAATTATTAATTTTTTTTTTTTTTTTTTTTTACACAGCATGGTTTCAGATTTACGTAGCCCACAAATCCATGACTTTGTGTGGTTGTTAAGTACAGTCTTGTGTTTCCGGAGCAGGGCGCAGCATCAGCTGTAAGGAGGCGGGGCTCGTAGGACGTGACGGTGCACTGGAGAAGCAGCCGTTCATGGTGGCATTCTTTAAAGTCAGTGAAGTGCATATCCGTTCCGCCCGCTCCACTGGTGGAAAACGTCGGCAGCAGAACCGCAACCGATCCACGCAGCCGCAGGAGGGATCCAGAGGGCCGGGCCCAGCGGGTCAGTCTGCACAAACACTAAACCTTAACTGACCTCGTCACACAGTGCAACCATAATTGTATTCAGACACAAAACTGGCCTCAGTTTAACCCCACTATATCTATATCTGATGTCCAACCTGTTGAGATCAGTAGATGGGCAGCATGTGCTGAAGTCTGGCTGAAGTGGTTCCCTTTGAAATACTTGATAAATTGGATGTGACTTCTGCCGGATCTTTCTCTAATCAGCCCCCATCAGAGGGGAACCGTAGCTCAGGGATGATGTCCAAGGTCTGCTTTTACTGCAGCTCCTCTTTATGGATTAATGGAAGTGCAGCATATCCCAAAAAGTTCATGTGAGCAGGGAATATGATGTTTTTCAGGGCAAAACATGAAATTTGTGATTTATGAAGGGGATTTCTATGGGGCTCACCACACAGGCTGAGTTACACTTTTAGTGGGAGGAACTGGCCTCAAATTTAAGCTAGATGAGTTTCAATTTGAGATTAAATGTGTAGTGTTCAGTTTAGAGTGCTTGAGACAGGAGTCTAAAGCAGAGGTCTCAAACTGATCTGTGAAAGGGCCGTGTGGCTGCAGGTTTTTGTTCCAACCATGCAGAAACACAGCAGACTTGTTTCATTCAATCAACTGAACTGGTTTAGACCTTCAGTGAAGACAAATGACTAAAACAAGTCATCTGTGCTGCTGCATGGTTGGAACAAAAACCTGCAGCCACACGGCCCTTTCACGGATCAGTTTGACACCTGTGGTCTAAAGGGAGGTTTCTTGTTGCCTCATGGTATAATTTACACTATAAAATGAAGACCCATACCTGAAGAATCCAAAGATTAGGCACTAAACAGAGGAATACTGAATATTCAGTGTTTTAGATGACCTCATGTTTGAAGATCCTCTTCTCACTTAGCAGATGATGTAATGAGCAAGTATATTCCCCATGCAATGAGCTCCACAAGCTTTGCAAATTAAATCAAGCCCCAGTCTACCCTGCTCTCACCTGCAGTGTAACTCTGGCCAGACTTCATAGTGCTTAAAGCTTAGCTGCTCTCATGAAGCTTCATTGTGTCGCTGAAGGAGGTGCTCAATAAGCCTGCCATTGATATTAGTTTGATCCTTGACTAATTTGACAGATGAAGCATCATAATGGATCCCCAAAGCCACTGCAGTGCAAAATGTTGTGTCAGAGCAGAAATTGTAGGCACTACTGAAGCAGCTAAACACAGTACTTCCATATAGGAAATGTATTTCTGATATTTCAAAGAATCACTGTATTCTAAATCTCATCACAGCAGATACATTTCAAAATCACTAAAACTCTTGCTTTCTGTAGAATTTTTTCAAATCAACCAGATAAATGAGGTCTAAAATGAAGTGAAAGTATATTACTTTTTTCTACATAAAGAGCACCTTTCTTTCTAAAAATAAGATATTGACTTTTAGCTGTTTCACTAACTGAACGTAACGCAAAACTTAGTTTACAAATGGATGAGGATGACTTTCAGTGAAATATGGTGTTGCTAAGTTTAAATATTTCATGTAGGATTATGTATCAGTGAACCTTCCCAAATAGTTTGGCTCAGCAGCGGTATAAAATCGGCGCACCTGCTTGCCGGACGTTTGATAAATGATGTGCCAGAATCGGCCAAGTGTACTTGTGTTTCAGGCCAGCCACACAACAGCCATCAAAAGCTAATGATCAAACTTGAGATTGCTGCAGTATGTGCCACAAATTCTACCAAAGTCTTGGGCAGAACTGACTCGCTTCTTGTCGCCCGGTGCCAGAACACGGCTTACTGCGCTGACACAAAGCTACAAATAGCCCATGTTGGCTGGCTACCCGGGAAGTAGTTTTGCTCTGCTTTGCTTCGTCTGCTCTCTTTAATGGCTCTACCATCTGCATGGTATGCAGATGTATTTGCAGGACAGGTTGGGTTTGTCCTCGCTGCTGCTCTGCAAATACTTTGCTGGTTCTATTTTCTGTTTGTTCAGAGTGTCTTTAGTGATTTTTCTCAGTAGGCTGCACTGCACTGCTGTGAAAACATGAGGGTTGCAAGTCCAATTCCTACAGGGCTTCTTCTAAGTGATTGCGTTAGATGAAAGCTTTGGCAAACAACACCGAGCAAAGACTCATCCTTTGTTTTGTTAGGGCAGAGTTATTTTACTTCAAGTTCAGATCTGTACTTAACTAAGTACAGATCTGAAGATTCCTTATCGATTTTCTAATTGATAAGGAATGAGGTCCATAGTCCGCCTTTGTGTCTTAGCTCGCATCAAGAGAATAAGAAAACTGTGAGCGAAGAAAATCTGTTCAGAGATCTGCTCCAACAATGACAATCTGTTAAATATGCACTTTACATAACCCAAAACATCAAGACCTCTCCGCCTCGCCACTCGGGACCACTGGGAGTGTAAATATTTAGATCCTACACAGGAAGCAGAGAGGCCCCCCTCGTGATAACCGTGTGTCCGCGGCCAGCAGAGGGCTGCCGGGATTGGACGAGGTTGGAGGATCCGTGAGGAATTCAGGAGGGCATATGGTTTCAATACGACATCACTCATTCCAGAGACAGGGAGGAGGCCGCGATGGATGAGGAGAGCATCCGTCTTGTGAAGCGCTCATGGGGAGAAGCAAAATGCGGATGTTGTACCTCAGTCTCTGTTTGGGACAGGGCTACAGACTGGGAGTTCAAGCCACCACAGAGCTAGCCAAAAGGGATATTTCACCACTTCATCTTTACACTTTTTTTTTTTTTTTTGAATGGCGGTAGATCTTCAGCCGGGAGGCAGCAACGTGTTTGTTTTTAATTGCTAATGCGTCCCCCACTTCCATATAGAGGCTTTAAAAAGTTTCTTCAGCATAGGTTGATTTAGGGTGTGTGGCTTGTATTTATTTATTATTCATACATTTGACCTTACCTTCTAGCACACCTCCAAAATACTCCGCTGTCTCTGCAGAATCTGTAAAACAGCTTTTTAACTTGGAAACTACATTTCCCCAACTGAAGTATATATTCACAATTTTAACCGGCTGGGTTTAAAGGACATGTGATGATAAATATCTTCCAGATGACAAAAGAAAACAGATTCAGCCAAATAAGTTTCTGCAACTTTTTTGTTTTGAAATAATAGTGTAATTATGAGTGTAATAAATCATCTCTGTTTTGACTGTTAAAAGGTAAACCGTGTGATTTTTGCACAGTCTTGTTTGCTTGTTTAGAGGTCAAACTGGTGTTTTTAATTCACATTTGCTCTTATATTTAGAGTAATGTGCGGGAGGTCTGAATATTCTCGACTATAAGTGTGATATTTCAACCCACTCAGGGTGTGCCTGATGTGTGCTCTTGTGTACCTCACCAAATGAACAATACAACACCTTTAAAGGTAATTTGGGGTTTGGTGGACGAGGAAGGCAGGGGAGGTAATGGCAGTCGGGTAGGGCTCTGGCTGTGGGGGAGGTTAACAACCATCCGGGGAAGGAATACTACGTCCCGGCTCAGCACTGGCGGCCTGTAATTAGGTGTAGCCAGTCATTAGCTGCACTGCTAAAAGACTGACCAGGCTAACAGTATCGTTTAAAGCATTATAATAACACGGCGCTCAGCCAGCTGTGTTTTTTCATCTGTCCCTCCTCTCCTCCCTCCTCCTCATTCTCCTCACTACTTCCCCACCCGACGTCCTTTTGTTTACCGTTGGAGTAATTAGACATGGCGGAGCTCACTCGCGGGCTTTAATAACCTCTGTGATGAAAGACAGGAAGAAAGATAAACCCCAGTAGTCATGGTAGGAGGGAAGGAAGAAAGAAGAGAAATGTCAGAGGCAACAGTGACGTTCTCCTTTCATGTCTTCAGTGCTGTTGGGACGCTCTCCTATTTGGATTTTACACCTGCAGAAACCAAGTTTAGGTTTCTTGAACACCAACCATTTTATGCCACTAAACCTAAAACTGCAGTTGCAGCATTTAAAATGGCACCATTTGATTTTTATATTTTCGGAACAACCCACGATAAATATAATTTACAGCTTTTTCCTCCTCACAGAGGGGGCAGTGAAAGTTTTTCACAGGTTTAATGAATGGCTGGTAGTGTAGAGAAGGGTTAATACAGCATATCGAAAGTCTCACTGTTCAATGTTCAGTAAGCAGCTGTGTTTCCCCTACCATTGAATAGACAGGGTGGGAACCGGCAGCCACTGCCCCACCTCAATGAGTTCAATGTGAACTGGGTTTGAGTGCAGAGTGCTGGTGTCACATGGTCTAATGGGATGTTTGTCTACTCACAGAGAAACATTTCCAGGTTACATTTTCTGCTGTAATATGGCAGTATGCATTGGTATTAGAATCTCATTAAAGGAAATCCTGATATTTTTTTTCCATGTGAAAGTCAAATGGTTTGTCTGACTGCAGGATAAAGGTAAAGTAGAGTTCATGGTTTAAAAATGTCTCCACATGTTAGAAAATACCTACAAATACTGTATTGTCTTCACTGTGAATGTGATTTTTTTTTTCCATAGTAAAAATGAACTACATGGTGAGAATTGTTTCATCTCCTGTCTCACTGTGAAAGCTACCAGTCACTGAAAAAAGATCCACGTCTGTGTAAATGCAGTGCAGCGTTTAGGTTTCTACATCAAAGTTATTCTCATCTTCCAGTGTGAGATGGTGAAGGAGCTAAGACGAGCACCAAAAACCAAACATGCTTATGGGTGTAGGAAGTTTAAAATTGCAGATTTAGGAGAAACATATTCATTAGCTATCTTGTACAGACTGATAGCACTTGTATATTAGACTCTTAAATCAAAAACTAAGGCCACTGAGGACAAACTTTGATTTCGATCACAACTGCATGGCGCACCCATCGCTCCTGCTGGATCTAAATGAAATATCACAAATAGTGTAACCTTTAATTGGTATAATATATAATCATATGCAGGGTCTGTTTTTCACCTTCCTTGGCACCTCTGCTCTTTGACAGGGAAGGAAAAAGAAATGAAAGGAAGCCTCACGGGAGCTGGAGCTCAGCGGTAGCTGTGTGGCATTAAATTTTTACAGGCAGGAAGGGGAGATGTGGTTTATGAGCACCACAAATCTGGGCTTTTACACTCAATGAAAGCCCATAGTAAATATCAGCTTTATTCCTCTTCAAGAGCCCCACAGACTGTAAATGCTGATGGCTTTGAAGGCCAGGAGGTGCAAGGAAAATGTGTGAGAAAGAGAGTGAAAAAGAAGCGTGGTGCTTAATGTGATGGCCTGTTCTGTACAGTGAATGGATGATTCAATTCAATTCAATTATACTTCATTTAAATTCAAAAATATTTTGTTCATCCAGAAGGGAAATTAATTAATTAAGCATGTGTGTGTTCACTGTGAATTTAATATCTGTTTATGAGGCTACTGAGTGACGAGATAATTATAGGACAGATCAGGTTGTTTTATTATGTTATCCAAATGTTTGCTGCTTTTCAAACAGAAACATCTAACTGCGGATTTGAACTGGGCAACGGACTGAATGTGATATTTTGTCACTTAAAGAGCCCATGTTAAGCTTTTCCTGACTTTAAATGGTTCGAAAAGGATTTGTAGAATCATACATTTATCTTTTACAGTGTTTAGTTTCATTTTGACCAGTACACAGTGGTTGACATGTCATTAATAAATAATAATATAAATAATAACACAAGGTTTTAGAACTTTTTTTTTCTTCAAAACTTCATTATCGTGATGTCCAGAACAGTCTGTCTTTGCTAAGTGGACCCCAAGCACAGAACTACCACATCTGGACCCCACATTGGATCCGTCCTGCTCCTATGAAATCATGACTCAGCAGGAGTCAGCACCTGCTGAAGAAAGTGAAAGAATGCGTCCACCGATGGTCACTAAAAAAAGTGTTGGGTAGTTTGTCTACAACGCAGCACTTCTCACTCAGAAACATCCTGCAACAGTCAGGCTGATGAGAGCTGACTGGAGGCTGTCGACCGTCACTTTCTACGTCACATTTGGGGCCGACAGCGTACGACATTAATAACATGCCCTGAATCAATACAGCCGTTTCACAAATGATGCTGTTTTGATACTGAGTTATTCATGTGAGGTAGTCGTGCTGAGGAACTTCGCATTGCCACGCTGTCCCGTCATATTCCACATTTGGTTGTTTTAGAAAAGACACCAACAGCAGCAGAGTTGGGGTACTGGGGGTGGGCAATAAAAACAAAGAAAAGTGGCAACACGATATCAAAAACCATGGAGACACAGTCTACATAGAAAGTAGGTAATTACAAAACTTGGTCTGGCTAAGTTGACTTCAAAATCTCATATTATAGGACCCTTAAATAATGTCATATTAAATTCTAACAAACAGTGCTTTCATCATTTAGAATACAAATTGAAGTTCGTAATTAGAATACGGACAGGTGTTTCTGTCTTCAAGCACAAGTCATGTTATTAGAGAGATGATCAAACTTTGCGATGTGAGCTGCCATAAACACCTCACAGATGGTGTCTGCGGCCTCTCGAGTTCACGTGTGACCAGCGTGTTGGCAGCTGTGCTGCTTCATTCACTCTCCACCCCGGATTGTGATGTGACCTGAAGCTGAATGTCACGCATCATGAAGCAGACCTGGATGAGGGAGTAGGGGGCCTCAGTCAGAGAGTGTGTGAGTGTGCAGCTTTGGTATGTGCACTTTGAAGCAGTGAGTATATTACTCCATTTAGAATTTTAGCATACAGAAACCTGTGGACTGGTATACACGTTTACTGATTAAAGCCCCAACGCATCAAATTCCAGTATTAACACTTACATGTCTATACATTTACTCTTTCCAATAATACTGACTTGCAGTAAAACACTACAGGAATGTGCCATTTCTATCTATTAATACCAGCTCAGGTTGTAATCAGGTCAGCCAAGTTTCTCAGCCAATCAGCTTTGTTTTTTCAATGGCACTTTTCCTCTGTCCTTGCATGTTTCCTGTATATAAACACTGTACACACTATAACTGCTCCTCACAATGAAAGCTAAATGTTTTTTTTAATAGAATAATAGGAATAACTGCTGATCCAGGATCAGGATGATTGTTTGTGTAGGTCTCCATAAAGCAAATGTGTGGGGAATGCTGAAAGGTCAGTCAGTCCAAAGGGAGGCAGGATAAATGTATATAAATACGCGACCACACATTCATGTGTGTCGTCTACACGCGCAGATCAACACAGAGATACTGCCTTGATACTCATGACCACAATTGCTGACTGCACAGACAAACAGTAAATTCTGTATTTCCACATTAGCAGACACCCATCAAATGGCCTTTCCTATTGAAAAGGAAATGAGGGAAACACCTGACTGTGTCTGACGGTTACAGATGGCCCTTAAACCCCACAGCCCCTCGACTGCTTCACTCAGTATCACCTTTAGTTTCCTCTCGTGTTCACAGTTAACCTGACTCATCAGATGACATACAGTATTCATGCTTTGCTGCAATTAAAAAAGAAAAAAAAAAGGAACAAAACGAACCATTCTGGTTCAAGGAAAATTTTGATAATGTTTTGCATCTGATTCATTTGACACCGAAATCTTTTGAGAGCAGCTTAACCCAGTTTCTTTAGGCAAAGCAGAGTTTTTGTACAGATCATTTCATATGCTTTACAAACCATTAAGATGAAAAGAATAGAAAAAAAATGTAATGAATAAAAACAGCATAAAATTGGAAATAAAATGAATTATAAAATCAAAACTAGAAAAGCACTCAGAGAGCGCAGCCCTCCGCCAAGCGCAACAATTACCGAAAATTTGAAAGTGATCCAGAATCCAGGATTTCTTCGGGATCACACCCAAAATTAAATCAGTTATTCCTTTTCGCATTTCAGACAACTCCTGAAAATTTAATCAAAATCCATCCATAACTTTTTGAATTATCCTGAACACAGACAGACAAACAAACAGACAGACAGATAAACGCCGGCAGGTAACTTGGCGGCGGTAACTAGGAAATTTTAGAGAAATTTTGAGGTATGGCCAATGAGGCTGCTCGTCTGTGAATGTGGCATGCTAAAGCCTGGTTAACACTGTCGCCATATACTTTGACGTATGTGATTACCTATAAAAATGAAGGATTATGAGCTGGAGCTCATACATTAATTAATTAACTAAGTAATTAAGTAATTAATTTTAATGTGAGGTCACTACAGAGTGTGTTAGAAAGTAATTTTTGACAGAATTAGAAGGTGATTCAGCATCAGCAGGGAATTGAATGCAGCTAAGTTGTTTAATGTCTATTAACAGATAAATTAGTTCCATATTATTTAGTGTTTTTTACCTGAAGAGAGCTGGGATAGGCTCCAGCAGATCCCTGTGACCCTGTAGAGGATTAAACAGCCATAGATGATGGATGGATGTTTAGTATTGTACAACTGAACTTGACAGGAGGACTGAGTTTCTGAGTAGAAGGATCATCATTTATTCATCTCAAATTATAAATTATAATTATAAATCATTTATTTAAAGCTCATACTTCATTTGCATACCTGAAGTCACATCCCTCTTAAATCTTTCAGCTTACCCTTCACAATAAACTAGAAATCTCAACATAATGCATGTCATCCCCCTTCTTATATTAAATTATATTATTATCATATTAGATCATATAATAAAATCGAGACTTGTCTGTGTTGACTAAACTATGGACTTAACTCATGACTCAACAAATGGTGTACAATGATGTGAAGTATAAAGATTTTAAAGTCCAATCAGTCACAGTACTCAGGATTTTTATGTCCGAAACAAATTGCTGTAATTCAAAAACTGAATATGTTTTTGAAGAAATTCTTGAACCATGAGCGCCACACGGTTTTCAGGAATGTAGTGATATATTTTTTACTTGGTAAATGTCTACCATTTTCAAATTACAGCAATTAAAAAAAATGAATATTTTCCTTTCAGACAAGATGATTAAGAGCTCTCTCCAATGGAAAATAATGGAGAAGTGAAGCAGCTTTTTCAAAGTCTAGGATGATTTGACGGAAAACTAATTGCCACACAGAAACAAAAGTCACCTTATATGAAAAAAGGACAGAAATGCCTAGGTTTTGATGTATAATTTATGTAGGTTGAGGGAAAGGTGTGGACATGAAAGATGACTGAAACAGTTGAAAGGGATTTTTTTTTTTACCTCAGCTTGAGTGAGTGATGATGTCATCAGAGTATGGGAAGAATTCTAGAGATTTTCTAAAAAAAAATCATAAAACATAAATCGCAATTTCTCAAAGACTGTAAATCAGAACAATACACACGTGGACAAAATTGTTGGTACCCCTCAGTTAAAGAAGGAGAAACCCACAATTCTCACTGAAATCACTTGAAACTTACAAAAGTAACAATAAATAAAAATTTATTGAAAATCAAATAATCAAAATCAGCCATCACTTTTGAATTGTTGATTAACATAATTATTTAAAAAAACAAACTAATGAAATAGGGCTGGACAAAAATGATGGTACCTTTATAAAAGATTGAAAACTATTTGACCAGAGTGACATGATTCACTCAGGTGTGTCCTTTAATTGACATCACAGGTGTTTCCAAACTCATAATCAGTCAGTCTGCCTATTTAAAGGGAGACAAGTAGTCACTTCGCTGTTTGGTGAAAAGGTGTGTACCACTGAACATGGACAACAGAAAGCGAAGGAGAGAATGTCCCAGGACATCCGAAAAAAAAATTATAGACAAACATCTTAAAGGTAAAGGCTATAAGACCATCTCTAAACAGCTTGAAGTTCCTGTGACAACAGTGGCTCATATTATTCAGAAGTTCAAGACCCACGGGACAGTAGCCAACCTCCCTGGACGTGGCCGCAAGAGGAAAATTGATGACAAATTGAAGAGACGGATCGTTCGAATTGTATCCAATGAGCCCAGAACAACCTCCAAAGAAATTAAAGGTGAACTCCAAGGCCAAGGTACATCAGTGTCAGATCGCACCATTCGTCGTTGTTTGAGCCAAAGTGGACTTCATGGGAGACGACGCCACTGCTGAAAAAAATCATAAAAAAGTGAGACTGGAATTTGCAAAAATGCATGTTGACAAGCCACAAAGCTTCTGGAGAATGTCCTTTGGACAGATGAGACCAAACTGGAGCTTTTTGGTAAGGCACATCAACTCTATGTTCATAGACTCAAAAACCAAGCATACGAAGAAAAGAAACACTGTCCCTACGGTGAAACATGGAGGACGCTCAGTAATGTTTTGGGGCTGCTTTGCTGCATCTGGCACAGGGTGTCTTGAATGTGTGCAAGGTAAAATGAAATCTGAAGACTATCAAGGCATTCAGGAGAGAAATGTGCTGCCTAGTGTCAGAAAGCTTGGTCTCAGTCGCAGGTCATGGGTCTTCCAACAGGACAACGATCCAAAACACACAGCCAAAAACACCCAAGAATGGCTGAGAGAAAAGCGTTGGACTATTCTAAAGTGGCCTTCCATGAGCCCAGATCTGAATCCCATTGAACATCTGTGGAAGGAGCTGAAACATGCCATTTGGAGAAGACACCATCAAACCTGAGACAACTGGAGCAGTTTGCTCATGAGGAGTGGGCCAAAATACCTGTTGACAGCTGCAGAACGCTCATTGACAAATACAGAAATCATTTAATTGCAGTGATTGCCTCAAAAGGTTGTGCAACAAAATATTAAGTTATGGGTACCATCATTTTTGTCCAGCCCTATTTCATTAGTTTGTTTTTTTAAATAATTATGTTAATCAACAATTCAAAAGTGATGGCTGATTTTGATTATTTGATTTTCAATAAATTTTTATTTATTGTTACTTTTGTAAGTTTCAAGTGATTTCAGTGAGAATTGTGGGTTTTTCCTTCTTTAACTGAGGGGTACCAACAATTTTGTCCACGTGTGTATATGGCTTCACTACGGTATAGGTCAATGTCTTGTGACCCGTTTAAACATTGAATGGTGTCTCTGTGATGAAATATGGCCATGCTACAGAGGTCCAAACAGGGATGGGGTTTGGGCTGATTTGACTGTAATTCAGTCAAATCCCATTTATTTCTTTCATTTATTTTCAGTACAGGGCGTAGAAAAGGAAGATGCATGTCAGGTAGTATGAGTGCAATACACATTATTGTTCTCTTCACTGCCTCATTTCTTCAATCTGAAATCCAACTTTCTCTCCTTCTTTTCTTTTTCTTTCTGATGCTGAGACAAATCCAGATAAAACACATGGGTCTGGGCAGTGCAGTCAATCTGTCTGTTGAAATGAAATTCAATTTGATGATGAAATCTGAATGCAAGCAGCTCTGGTGAATGCAAATTACAAGTCTTTGCTTTAATGAGTAGCTAAGTGGGTTTGGCTGCTAAATAGATAAACATCAGGTCATTTGTGTGTGTTGTGTGTGTGTGTGTGTATTTTCGTATGTTCTACAAGTGCATCTGGGTATGAATGATAGCCATGCAGATGTAAGGAACCAAAACCAATGTCTGTTACATAATTGAAATGTGTTTGTATATACTGTCTGTGCATGTGTGTGTCTGTCCCTCCATCTTCAGCTGACTAAACAAGGCTGCTGTCGGTGAGGTGAGTAGCTGGGTGGTGGCTGTGACTGAGTGACAAATCTCAGACTGTGGTCTGACTCATGCTCTCTCTGACGCACACACATGAAAACTCTGGAAAGAAAATCCTTAAAAGTCCATTTTTTTTCATGGACATTTATGCATTTCTTTTTTTTTAAATCTAAACATACACACAGTGTATGTATACAGTGATCCCTTGCGGTTTAAGTTCCGCGGTTTTAGTTATTCGCGGATTTTTCAGAAATATATAATACAATTTAAAAAAAATGTTTTAAATCGCGGAAACATCACAGGATGTTGTGCGTGATCTCACACAGTGAAGAAATGCTGTGAGCCAGCCTGGCCCCTTTAAGAAGGTAGCCTTATCGGTAATGATGTGGCCTTATGGGTAATGGTGTGTGTCGTGGGACGGCAGAAGAAAACGGGGTTAGATGAAAAGTGGAGTGAGCATAAACAGCAGCCCAGCGTGTATAGATTTATATTCTCTGTTAACCGACAGGAGCCGAACAATACAACCTGTGTGATGTTACAAGTTCCTGCAGTGCCAGAATAAAATGCTCTTTCCATGCAGAGAAAACCGGACTTTTTGTTTTGTTGTTGTTAGCGTGTTAGCTGCTAATTACGAGCCAAAAATACCAGCAGTTTGTTTACTACGGTTCAGAGACCAGAGGCTGTGAAGGTAACAGAAAGACCACAGTTGAGCCTTTGTCTTGTCTCGCTACTCTTTTGGGGTTTCTAAACATATTTTAAACACATTATTGAAGCTCGGGGGGGCTCCGGCTCCAGTTTGCGGATTTTGATTTACGTAGGGAGGGCGCCGGTCCCCATTAACCGCGAAAAATAAGGGATCACTGTGTGTGTGTGTATATATATATATATATATATATATATATATATATATATATATATATATATATATATATATATATATATATATATATATATATATATATATATATATATATATATATATTATATTATATATTATATATATGGGAAATATTTCATAATAATAAACACCTGTATTTCATAATAATAGACTAATTTATTCATTGAATTATGACCCAAACGGGGCTCCATAATATATATATATATATATATATGCAGTATATACACAGTGCACACAGTGCATACGGGAGTGGGAGTGGCAGATGCATACAGCCATAGCTATGAACGGTTTCATTTTAACCTAATCTTTCAGTTATTATTTTTCTTAATTTCAGGCAATTTCTGAAAGCCAAAATGAATCTGAAATTCATATTGAAAGACTAATGACATGTGACAATCACAGAAGAAAAAACAGTCTGTGAGCAGTTTTAGAATTAAAGGGATTATTTTTCTCACTCTCTTTTTAGAAACGGGCCTGTGTAAAGTGCTGATGAGTAGTTTGTGTCTTAACTGCATTAGACAGCCACCACAGTTTAGGAAGTTAGGGACTCTGATTAGGAGCTGGACGAACAGCAGCTCAATGAGGGCCATGCAGGAGCAAATGTCGACCACCTAAATCAACCCAAACTTTGTTGATTTCATAGCAGTGTGAGCAAACGGTCTATTCTGGACTTTTACGCTGCATCACTTTCGCATTCAACTGCTACGTGGCCTGTGGTCCGTGTAACACAGTCGGTTTTGCAAATAGTGCTGCAGCGTGGACCGTGTTACACAGAAAGTGAAGTGTGTTGCAACTGCAGAAAATGTAGTCAAAAGTAAATAACATTCTGGTGCAAATGTGTTGCTGTGTAAATATATATGGTATAATCACTCCAATAATTGTGGCTTTTATGAGGTCTGAGTTGTTTTTAGATGGTGGAGATTAGCTGTCAGGCTGGCTCCCCATCAGATTTCCTCCAGTTGTGGACTGCAGATGAGACACTAACTACTCATAAGTACTTCACACAACCCCACTTCAAAAGACAAAAAAAAAAAAAAGAAAAGAAAAGAAAACTGGAACATCTCTTTAGCTTTACTGCGTGAGAACATGCAGAACAACAATCACCTCTAATTAAAATCACTTGTGACCTCAACCCTGAGAGATTTCTGAAGGCATAGAGGGGCCACAAAGAAGCAATGCTGCTTATTGTTTAGTGTGGTTGTGAAGAGACAACAGCCTTCTGGATCAGAATCAGGAACCGCTGACTAAACCATGAACTGCACTTTGTCCATCTCATTGTCCTTCTTTGGGATCTTAGTGATGAAAACATAATTGGAAATGATCAAATCAATGAGGCCAAACAGAGAAAGTGAGCAAGAGAGAGCCCTTGAAACCTTTGGTGGAAACTCTGCGTCACCATCTTGACTTCACCGTGGTGAACAGCGCCAGCAATGACCTCTACAACTTAAAAAACCAAACCTATACCTGTCTGCAGCTGTCTGCTGGGCGGCTGCTGAATGGAACAGCGATAATTAAGAACAAACTTTGTGGTTGGAGAGGCCATAAACACAGTTGTCACTGTCTCACCACTTGTTCTTACGCCAAGTAATATCTGACTGTTGATGAATTCAATTAGGCATTAGCCAGAAAATAATTGTCAAGCACGTACAGTGCAGCAATGGCTGTAATGAGCACTTGTGGCTGTGCTCTGGTTTACGCCCTCACATGTCTTCTCCACCCAGAGCATTACATGAGGCTTGTTGTGTAATTTTTCAGCTCTCAGATTCTGAACATAATGCCATTTTTAATGTGAATTATTTGTGAATTTTTACATCATCTTATCCTATTGTTTGAGTGATCTATCATGAACATGTAGTAGCATGTACTGCACACATTAGGGACCATCTCGGGTTATTATTTTACTGGAATGGTCATCATTTGGGGTCTCTGTGGAAGGAGATCGTCATCCACAGATGCCATCAGGTCCCATCAGATGGCCGTCTGTGGAGTCTGAAGACCAAATGAACACCTCACATTTTTTGCTGTGTTCTCTTAGCACTTCTTAAAAAATTGCTGAGGGGCCCACTGCTGACCTGCTGAGGGAGGAGGCTCTTGTAGGGGAAATGTGTTACCATGCTGAGGGTGTAATTGGTCTGCAAAAACTTTTTGGTAGGTGCCAAGAGCCAAAATAGGATTTATGTAAATGCCGGGATGCAGGTTTTCCCAGCAGAGCTTTGCACTGGAACAAGCAGTGTATATTCACTGGTCATAATGTTATGCTTGATTGGTGTAGATGTTATGTCACAAAGTCATGTTCACCACTCTTGTTCCTTCTTCTGTTACAGAATACAACAGCAGTGATCAGAAGACAGCCTGCAGAAGACATGAGCTGTATGTCAGCTTCCGAGAGCTGGGCTGGCAGGTATTTTCTTCTTCAGCACATTTTAACAAGTCCAAAGTAAATATCTAATTCTAAAAAGTAGATATGGTCCTTGCTTTTCTCTCACTTTGGAGCAAGTTTAGATCCAGTCAGTGTTTACTGACAACTAAATACTTGTTTGTCTTACAAAAATAGAGGCTAACTAAACCACAGATTTATCAATAAACAGTATTTTATATAAAAAAAATGATGCATAATAGGAGTAGTAGCAAAATGATTGCGTGTAAGCAGTCTTTTACTATGCATTAATGTACAACTTAAGTATTTATGTAACACGCCACTTTTTCTTTATCACACTTAGACTAGTTGTTTGGCTTTAGATGTGTTTTAAACCTGTGCCTAAAACAAGTCTCACCTAATACTCACGAGCAGGTGCAGTCATTGCTTGGAAAATAGTTTACTTTAAATCTCCACATCCAAAAAAAGGGAGAATTTTATCTCCCTCTAGTGTCTGTTGTGTAAAAGCAGTATTGTTTAGCCAAGTGCTATATAAATAATGATTATAACATTATTATCTATTATTATCATCATATATGACTGAAATTATACAAACTGGACATTAAATGAAACAAGTGAAAACGCAAACACAACATATCAAAGCATAGTAACTCTCAAGCACGGTGGTGGAAGGATGATGGTTTGGGCTTGTTCTGCAGCCACAGTTCTTTGGCATCTTGTAGTTGTTGCATTGAGCTGACAGTGTGCTCCTCTGCATACAACTGTATTCTGGAGGAATACTTTAAAAATCCCAGAGATCTACGGCAGAACGGCTGAAAAAAGAAAAGAATCAAGATGTTGTAACATGTTCCTGTCAAAGTGACTGAGGGGCTGTGACAGGATCCTTAAGGGAAATGTGTTTAACAAATTCCTTCAGACTCCAGTGAACCGAAACGCAACGAAGAGTGGGCCAATATTCCTACACAATGATGAAGAGGCTGATGTCTAATGACTTCACGTCATATAGATAACAGTTCTAAAAGCGACCAAATCACTGCTGAATTCTGCTTTAGATTTATGTGACACGTGTGTCATGTGTTTTAGTTCATTCTTGTGAGAAAACTTTACCATTCCCATTTAATCTGCAGCATAATGCCCCCAAAAAACAACAGTCATCATAATACAGATGTGCAGTGATACTGCTCAACAAACCTGGTTGAGCTTGAATGTTTCTACTGACAAGAATGACACTTTTATTTGATGTAAAGAATCTATTCATCATTACACCTAGATAGATTAGATACACTACTACACATGTAGACCCTCAAATCAGGTCTTTCAAATTCTTTCAAACAAGAACAAGATGGATCATTTTATTAACAGTGTAGACACATAAACATGGGAGGTGTTTGTATCTTCTCACATTAGAAACACCACAGGCCTTCTATCACGGGCTGATAACAAACTACTACGAAGCAGGGAAGATATGATGGGCAATAGAGTCAGTAATATGTAGCTGAGTGGGAGTCGACTCAGATGTGAGACTGCAGAGAGAAACAGTGGAAGAAACAGAAGGACAGTTCCATACGTCTTTCCAAACAAGATGTTAACACACCACTGACATCTAGAGGGAGATCGCCAACAATCATTCACATAAATACACAAATACACGTGCACACACAAAGATGACATCAGTATAAGTTACACTTCAAACTTAACCAATCTTAAGCTTCAATCTTGCTTTTAAACAGATTTATGTCCCCACAAGGTGAGTTATTCTAGTGATTACCCACACAGGAGTGGAGCTGGACAGAAAAGGACAGACAAACACCAAAGTGAGATGAGAAATGACAGTTTACTGACTTTTGGGAAGTTCCATCCATCCATCATCTATGCCCGCTTAATCCTCTGCTGGAGCCTATCCCAGCTCTCTTCAGGTGAAAGGCAGGGGTACACCCTGGACAGGTCACCAGTCCATCACAGGGCCACATTTAGATGAACAATCATGCACACTCACAATCAACTCCTACGGGAAATTTAGAACCACCAATTAAGCTAGCAAGCATGTCTTTGGACCTGAGTACCTGGAGGAAACCCACAGAAGAACGGGGAGAACATGCAAACTCCACACAGAAAGACCCCTGCTGAGGTTTGAAACAGGAACCATCTTGCTGCTAGGCAACAGTGCTGTCCACTAGCCACCGTGCTGCCCGTTTGGGAAGTTTCACTAGATAAAAACTCCAAAACAAAGAATGAGGTAAAACACATCAAAGAATTTGTCAGAGGGAAACAACTGGAAACAGAAGGAAGAGAGTCTGGATGAGAGTAGCTGGTGGCTCACTAATTCAGAGGGGCAACTGTGGACCAATGTCCCACAGTGACCAAATGAATAAATAAACTTTTGAGGGTGACTTGCATTGCTGCTCGGTGTCAGCACACACAAATATCACAAACACAATCACTTCATTTGTGTCTCTAAGGACTGGATCATTGCACCCGAGGGCTACGCAGCCAACTACTGTGACGGAGAGTGTTCATTTCCCCTGAACGCCCACATGAATGCCACCAACCACGCCATCGTACAGACGCTGGTAAGACCACTTCACTACAGCTTTACCATAAAATCTATTTATTGACAGGAGGACTAAAGAAAATCACAAAACACTACTGTTTAAAAAAAAAAGTGTGGTGTTTTAAATGTAGTGTAATGGGGCCGTAGATAAGTAGATGTATGAGGAGACTCAAATGATTTTCTCATTCTTTCAGGTCCACCTGATGAATCCTGAGAATGTGCCGAAGCCATGCTGCGCCCCCACCAAACTCCACGCCATTTCAGTGCTCTACTTTGACGACAATTCTAACGTCATATTGAAGAAATACAAAAACATGGTGGTACGCGCCTGTGGCTGTCACTGACACCGCTGAGGATTGGTGGTGCTTCGAGGAAAATTGGATGAGGTTGACCTCAAGTGGGCAGCAGTTTTCTCAGCCTTAAAAGGGATGTCCACCCTGAAAGATCATCAATAACTTCTAATCCAATAATCATGGACAGCTCAGTAAAACCCACCTACTAACATCTTTAGCAAGACATCCACTGAAGAGGGGACCAATGCAAGAATGATGACTGCCTCTACGGGAAGCTGCACTGTTCCAACGTTGTGCGAGCTTTTCTGACAGCTGTGGATTCAAGCCTGCTTTCCATTGGTCTGCAACTGAGTCAAAGACTGTGCGTCTGGGGAAAGAGGAGTGATTAAGTTTGTATATTATGTGTTTATTGGAGTGTGTGTATGAATGCCTTACAGGCTGCTGCACCTACCCCTCATTGAAAGGGTGAGGGCTAAACTGGACTGTTGTGGGACTTGTCAGAGTGCTGCTTTCTCTCCTGCCTCCCCTCCAACAACAAAAAACAAAACAAAAAACACACAGTGGACCTGTCCTCAGAGGTTATTGATGAACAACTCTCTGACAAATGACTGTGCGGTTGACTCGGTCACCTCCTTAGATTACTGAAAGTTTATAATTATTCAAGTCACATGAGAATATACAAGTCCTTTTTTAGTGCAAATGTTAACTCAAGCTAATACTAACTGAATGACACATTTGAGTCAGTACATTCATATTTTCTCTCCTCTTTCCTACTGTGTTTTCTTCTTAAGCCATATTTGCTTTCCCAAAATATAATATGGACTGAACCGATGTGACCACAGGCTATTTTAGCAGTTGACTGCTCCAAATAATTCCCTCCATGTCAATATTTGCCAGGCTCAGGCTGAGCTGTGATTCACCAGGCTGGTTCAACATGATGCATGTTGTGGCTAAACTCCAAAAGAACTGAAGAATACAGCTCTATCCCTCCAACATACCACAAATGGCCATTTCCATGTTTCTGCACTCGCAAAGCTAACAAACCCTTCCACCCCTGACAACACGTCAAGAGATTGTGGAAAAACATTTAGCGAGTCAAAAACAGCCAGAACGACAGTTTTTGTCACCTTTCTTGAGTTTTACTCAACCATGTGGATGAAATTATGTTGAGATTTCTGTCCAACGTCTTCCCAAAGAAGCCTGTTACTGTGAGCTTTGAATGATGTGGAGTCTTTTAAAGGGCATATTTGTATGAAACACTAATACCCAGAACAATCAAAACCTTCTGTGCCTAACCAATCTTAAATTACAAAATATACCTCTGGTAAGCTGCTGTTTACATTTGTGATCATGTTAAGACTGTCTTTGTAAATACTTGTACATTCTCAGCTTATTTATTGCACATTTTATTAAAAAAAAAAAGAAAAAAGTATCACATAATTAACAGATGCAAGAACAAAAGGAAAATACAAACTTTTTTTTTTTTGAAAAATTTATTACGAAATCTCATGTTACAATTTGCCATTATTCAGTTTTTGTGCAAAATCTGTGGGTGATGCACGACCCATGAATAGGAAAAATATTTCCGTCACTGGAGTTTCTTTGACCATGTGCTATCCATAAAAACTTTTACTGACAAAAAAAGAAATGCTGCGTCTCTGCCTTCTTGTATACCAGGGCTGGACTATAAAATACGCCCTGCATCACACGACACAGTTTTCACATAACCTTGATCAAAGAGCATCTGCATTGGAACATGTATGATCCAACAGGTGGGTGCAGTTTGTTACACTGGAGGGGGGGGGGAAGACATGATTACACAATGAGATAGATTGTACCTTTCCTTGGTCTTTGGCTGATTTAGTTGTTTTTTTTCCCCTAAAAAGCAGGCAAATGTTCAATCAACAAGTTTACTGATTAGTCAGTTAATCAGGGACATGTGCAGTCGACTTTAATTTAGAACCAGATTGACACATTTTCCGTCCAGTGTTTGAAGTGCTTTAAGAAGTTAATTTCAAGAAATTAATGGGAACACTTGAAGGCATTACTGCTTTCAAGTGTCCCAGATGTCATATCTTTCTCCACTTTCTTAAGTCGTTCCAAATACTTCCAACAATGACACTTGCCTGATAAATGGAGACTTTCACATAAACTGGTGGTTGTCAGTTATTATAGTATATATGTATATATGAATGACAGGTCTGAAAGGGAAGTTCAACAGTAGTGGCATTAATTCTACACAAGTTAAGTAATGGAGAATGGGGCAGCGTGGCCCAAGCCTGAGACTAAGTGCTAGAAAGAGTTGAGAAGGATGGCGGATTAAGGTCACAGGAGTCAGAAAAAGACTCAGATTTTGTTTACCAGTTCTCCTCGCTTTTAAACAAGTGATGAGAATCTAGATATCGTCCGTCTGCAAGTCATTATCAGGGTCTAGTGATGACAACAATGCCTCCATCCAATGTCCCCTAGACTGCACGAGTGTTTCCCTGAGAGTTAAGTCAGGTAGGCGATCACTGGCGTTGATATGAAAGACCCTCAACTTAACACTCACCTCACATTGGGGTGCTACAACTTTTACAGCCTTTTGAGTGACAGTAAAATATTCATGGCTTACAATTTAATAACAGATCCAATATATAAAATTTTATATTGAGAAAAGTCAAATGGCAATAGAAGTCAGAAACGAGATTTGTTTTTCCCCAAACAGTGAGAAACTTGGATACAACCCTTTTAATAAACAACATTGTTATAACTGAGCAAGGAGTTTTGGTTGGTATCAATTGAGCAGTGCTTGCAGTGGTTGTCACACCCAACCAATATTGTACAGTTTAAAGAAGATTTTTAGTTGGGCAACAGCAATGAGAAATACATTCACATTACAAACAAACAACCTACTCAATCAATCTGTCCTTAAAACACAGAACAGACTACATCTGTCTGTCCTTGGCCGACACATTCCTGAAGAGAGAGAAAGAGATTTGGCTGCTGTAGGAGAAAGACTGGTGTCCTACTGGCCAGAAACACAGTGATGGTGAGTCGAGACGGCACTGACTTGCCCATTTCTACAACTCGTCTCTTGCCTGTCTCATCACAAAGTTGTGCAGGCTCTCCAAGTCCCGCCCACCGTGATGTTCATCACCCTGCTGCCCTGCTCTGAAGATGATCAGGGTGGGGTAACCTCGCACCTGGCAAAAGAGGGAACACCCCATCGTCAAGCTTCAGTCTCCTTTAATGCCACTGTAGTCCAGTCTGAACATATACAAACAACTGAATGGTTCAGAAATGACAAAATACTCACGATCATTGTTCTAACTACAGAAAATAAAAGATCAGTCTTCATTTCAATGGTGTGAGTTTTTTATCATTCAATTTTGTAGACATTTGAAGTAAATTCTAATAAAGAAAAGAAGTCTGGGAGTGTGTTGAACTTCACAGTCCAGTTCTAAAAACCTGTCAATATCAGTCTCATCAGGTCATCCTTCAAGCTGAAAGAGAGAAAACTCCTTCAAAGCACTCCTTCACCCACAAAAGACAAATCAACTTCAGAATTTCAGTCCAAAGAATCTGATTAAACTATATGACACCAGTATTTATGGCTGTGAAATAAATCCCCATCTTAGTTTTACAATATGGAATATAACAATTTCATAGAAATAAGAAGTCTGTGCAAGTATGTTTAAGAGAGGTGATGTGTGTGAGGGGAATGTGCTTTTTATTCTGAATATATTGATGAATAATACCCATGTTTACTTACCGAGTATTTGTTGCAGAGTGTGCGCTCAACAGTACAGTCCACTTTAGCAATCTTGACATCAGCGAGGCCCGGAAACTCCTTCTTGGAAAGATCCTCCCAGGTTGGAGCGAGATTCTTGCAGTGGCCGCACCTACACAGCAGAATAACACAAGGCTTATTTCAAAGTTTAGTACATTTGTTGCATCTCAGCAAAAGATATAAATTACACAACAGCACATAGATTAATTAGAGAATAGGAACTTATTGTCAGAAAAAGATATTTATTCCTGGATGTTGGATTCTCTTCTTTAAAGCTGTTTTCATACAAGCACGGAGGTCCTGCAATGTTGTAGACATTTTTCACCCGTTTCCAAATTAAAATGTTTTAAAAGATCAACACGAGACGATGTGGGAGGCAGCAGCTAATCTGGATAAATAATCTGCAAATGTGCATGCTGATTAGAAGTTACTGCTTCAGTGACGCATGTTGTTGTTTTCCACTCGTTCATCAATGTGGGGGATGCATTCAAATATGTGTGGTATGGATTAACACAGGAGGAGCTATCAAGGAGTCTAATCCACCGTCCAACTTGTTGTATAAGGAAACACAGCAAATTCCAGAGTATTTTTCTTTTAATATTTCTTGTCTCCTGTCCTCCACAAAGTCACTCCCCCTGTACTTTTCTCCTTTGTATTTCACACTATAATAGTGCAGGAATTTTTCAGAAGGAAAAAAAAAATTGTTTGCAGAGAGGTGCATTTGTGAACAGTAACTGTGGACAAATTTTATTCTGGTCTGGAGTATTCTCCTGAACATTCCTGGAATTCATTTGTTAAAAACAAAACAAAAAAAAAAAAAGCCATCTTAGGTGATGTAATAACAAAACTATGAAACAGATTTTGTCAATTAAAAAAGAAGAAAAAAAAAACACTTGACAAGATTTACTCTGGATTTTCCAACAACAAATCCCTTACCATGGAGCGTAGAATTTGACAAAGGTGAAGCCCTTCGCTACCGACTCATCGAAGTTGCTCTCAGTCAGAATCAACACGCTGGACTGCAGACAGAGAAAGGACCAGGATGTAGGCTTGAAACAGCTGGATCATGAACACAGCTTCAAATTTGTTCCAGAGATAGGAGTTTTTGAACTGCAGTATGTACATGGTTTATTTTCTGTCTTGATGCCAATATCAACTTTACAGATTTCTACTAAAGGTACAGGCACAAGTTTAATTTTGACACTGAAACACAACATTAAACGAGTTGTGTGTGCTGTAAAATAAGAAACAAGTACCTCAAGTGCACGAGGTGCCTAAAGATAAATTAACACTTTTGTGTACAGCCTGTGAATATTGGCTCAACCGTAATTGCAGTTATTTGGAGATGGTAGGGATGGACAACGAAAAACAAGAACTGGTCCTTAGTACAAGGAAGTTCCAGCACAAATGGTTAAAAAAAAAAAAAAAAACAACCTAACACTAATTAATTGAAACCATTCATTGATAATGACGCTGTCAGTGACAGTAAATCATGCAGGACTGACCAGGGTGTTTACATTTTGCTCAAACTAGGAATGCACGATAACTGTTTTTTTTTTTTAAACTGCTAGCGATAACTTAAATCGCTAAAGGCTGATATCGATAACCGCTAACACACACATACACCTAAGATCATTACATCAATACTAAGAACAAAACCAAAAACAGTTTTGCCTCTTTAAATGAACAGATATGCATTTTTTCTAATAAAAAAACTATCGTCAAGCCTCTCAAACATTTCTGTAAAGCTATCAAACAAACCTATTTGATATCTTACATCAACTTAAATAAGGTGCATTACTTACTGATATAAAAAATAAAGGCTCCTTAAACTGATGGAAATAAATGCATTGTAATTTAGAAATTTGTGTATATCTTATAAGTATACACACTATAATGTTTTCTAGTGAATCAGTCAATCAGCAGTTAATGTTCTGACCATGACGGCGGTGCAAAGTGGGTTTATTCTCTAGTTTGTATATAAAATCGAGAGGTCATTAACTCACATCACAGAATGCAGGATGATTGAAAATGACAAATTGCCAGTAGGAAACAGCCGTCTTTAAACGTCACATGAAAACATCAGGACCTTGGGATAAGTTCTCTCGAGCCTATGTGTCAAAACTTAGCAGACTTGGTGGAGCCAGAACGATAACAGAAACGGTGGCCTTCAATAGACCAGAATATAAAGCATAAGTCATGGACTTATGAAGCAGAACTTTTAAAAATGAAGGCCCCAAAAATGCAGTTTTAATATTACATGCATCAAAATTACAAACTGAAAAAATGCATTCTAGACGTTTACAAAAAAAATAAATATACACAGAAAATTAATGCACTGACGCAAGTTAGATTCAAACATGTCTACCTTCTACCCATTTCACCTTTGACTGTGGGTCATCTCTGGCAAATTTCTTGGATTTTTCAAACGCCTCGCTGATGTGTGTAAGTCCCAGTGAATTGTTTGCTGCTGACTTGCTCACGTTAGTGCTAGCTCACGTTGATGCTAGCTCGCATTTGCGTTAGCTCGGGTTAGCTCACGTAAGCACGATTTCAAAACTTTAAAAAGCGATGGTTACATTTCAGATGTCTAATCCGGTTTGACGCATTAAAGCTAGTGCTATTTTTCCTTCCTTGTGGGATTCGCTTGGAGCATGCCACAAATAACTGGCAAACTATCTTCTTCAGAAACTTTAACGAGGTTCCATATAATCACCGGCATGTTTGTTGTAATCAGCACGCTGTGCTGCAGGCACAAAAAATTCAAGGTGTAATGTAAATTCCTCTGTCCCTTGTTTGCTAGTCGTTCTTTTGGCCTTTTCTATTGTTTCTATTTAGTATGTGTGTAACATGTGGGAAAATACTGCGAAATAACACTTGAATTGATATTCAAGTGTTGACTTGAATATCAATTCAAGTCAACACCTACCGAAATTATGATCCGAGTTAAAGAGTTGTTTTCTGGCATGAGAGGGGTATTCTTGATTTTCCTTATTGAGAAATTGTTTTTCTGATTATACCGATGTCACTTGAACATAACATTCACTGCTGATCATTTGGGTTTTAGTGGGAGCAAGGCACTGCCGTGTTGACAAAAATATACATGTTATCGGGGCTATTCGTCATGATATCAGACTTATCAGAATGACGTCATAATTATTATTTATTATTTATGTTATTGGGCCGATAGTTATCGTGCACTCCAAGCTCAAACCCTAAAGTGTGAACTAACTCGGCAAATGAAGTGAGCAACACGGTCAATACCAATCTAAAAAAAAAAAAAAAGGATGAAATTGTGATATAACAGGAAGTGTCAGAGTTTATGTAAATAGGTTTTCAAGGATATAGACAGAATGGTAGCACAGCTGCTCTCTATGCTTTAGTCTAAAAGCAACGAAAACATGAGAACAAATAATATAAAAAGCATAGTAAGAAGTTTCAATCTTATTATGTTTCATAACTGAAACTTCATATTTACATGTCCTTTATTTACATTCTTCTTTCAAATTAGTGAGTACAGTATACCCATGGCCATTCGCGGTTCACTGTTCATGGTCCCTCATACTCGCGGCTTTTGCTCTCAGTTTTTTTTTCATAATGTATTTAAATTTGTGGTATCCCCGACAATTTCATGAATTTTTTAAGGCCTTTTTTTTTTTAGCAGTAATTGCTCACATTCACCCTAACTAATCAATAGTTTTAAAATAACAATACCAGTTAAAATGAAAAATTAGAAAAGAGAGAAACGATACAGTAAGTAATTTCTTTAATTATCTTTGGAAGATAAGACAAAAACCTAAACAAGTATTATTATTATTATCATTACTACATTATTACTGTATTGATGAGTAAGAATGTCTTCAGAATGTGTTTGGGAAGCATATTTTAGCATATATAATCATACATAGGCCTTTTAAAACTGCATCAAT
Organism: Hirundichthys speculiger; assembly: GCA_018398805.1. Lineage (NCBI taxonomy): Eukaryota > Metazoa > Chordata > Actinopteri > Beloniformes > Exocoetidae > Hirundichthys > Hirundichthys speculiger. The sequence continues at coordinate 227,487 of JAGFBZ010002524.1, forward strand.
AGTTAGTGGATTTCTGGGAATCGCAGAGGGAGGTAGGAACATAACCACCACAAATAATAAGGGTATACTGTAGTTGTTGATAAAGAGGCAGCAAATACACAGGACAAATGTCTTTTGTGTGCGCTCACCTTTTCTTCCTCTTTTGCTGGCTCATCAGCTGGAATCTCATTTGCTTTTTGTTCTTCTGGTTCGTGCTTATGCTCTTCAGTAAGAGCAGCCTTCAGCTGGTTGTCCACAAAATCTTTGAAAGAGTCCAGGTCTCTCTTTCCTTTGTACTGTTCAATCTACAAAATGTCAACATCAAACACAAAGTGCAATGCCTTAGTGTAAGTCATGTAACAGTGGGGAACATTATCAGTTCCTTAGGATATGGTCATTAGTTTTACACTGGAGTGTTTTTAGGAAAACCTTTTTTCCATACCTTCTCTCCATTATAGAAGAAGAGCAGGGTGGGATAACCCCTCACACCATTTTCAGAGCACACCTCATAGTGCTGAGTACAGTCCACCTAGGTCATAAACAAATGAGCATGTGCTATTAAACTGCAATGACATCAAAGCAAACACTGACCTTGTAAGGTGGTTAACAACTGAGTATGCAAACAGGTAGTTTCTCATGTGATCAACATCCTGTTCTCTAAGACAGATAACACATCGACAGTCCAAGAATATTGCAATAAAAAGCAAATACAGCACAGCTCCAGTGTTGCAAAATTCATTTTTTTCCCATTAAGTGTGTGATGAATGGAATGAATTTGCTTGAAAACATACTTGCACAAATAACCTACTTTTTATGGAATAAAAAGGATAGCACACCATCTGTTCTTTCATTTAAACATTGGATTAATACACACAGAACCATAAGCCTGAAATAACAATCAACAAACTGAGAGACACACCTTTCCTATCTTTACGTCATCAGAGTGCTCCAAGGTGGTTGCCAGTTGTTCCCAGGTTGGGGCCATGGCTTTACAGTGGCCACACCAAGGTGCAAAGAATTTAATGAAATGGGCACCTGAACAGGAAGGAGAAAATCCATTTAAGAAAATGAAACTGCATTTAATTAGCAGGAGAATGATACAAGGATGGATAACAAAGCGCATAGAAAATAAAATACCTGACTCATGTGGACATGTTTCATATTTATGGAAATAGATTTTTTTTCTTATGTTCAATTCATGTATTAGAAAAATAAATGAATAAAATAAGGATTCCTCCATGAAGCCTGATTTAAATGAAAATATACACCTTCTACACTACATTTGTTATGGTACTGTTTCCAAGATGAGAAGGTAGGACCTTATAAACACTGATTTAAAAGTCTGTATCCTGTCTTTATTCATTTCTAAACAAGAAATCATTTATTTTTCTTCCAAACAAAAACATTCAACTCAAGTTGAGCTTAAGAGCTGGAATTTCAACGGGTCAGTTATTGTGAGCGCTGTTTATTTTTGCAGTCGTTGTCTGACAATCCAGAAATGTGAGGTGACAGGACATGAGCTTTACAGTCGGTTCATGCCGACCGACTGCGTACTGAGCCTCAGGTACTGTGGTAAAATGGCAGCTATGTAAATCAAGCCAATGAGGTGTTTCCCTTCTCTAATGAGGGATGCAGAAACGCTACCGAATGTGGTTGAAAACTGAAAGAACATTCAAAAATTGGAACAAAACTGAAACCACTCATCTTTTATGACATTATGCAGCTGCATCAATACACAAACTGCTTTCTGATAAAGCATTGAGCATCTTTACCTTTAGATATGTGCTCCTTAAAGTTGAGGGCAGTGAGCTCATACATGCCCTGTTTAGGCTCTGGGGCTTTAGGAGGCTCCAGTTCGCTTTCTGGTTCCTGAAAGAAATAAAAAACGTGGGCATGAGCCAACATGCTTGAGCACAAATTAAACAGTTCAAGTCTACAAATGTGTAATTAAATTACCACCACTCACAGAAGGCTCTTCCTGGAGTGTCTTCAGCATCCATGTCTCCAAAGACTGCAGATCTCTGGGACCCTGGTACTTAACTGCTTCCTGATCTGGCCTAAACAACTTCAGTCTATAAATAATACAAAAGACAAAAAAAAAAGGGCAAGGTTTTGAAATGCACGAGTTATTATAGTGTATTTCAAATGAAAAACTGGAAGTCAGCTATCATCCCAAGCTCAAGGACTAACATTTCATTGTAAAAACAGATGTTCTGTCAATGATTGTTCAGTGACTGCTGTGTTTGCAGGTGGACTGTGAAGTCAGCAACTTCCAATAATAGAAGTGACCCGTCATTAAGATACTGGCAGAATATTCAACTAAATCCAGGTCAATGTGTCATTATCAACTAGTAGTGAAAAACTTCAGTAGTGAAAAAAAGGAAAAAAAATTCTAATTACTTCTAAGTTGTTGCTTTTTTTTTTTTACTTAAATACTTCAGTGACTTGTTTTCCATTCAGTTTTTGTTACATCTGAACATATTTTATCACTGACACATTTTCTTTCTTTCCTATTAGAGATATCTACCAAATGATCAAGTGACAGACAAGTAATGAATTTGGCTTCGTGATATTGTCTCTCAGCTCTAAAACTAGGGCATTCCAGTCCAACCTGCAGGAATGGTTTCAGAATTAACAGCTTTTCATTACAGAGAACGGTGTTTTCCATGGGTTCAAGTCATTGGGTAGTTTTATATTAACAGAAATTGAATGCTGATTTTTAATACTCTTTTGATAATCCTTTGCAGAGAGTGAATGTTTTGGTTTGAACCTGTGACTGTCACCAGAGAATGGGTTTCTTCCTTTGTCATTCCTTCACTCAGCTAAGAGGTTTAGAACCGTCAACTACGGCGCATTCACGTGAGGCAACCCGTACCGAGCACAAGCAAGACCGACCCCTGTGGCCTCGTTCATTTGGCTCGCGTGAGCTGTCTCTTCCATGGTCAAGTATGATTTTGGTCTCTGGCATGGCTGAAAGATGTGAGCTTGGACATGGCATACTCTCACATGTATGTGGAGAAGGGTATGTATGCACGATGTCCTCGGATGGCAAACTCATAAAAGCTACACAATTTTTTTTTGCAATTTTTTTATTTTACATTCTATGTTTGCCAATAGTGTTACTTTCAGGTCTGTTAGTTAAGCAGCTAAGTTCAGTGTAGTCATTTCTCTGCCTTTTTCAGTGTTAATCATATGTCTAACAAGCGCCGTCTCTTCACAGCACTTAATGTGACACTTACTGATTTAGAAGCTCTGCTCCAAACTGTAGCAAATACATATTATGAATGGAACCCAACCAAGCTCCAGCAACCAGTGTGAAGTACATGGCTTGTGTAGTCCCTCAGCAGCACATAAGACAGGCTGACTTATAACATTCACAAATCTCCGGACCCATTCTTTTAATCAGAATCTAACACACTAAGTATTTTACCAGTTTCAGCCTGTATTTAGTATGTAACTGTAGCCTGAATATGATCTGGTAAACAGCAAAATTAAAAATCAAATCCCAACATTTCTATAAATCACAGTGCATCTGTAAAATGACTTACTGAGACTAATCTTGTCAATGCTAATAAACTAAAATAAAATAATATGGCATGACAGTTGACATAGCTCCAGTACTCACGTAGGGTAGCCTCTAACACCGTGGACACTGGAGCAGAATTTGGTGTCCTGGACACAGTCTACTTTAACCACGTATACTGGTGGGTCATCCATGCTGTTGTATTTGTCTGCCAGTTCATTCCACGCAGGCTGCAATCTCTGGCAATGACCGCACCTAGACACCACAATAGTAAAAAAATAAATAAATAAATAATAAAGCTGTTACATAATTTGTTGTGATTGAATATATCATTTTGTACAAACTAAATCATGATGTGGTTAAGCGTGTGTATGTGTGTGTGTGTGTGTGTGTGTGTGTGGTGGGGGGGTTCTTTCTATTTCAACACCAAAGTCCTCCAGGCTTTGACTAACAACATCAAAAAGCATCATACATGGTGTAGAATTTATATAACCAGGGATCCTAAACATTTGCCAAGTGAGTTGATACTTTTTTCAATGTCTTTTTGAAATTTTTGTCTCTAGCCATCACAGTGAAAAGGACAGTGCCCTCAGCAAAGAATACTGAATCTTTTCAGAAATAGATCGTAACACCCTGGACATGCAAATCTGTGGATGTGACACAAAACTGTGCTGCATTTACAGACAGAGGTCCTGTGAGAAAATAACTGATCACCACCACAAAAATGTGTCATAAAACTCTTGAAATTCGCACACACAGAAGACAAAGTTCTTATGTGAAGTTTAATAGGCGTATAGTTCATATTAACACTTTCTGGGTATGAGACAGTTAATCTGGAAATATGGAAACTACAATGTGCCGGGTTTGACTCAAAGAGCTACATATCTTATGTCAACACAAACCTTGACTTTATGCTCAGCTCTGTGTATTCATCCTTCATTTTTTACAAAGGACCTCTGGGGTTCCGTGGACCCCATGTTTGAAACTACTGACATCACACGAGTCAATCAGTGCAAGCCACGTAAGCACAGCTTTAAACTGTGACTGAATAGCTCCTCATCTGCGACTTATGTTAGCAACTTGTATTAATGTGCAATATAGGCCATTCAACATAAGTTCAAATTATTTCGATAGTTGTCAATGCGCGAGAAGCATTTGCATGATAATCATCAGGACCTAAGTGGAAAAAGAAATGTTTGAGCTGCTTCGCTATGCTAGTTAGCGGCTAGGCTAATGACATCAGTTGTTTCAATTGGATTAGCTAGGATGCTAACTAGCCCGTCTGCTAACTAGCTTGCTAAAAGCCGGTACAGTCCAATCCCACCGCGACAGACATGGCTCTCCTATTTTCTGCGTTACACTTCAAGTTTTCTTTTAAATAGTACATTTTACTCAAAGTCGTTAGAGACAACTTGGAAACTGTTCACTTACCATGGGGCGTAAAACATGACAAAGTGGGGCGCAGTTGGCACCGCCTCGTTGAACATCTCCACCGTGTACGTGTGCTTGGCATGCTCGTCTTCTTCTACATCAGCGTCGCAAAATACACCGGTGAACAGTAACGATAAATACACATAAAACCTAATAGGTGTGCATCTCACTGCAGAAGCCATGGTGAATTTCGGGAGGCGAACAGTGTCGCTGCTGCTAGTGTGGAAAGACCGACTTCTAACGAGCACGCCCCTCTGCAGCTACAGTTCGGAGGAATGTGGACTCTGGATGGGACGCGGTAGTTGGAGGTAGGACCGTTCGGACGTGGACGTGCTATCACGATGATATGTAGATCAGTGGCCGCCTGCAAACACTTCGCAGCCTTTCGAGGTGCCATATCTGTCCATCTACCTATCAAGTTATCCTGTAAGGGCATGATTGATTTTGTTGTAACAATGCTTCTTGGCAATAAATCTCTTACTATTGGAAAGCCTGTTTAATTCCTTTTTCATTTCCTTTTTAATTCAATTCAATTCAATTTTATTTGTATAGCATCTGTTACATTGTCAATTGTCTCTAGGCGCTTTACAGAGACCTAGAGTATGACCCCCGAGCAAATATCATTAACTAAAATTATAATATTAAATCAAATCAAGGATAATGGCAAGTAAAAAACTCCCACAGAGGGAGAAAAAAAACCTTTAAGCCAAACAGTGACAAGGAAAAACTCTCTTTAAGAGGAAGAAACCTTGAGCAGGACCTGGCTCATATGGTGGGACCTTCCTGCTGAAGTCCAGATGGGTAAAGAAAGAAAAGAGGGGAGACAGGACAGAGAGAGGATGGAGGACAAAGAGAGGAGAGCACACCAATGACTAAATATAACCATATAAACATAAATATAAACAGATAGAGGTAGCAGCACTGGGATGAGATTGCCAGAGGACCAGGTTGCCGATCACCACGCCAGTCGGCACCCCAAACACAAGTGGAGGAGAACCCCGGGATGGGCAGAGGATGGAACTGCAAGTCAGCATGAAACCCAGGAAACTCTGGCCTGCAAATACACAGAGAGAAAAAAAAAAAAAAAAGGGGGGGGGGGGGTCAAAACAGCACAACAAACCACAGCAAAGTAAAGAATATGGAGCACAGTTACAGTAACAAGGTGCTCCCAATTAATTATGAATGAGCTAACGTGGGGAAGGGAGGAGGAAAGGGAAGGAAAAGGGGAAAAGCAGTGGAGACACCACTCAGCAGATCATGTTGGTGTCCCCCTGCAGCGTAGGCCTATAGCAGCATAGCTATGACGAAACTGTGATTAAGACGAGCTACTCTAGTCTTAGCTACTACAACTATAGTTATAACTATTAGCCCCTACACACTATAGTTTAGACTAACTGTAGGCTTTACTGAACAGAAATGTTTTCAATTTAGTTTTAAAGATGGAGGTGGTGTCAGCCTCCTGAACCCAAACTGGTAGCTGGTTCCATAATAAAGGTGCCTGGTAGCAGAAGGCCCGTCCTCCAAACCTACTTTTAGATATTCTAGGAACGACCAGTAATCCTGCAGTCTGAGAGCGGAGAGCTCTATTAGGAGCATAGCATGCTATCAAGTCTTGTAAATAGCACGGAGCTAGGCCATTAAGGGCCTTATATGCAAGAAGCAGAATTTTAAACTCAATTCTAAATTTCACAGGGAGCCACTGGAGGGAGGCTAACATGGGAGAGATGTGATCTCCCTTACGGATTCCTGTCAGCACCCTCGCTGCTGCGTTCTGGACCAATTGGAGGCTATTCAGCGAGCTTTTCGGACATCCTGCTAACAACGCATTGCAATAATCCAGTCTAGAACTGACAAATGTGTGGATTAATTTTTCAGCATCACCCTGGTAGAGGATGCTCCTAATCTTGGCAATATTTCGGAGATGAAAAAAAAAAAAGATGCCACATTTATATAAGGAATATGCATTTGTGGGATGAGAAGCAGATCTGAAAATGTGTGCCAAATCTTCCCTGCCAATGACAGCGTTTTTGTTTTGTTTTGGCTGTTGTGTATATATATACATATATATGTATGTATGTATGTGTGTGTGCGTGCGTGCATGTGCATAGCCCTGTGATGGACTGGCGATGTATATTAAGACAAAAAGCAGGGGTACACCTGACATTCAAAACCTACATGTTACAGGCAGATATGCAGTGTGTAGATGTTTTTGTGTTCTGTAGTTCCACGAACACACACATGCAGTTATTCTGCCCACAGGGAGTGCATCCATTCAAAAGAGAAGTACTATACTAGCAAGACTGCCTCTCTGAGATACATGATGCGACAGTATGTTGATCTAAAGACCTACAAGAAATTATTTTTAACCTCTGGTTGTAAAAATCCAAACATACTTTCTCTTTGACGTATTTCAGGAAATGTAACCTCACTTTGAGAGTTAATCAGTAGAAAAACAACCAACAAATCCAAACGGTCAACAGTGTGCATACCCCTGAATTATTTTTAAAATATGAGGTTGGACTGAGAGCTAATTGTTGGCCTCAACATAGCAGCAAGATTGCATGTTTTCATGTAGTCAAGTCCCAGGAAGAGGTTTTGATCTTAGCCAGAAGACTAAAGGAATTGTTCAACGTTTCCCATTCGATAATATCAATATCTGTACACCAGGTATTTTTTTTTTAAAAAAAGGTTATAGGTTAGATATCTATAGTTTGTTGGCCCACAATCATAGTATTCCTTTTTAGCGCCAATAAATCAGTTTGCAGGAAACAAAGGTACACGTTTTACACAGTTTTACAAATTACTTCCAATGTTTACATAGCCTATTGGTGCTGGCTGAATGAAACCACTTAAAGTCACTGAATAAATTGATTGCGTGTCCAAGTAGCTTTATTGGGGACATTATGAAGGCATGCAGGTGCAGTAGTGATATATGGTACTGGAAAGCCTGGTTTCATGGCCACGTTGTGCAGGATAAAGCAAGCCAGTATTATTTTTGCACACCTTGATGGATTAATAGAGAAGGTTGCTGCTGCTTGTGTCAAAGCACAAACACCACAGCTTCATGACACCAATGGTGTGCTTTCTAACGGTGTTGGTGTAGGTGTCTGTCAGCAGATCAAGTTCATTTAATCAACCAGGTGACACTTTAAGAAAAAACAATATGAAGCTTAAATATGCAAAAATACACATAATTAAAATTAATGTGTTGTGTTTATAATGTATTCTCATGTTTAAAACACATTTTGATGGTATCTGTATATTGTGAAAATAATAGTTCACCTAAGATATTAACATTGTAAAGTCTGAGAATGACAAGCCCTTTTTATGAGCATCCTCCATTTACACAACCTCTTACGTGTAAGGATGTGTTTGCGTTGATATCAGTGTTGCTTATGTTTAAACTATTTAAAATCTTGTCGAACTAGCAGAGGGGGAAAGTAAGCAAAACAAAATATATTATCAAGAGGCAGGAAATGTCAAGACAATTTCAATTATGTATGTTCAGTATAATTAGCAATCCTTTTCACACATGATCTCATTCAGACCCTTTTAGGAATTCAGTCCAGTAAGAACCTCTCAATGCTCAGCCCATCTGCTGCAGATATTTGTATTCTCATTTATTACTTCAAACATAAACTTTGCAGAACATGTCAGGGCTGCAGTGCATGTGTGAAAACAGCTTTCTCTACACGTACGCTCAGTTAGACCTTTGTTCCTGTAAGTAAGTTTTTGTTCCTGTTTTCAGCTGTGCTAAACTAATCAAAAGGCAGCTGCTGGCTTTATTTTTAAGTAATATGTAAAATTCACATAATTCCTCTAATTTGAGTTTGGAACAATACAGCAAATAACCATGTTTTTTCAAAATGTGAAGCTATAAAAAAAGAAAGTTTAACAACTGTAAATTATGTGAAAATACAAACCGAGAGCTGCCATGATTTTTTTTTTTTTTGCCTCATGTCAAAGGTGTTTTTGACTGTTATGACTGTTCTGATTATATTCCTGCCCAGATTTAGCCAAGTGCGCTGACACATAGTGTTAACAAAGTGAAGTTTACTTGACACCTACTCATGAGAGAGCGTTGCCATCCAGCATTTCAGCTGTGAGCTCACCCAGTGAGAGACAGATACCTACTTTGAAAATAAAGATGAGAAATGTTAATATGAAACAATGTTTCTCTATTTTTGCACGTGATAAATAACATCTAAACAGAGACTGAGTTCACTCAAGGGGCTCCATTGTTGCTATGGCAAGCTAACATCCACGCACCACTATTTAATATCAGCCTATGTCATATGGCAGTGGTGAGTATGACCGAGTTGTCGCTGACATATTTTACATTTGGCCTGCTGCACTGGAGGCCGCATAGTTGTGGTTGTCTACTGGTTACCCATTGTTGATAGCTCGGCGCCTTGCCAGGCCAGCTATAGTATGGTGTAATAGGAAAAAGATGAATGGACTCTGGGGATCCAGGGACCTTCTGTTTATTTTTTTAATTGCCTGAAGGTTGTGGCTGAAAGCGCAAGACTCAACAGGTGGTAAACGGGGTGAAAAGTGTGAACTGAAAGATGAAAGATGGAGAGGTGGGATGTGCATATATGTGAATTTAAAAACAATTCATGCCAGTTTTAGATTGCTCAATAATTGCCTTAAATTGCACAATAACTAAAAGCAGGATACTCAGAGTTTTTTTTTTTAAAGAGCAGTAGTCTATTCAATTGTTCTTGTTTTTTTTTTTTTCCTAAATTGCACTTCTTTTTCCATCGTGGTCAGTTATAAAATGAGACGGAAACCACCAAAAATTCACATTTCACTGACTTAAGTCTCATCTTCTGCAAAAACTAAATGAATGATTTCAAAAAAATATATTTAAACATCCTCTAAGCATGAATTAAAAGTTCTGAGCTCACACTTCAAGTAAAATGAGAAGATTCCAGCCACTTTATCTATTAATTTGCTGCTGATTTGCTTGATTTTAATTAAAGACTGAAAATGGGGAAATAACTTGCTTTTTCAAAAAACTTACCCATAGAAGAGTAAGGCCAGTTATACTTTCTTCAATCACACACTCATGTAGACTACAACAACTGTTCTTAACAGGTACTACCCATTTCGCTGGAGGACTGGAGGCAGTTAACAAACTGTTCCCATGTTTTAATTCAACTCTAGGACCTGTGACCTTCTGACAACTTTAACATCCCTAATGTACAACATGGCAGTAGCAGAAACCTTTTAGGTCATTCCTAGAAAGTGCTGCATGTTTCCACAAGTACGGGGAGGTAAACACATGAGAATTACCTTGCTGGACATTGATTGTTTTGTAAAAAAGGCTTTCTGCATTGTCTTCCCACAAGTGAACATCATACACTCCAAAGCCAGGAGTGTTTTCACAAGGAACACAAGACTCATGGCGGTATCATATCCGGGACACAGGATGTGACTGACAGAGGGGAACAAATCTGATTTCCAGACCGCTTACTGAAACCACTGCAGCATGCACCTGTGCTGGAAAAAACCTGTTGGGAAAGGGCCTTCCCAGATGACTGAATCATTTCCAGAAAGTTAGAAAATGAAAGAATGGAAATGTGAAATCTGTCTCTTCAACTGAGTGACTAAAAACGGATGGTGGGTGTGAGGGAGTAAAAGTGACCAGCAAAAGAGAAAAGAAAAGGAACTGGAGGAAATGAAAACCAAATGATAGAGGACAGAAGGGAAGAAAGCAAAGGGGAGATGGGTGGAATGGCAGGCAATGCCAATAAAGGAACAAGGGAATAACCTGAGATGGTTATAGTACTGGTGGATTGCCATGACAACTCCCTCTCTATCCCAAGTGGCTTTATGCTCTACTGCTCTCTGCTGTATTAAAACAGATGACTACAAACACACCGGCTTTCACATTGTATCTAAAGGGGGCATTACCATCATGTTCCACAAGGTCTGTGTATTTCAGAGTTAGTTGCCTCCTTACTGTTGGACAATTTGCAAAAAGTGTAAATAGAAAAATACACAGACTGCTTAAGCGAAAATACGTTCCATAAAAAATAATTGTAAAACAGGATACTTTGTTTTTATAGACAGCCATACAGAGTATTTTAGAGTTGTTGTTCTCAGCCATGATGAACAACCATCAGCTCTTAAATGAGCGGAGAGTCTACAGTTGAACTTGAAGAAAGCAGATCATATTAAAGAAGCTCTGTTCACATCCACAACAGCAAAGTCTGGACTGCAGGATGACTGAGTGGCTATGATAGATCACTATGTGTAAAGACACAGTCATTTTCAAAAAAGGTCAAAAGAGACAGATAAAGGAATTCAAATTTACATTATATTTACACCAAAACTGTCATGCACAAACAGACAAACAATGAATGTAAAGTCCATCAAAAAAGAAAAATGATTGATTCCTTTATAATTGCTACTGGACAGGGTTTCTTTTTTTCTTTCTTTCAATGAATTTGGATCAATTGTCATAACTTTATTGAACGTTTAGCAGCTTATGTAATATAATAATCTGGAAATCCTTTTTTTTTTGTAAATGTTTCCAGCTTTTTAGTTTGCAATCAAACACATGAAAAACGTAAAGGTTCCTAATCATCCTCAGTTGCTCACATCTAGTGTGACTTAGACAATGTTTGTATGCTAATGTAGTGGGATCTATGTGTGTGGTTTTTTTTAATTGTATGTATTATGTGGATTTTCTGATGAATATAATTCCTCTGTGTCATGAAATGGATTGCCTTTCACCCACTGACAGCTGGGATGGGCTCCAGCAGACACTGAATAGGACTTGAGTGGGTTGAAAATGAATGGATGGATGATTCTGCTGTAGGTTCATCCGTAGAAAAAGGAAATAGTGCTCGGTAACGGGCAGAAAAAAGGTGAGCGCTTGACCGATCTAGCCCTCTTTTTTTTTCATGGGTTTCATTTCCTGTGTGAAATACAAACACAGTTTGTGATCCTGTTTACACACCGCTAACGGTGCCTGTAGTGACCACATCAAAGTTCATTTTGGACGATCCCTCCTCCTTGTCTACGTCATGAAAGAACCTACACAACTCTGCCCTTACAGGAATTTTTATTCCTGTCACCTGAGGTGAGACCTGGTAGGTGGTGACAGGACCCACCTCGACCTGGAGGCCGCTTTTCACAGACACTACTGGGTTCAGAGCGTTCTCAGTAAAAGCTGAACTTCCTGCTGGGAAAGCCATCATGAACTGACCACAGTATAAGGGGACTGGCACTGGGGCAGAGAATTGGAGAAAAAGCATTTATCGATTTATTGATCTCCTGCTGTTTTAAAATTCTGCTTTTCAATAACAACAATGCTACATTTTGAAATATAAATTTTCATCTTTTTTTAAATAAAATGTAAAAATACATTATACACAAGTATGTATATAATGTACAACCCATACATAATGTACATAACATACAGCCCTCACAACCCAGTTTTACAAATGTCTATTAATCTAACAGCCTTACTATTATAAAAATGAAGGTTGACGTATCAGCAGAGTTTCAATAATAACAGATTTATTTGAAAGCCATACAGCCTTCTGAAGTATCTTTGAGCAAATCATTGAATTGCTACCGGCTCCATATGCGCTCCTTTGTATCCTCTGAAACAGAAAACAGCACTTCCTTATGAGGATGAGGAACCGTAAGGAATCCAACATACTGCTGGATTCCAGAAAAAGAAAATGCTCGACCGATCTTAAATGCATGTCACATCCACATATCAATGACAACCTACAAATCAAGGAGTTACAATGTGGGCTTGAAGTTACACGTCTCTAAAGTGAAATTTAAGCATGTAATATTTCATATGAGGCGAGCCATAAATGTCATCAATAACTAGTTAAGCTACATTTTGCCAGAGCTAAACCCATCTATAAGGACAGTCTGTGGTTTTATTCTTTTTGGATACATTGCAATATACTTTAGGAGGGCCTCAGTACCTGCTATAACTGCAACAAGGTTTGTTTTTGTTTTCTTCTACTGTTTAAAAAAAAAAAGAAATGCTGTCACCCACTTTCTGCACTCCTGCTGGCTCTCATGGAAAATGTAAAACTCGGGCCAGCCTTGTTGAGCTCAGACTGACATTGCCAGCGTGTGGTGGCCAAGTCACAAAACAGATGTTTACTGTTTTTCTAAGCATGATTTACTCTCTGCTCCATATTGAGTCAGGTTACTTCAAGAAAGTGCAGAGCTAGTGTGGGCAGACAGGGTCACAAAGCTTGACCCATGCGATAATATTTGATGATAAATGTGGGACTGACTGTACGCATGTTTAATCCAAGGGGAATATTTACAGCTGTGACAGGTGGATGGATTTGTCCGTGTTTCAAGTACCTGCGCAATAAAGTGATCGGATGAATCACAAGTTGGAAATATGTGTGTGAGCCCTATGTGTCAGCCTGTGAGAGCACTGAATGCTTTGTGTATTTATATATGTATGTGTCAGCGTAGGCTGCACCTTGGAGAGTCTGCAGAGGCAGTTGTGGACCCTGCAAAGGTCTCTCCACAGAAGCCATTAAGCAATGCGTCTGCTGGAATAATGTGTTTGACTTGGCTGCTGGACAGCAGCAGGTGCTGGGAGGACCGGCTTGGAGCTGCTGCTCCTCGCCTGCTTTGATCTGCAGCCCAAGGACCAATCTTCCTTCTTGGGGTTTTTCTCTTCTCTCTCTTCTTTGTCTGCCTTCTTTTGTTTTTTTTTTTTGTTGTTGTTGTTTTTTTGACTGCTGTCACTGCAGCCATTTGTTTCACCTCTTTTTGGTGTTTTCTCCTCTCCTCCTGTTTTAGCTGGACTTTCCCTTTCCTAATTTTTGTTCTCCCCCATTTTGGAAGTTTGACTTCTTCTGATGTATTTCTGTTCTCTTTTATGTTTTTACGACCTTTTCTTGCTTTCTCCTCATGTCCTAACTGTTAAAGAGTGTTCTTGTACTCCAGCCACACAGCTGTGAGACATCAGTGACACTACTGGTTTCAGACCAATAAATACACATTTGAATTTATGGATTCAGTGGATAATTGAAAGATGGGAAGCTGGAAGCTACCAGCAAAGATGTTTCTCCTGATTGATTACACAGACTGAATAAGCTGATTGCTAACAAATAAAATACGACATCCCACCTTTAAAAGAAATGCTACCTTGAGTAATATTTCTTTCTTGCGTAGAATCGAATGAAATGAGAAGATTGATTTCACTTTCTTGTCTGTCTGCTAGCTATGAAGGGTCAGCTAATGAAAAGGTGGGAGATCGGAGGTTGCAAACAGTAAACTGATTGTTCCAGGGGCTTGGACATGTAATTTGGCAATCTAGTTAAACAGTATACTATATACCCTTTTCCCTCTTTTGCATCATCGGTTCTTTCAGTTGAGTGAGATACATGTCTACTGTCAGTTGCTTGTAGTTTGCAGAAAAGCAACAAATCAAACTGTTGGCAGCCATAGCTCTGCACTTGTGCACATGTGGGGTTTTGGTTCCAGCTCCTCACTTTTAAGGAACATAAAATACAGCATAGTTTTTCCACCTACTGGCTGTAGCTCTTAATTAGTACACCACACATGTGTGGTGAGGACTGGTGTTGGAAAAATGAACTTGTCTGATTACGTTATGACTTGTCTTAAAGGATGGGTATGTACATTTCTTAACCGCTGACACAATTTCCTGTCTTGTTGTGAAGCATCTGTGATATGCTTTGGTCATAATACCAAAGAGATATAGTACAAGATAAAAAGGAAGATCAGTTGGAAGGACGTGTGGGAAATGGAGGCAGGTAGAATGATGATGTACGACATTCTTGCCTCAGCCACAAATCCCCACCAGTGGCTGGGTGAAGATCCTGCTTGCCCTTCGTGCTTCACTCCAGCAACACTCAGGCACATCCTCAGTGGTACCAGAATGAACCTCTCTCAAGGCAAATACACTTGGAGGTACAACTAGATGTTGCAGTGGTTGCAGGTTCGACTCCTGGCCTCACTTGTGACCCTTTGTCTGGCTCTCTCTGCCCCACTTTCCTGTCAAAGTACTGTGAATAAAGGCCACTAGAGCAAAAAAAAAAAAATCTTTTTAAAAAAAGAAATCCCTGGCCACAGTTATTGAGGTGAAAAGAACAGCCATCAACGCCACTCCCCCCAGGTCATCTACAGGAGTCCCATCATTATCCTTCAGCCTTGAAGAGAACGAGGACAGTTGAGAGCTCCATCCCAGACCAAGAATAGACAGCTGGACGGCTCATGGGACTGGGAGATCCTGGCAGATGTAGGCCAACATACCAATTCGCACTTTAAGTTCCGCGGTTTTAGTTATTCGCTGTTTTTTTTCAGAAATATATAATATTATAAAAAAAATCAAGAAAAAATTGAGAAAAACATCACAGGATGCTGTGCGCGATTCTCTCGCAGCAAAGAAATGTTGTGAGCCAGCCTGGCCCCTTTAAGAAGGTAGGCCTTATGGGTAATGTAGTGTGTGTGTGTCGTGGGACTGCAGAATGAAAACGAGGTTAGATGAAAGAGCGGTTTCTTTTCTACAGTTCAGAGACCAGAGGCTGTGAAGGTAACAGAAAGACCACAGTTGAGCCTTTGTCTTGTTTCGCTGCAGTGCCTCACTACTTTTTTGCGGTTTTTAAACATATTTTAAACTCATTATTTAGGCTCGAGGGGCTCCGGCTCCAGTTCGCGGATTTTGATTCTCGCGGGGGCGAAAGCCTAAGAATAAACTTAGGCTGCTTATATAGTGGACAATTTCAAGCCTAAATTTGAGCCTGATTTGTTCCAACAGTGATTGTGGGGCATGTGCGGAGCTGAAGCTTGTCCGAAGCAATTATTTGTCCAAATAATCCTGAAGCGTGCAGTGTCAGTTCAGTTATTTTATCTCCTCTCATTGATCTCTTCTTGACTCTGACTGAATGGCCTTGCAGTCTGGCTGAATAGTCTAGTGTGTGCGTTTTGAGGATTATAGTATAAAATGTCACTCAACACAGTCAAATATTAATAGGTCCGCCATCAGTCATCATAAAACCTTAACTTCAAATATTTGTTCCTGTATTTGCTCAACAGGTCTATCAGCTCTTGTTTGCATGGGAAGTGTTAGGGAGTGACACACAACCTTGGCAGATATATCACTAGCGTTAGCGCTAGGTTTTGTCATTACAAACACATTAATTTAAATTCCAGTGTCCAGGCAATCACACATAGAGCTCCACCATTACAGACCTAACCAGTTATCAGTGGCAATTGTCAATGAGGAGAGCAGCCTAAAGTCACATGACAAAGCACACTCCAAGAGTGGGAGTGTGAATTAGATGTTCACCAGTGACACTGTACCTTTTTTTTTTCTTTTACATAATCTCAAATATTTCTCAGCAAGAAAGAAGATTCAACCCCATCTTTTAAGGATAATGTCAGACAATGAAAATGGTTGATTTAGAAAGCCTAACACTCATATAGTTTTCCTAGTTTCACCTTTAAAGCACATTTGAAGCATCTCTGGTTCCGCTGGTTTCTGCTTTTTTAAGTAAGCTGGTGCAAATTCTAGACGCTTTGAAAACGTCTGTTTAAACTGCAGACCTGCTTCATCTGCTGAATGAAAGAAAAACCCAGACTGAGCCCTTACAAGATGTCATGACACTCAGTGCTCAGCATGGGCACGCACTAGATGAGTCATAAGCTTAGTTGTGGAGCCATCCCTCCCTCTGTGTCTTTTTCCCTCAGCCTCAAGGTAAAGCTATTATACTTGAAACGAAGGAGCAGCAGCAAAGGCAGCAGCCCACTTGGGTTCACAGACACAGGGGAGGGAAACCATGAAAAGTAAAGCCCAGGGCTGTCCAGAGCCCTGAAAGAGAGTTGCCTTTATTGAAGGAGCCCACTCCCATGCATTCCTCTGCCAAGAACCAGGGCCTCCCTGGAGAAAGCCAAGATGAGAGACTGAACTCACATTCGGATGGGGGTTCATGGGTTGGAGCTGCTCCAAAGATACACACAGACAAAAATCTACACAAAGACACAAAAAAGTGTGCAGTCACATACACAGTGATGCATTCACCTTCCTCCACCTCCTGTATATCTCATTGTCCTGTCAGTCAGGATGGTTTTCTTAGCCATGATCCACAGCAGGGAACTTTCTATTTCATGAATGGTAATGCACATGCAAGCTTGTAAAAGGATAACTGATTGATTTATTGGGTTTCAGGGGCTGAGGTAGGTGGGATATTAGATGCTCCTTGGAGATCTCATTGTGAAACCATTGAGTGAGAGCAAAGGGCCTGATTTGAGAACAACGGGAAAGAAATTCCACTGCCCAGAGACCAGGTCTCCCCAAACTGACAGGGAGATGAAAGTATTTTTGAAAAGGCATCAGTGTTTAGTTAGCTTCTCTCTGACTATAGTCAGGATTCCAAAATACATTTATGGATAATCCTATTAAGATGCCATCATGAGCTTTTTTGAGTAGCTTTTGTGAATACATGAAGAAAATGGAAATAATGTACTATTAATATCACATTTTCTTTTTTATTTACGTTCAATTCAGTTTCATTTTCTGCGGCATATAAATTATTCTTATAGGACTTTGACCAGTTGAGTTTTTAAGTTATTGGATAAATCACACAAAAAGCCAATTTTTTGATATGGAATTGCCTCTTTAATCAATGAAATTAAGGTGACAGTCTGTGGGCTCCATCACTGAAAACTGTGACTGCTAATACCCACATGACCACATGCTGTGCCTTGATGCTGAGAATGGTATCCGATTTTATGGACTATTCAAACTTTTACAGCTATATCAGTTTTATTTTATAGTACTTTTACAATGCTGAAACTGAAAATGTTCCTCTGAAAACGCCTGTGGGTATGGTTTAAGTTTAGTGTCTTATTCAGGGAAATTATACTGAACAATGATACTGACAAACAGTATACATGGAGATTCAGAGTGTTTTATTGTAAGTTTTTGGAGGGATTGTGTCTTTCAAATATTTTGTCTGTAATATATCTGCTACTTCAATCACTGCAGAAGTCAACCCTGAATGCTCCAAGCCAGTGAACCCTCCTTTAGATGGTTTTTCTAGTTTCTGGTCCATGACCTCCTGCCTTATATCAATACCCAGACAATGAGTTGTAAATAACTCATCAAATGAGCTTTTTTGCCCTGCACTGCAAATAAAATTGCTTAGCTTTTATATGCAACGTCAAATGCATTTTTCTTTTTTCATCTTTCCAAAAAAAAAAGTAAATTGGGCTGATTTTCATTACCTAGTTCACGGGGACAATACACTGTAAAGAAAACCCCAAAACAAACAAAAAAAAACCCCTAAATGTTGTTTTCAGCAATTTTTGCAGCTGTCCAAGTGAAATCGTCTCTCATGTCCAGTAGCAATGATGATGCTTCTCCTGGAGGATGAAGCTGCAGGGATCCTCCCTGTGATTCCCTGCTAACATTTCATCACCATCAGCATTTGTTCAGGAAAAAAAGCATGTTAATTTATTTATGTGCATAAAAGATCATTAAAAAAAAAACACCTGATGGAAAAACAATCCTGAAAAAGTGATCAGGCAGAGCAACCAGGTCTCTGCACTACACTCACGTTGACTCCGCTGCATGTGAATGAAAGTCGCTTTGCAGCTCTCTTATAGTGGACACAAATATTCTTTAATGGATGTAGAAGAACAAAAATCAACACGACACATCCAACACAATGTTTCTGGCACCAAATGTTTTATAACAAAACTTTCCAAAAGACCTTCTGGTGACTTGTGATACTGTTATGAAGCACACGTGGTTATATGATCCCATGACAGTCACAATGCAACAATCTCTCTGCAGACTGCTGGACCATTCAAAACTTCACCTTTTCTGTCTATGAAACATTTACTTTCTTAAAACATATTCAGTCAAAGAGAAACAATATAAGAAAAACAACTCTGGTACATAAAACTTGGGAAATCACGGGACACATGGTCGGAACAAAAGCCAGACATTCCTCAAAGGTCCAGGAATCGAGATGACAAGCTTTGCCGCTGTTGGTAGCCACCGGTCGATGACAACCTGTGCTCAGCATCGTTTCTGGCTATTGTTTAGCCTGTGATGGACTGAGGAAAGTTTTTGTTGTTGCTGGACTCTTATCTGTGTTTCTTGGACATGGCGAGAACGTAGAGCTGATGTATTAGTGGGGCTGCCAGTTGAAACTTAACAGATGCAAAACATCATAAACAGTCGGGTTGATTAAACCTTACAGGCAAAGTAGGGCGTCTCTCAAGAAGAGAGAACTCTTGTCTGGGGCCAAATTCAAGAAAGAGATAGAGACTTTCTTTATGTACAGAATATAAACTGACATTTCACATTGTCAGGCTTCACCAGGGAGCACATCAGCGCTTGCAAATAGGAAAGGGCTGGCATTTATAGTGAGAGGTGGGATATTTAATATCCAACCCTTTTCGTTCCATTTGTTGCTTTTATATGACATCCAGTGCTCATTTTCTGAAGCAGCCTGGGCCTGAGACTAACCAGCGTGCTTTGCAACCTTCCCTTGGAGAAATATCAATTTCATACGGCAGCTATGAGAGCTCTCACGCTCTTACTTAGCCATCCACTGGGTGAATGTTTGCTATTGCCAAAGAATTCATATTACCACCTGCATCACCATCCGCCCAGGAACCATCACCACTTCCCTGAGGTGTTGTTATGTGGGTTATTAACTTGGAAATGCAGCCTTTTTTTTTCACTGGCATTTTAATTTTGCAGCCTTTAGTAATTGAGTAACAGGGGCCCATCGTGTAGCACAAAAGAGAGAAAGTGAGCATGCAGAGGCTGAGAGTTCTCATAAGCTGTCAAGAAAGAGAGCGAGACCCACCTCCTAACTTTCTATTATTCCAACACAAAATGCTGAAATTGTGTTCATGTTAGACCTGCTTTTTCTCATCGAATGACTTGAAAAGAAAAGCTTTTTAGTGCCAAGCCTGCTGTTGCCCTCAGCTGAGGTCATGTGCATTATATTTGTTTCTTTAAGTAAGTTCAAGCTTCAACTTGTGTTTATGAGTTTTTAAGGAATACAGGCAGAAAAAAAAGAAGGAATATATATCAAGTCATAACATGAGATTTATTTGAAATGACTGAAAGTCATTAAAAAAATGTACGTTGTACCTTCTGTCCTGAAGAAAACATTCTGACCCACTGGCTTAGTGATACGGGACCATTACCATACATATACGTGCAAATTACTGTAAATATGACGGACGTTAAGTGCAATTTGATGTCATACATTACCTGTATGACTAAGCTTTTGTCTTAAGCATATTGGGTCTGATGCCTTTTCAGTGTTAATTAATGGCAAAAAAAAAAAAAAAAGTTTCCAAAAGTATGCTTTGTGAAAATATATTTTCAGACATTTCAAATCCTTATTATTTTGCAACAGACAGAAGGGATATGACAGGATATGAAGGGGAACAGATGTGGGAAACTTCATGCAACACAGGTTCCTGCCAACAGCCAAACTTTGTAGTTCTCTGAGAGTCCAAAGTCAGAAGAGTTCAGATTTGGGCTCAGACGCTGGGCTGGCTCAGGTATGAAAGTTCTCAACGTCCAGTGGCACTGAGAGAAAAATTAAGTCTTAACTTTTTTTTTTCTTCTTTTTTTTAATGGGGCATATCTTGATAAATTATTTCCCTACATTCTTTTGAAATGAGTAAGGTATGTGCAGACTTTTGACTGGTGATTGTCATCCACAGGAAAATATTGTGTGCTCAGTGCACTGATAGGAAAACTGCTTTCATACCCATATCAGATTACATTAACCAGTACACGCTTTATCTCTTCCCCCCTTTCCAGCGGAGCATCCAGGGAGGTGCTGCTGTTTCCTTTACCATTTATATTGGCACAGCCAACAGCAGCTCTATGGCCAGAGAGCACTGTGGTCCCTGTAAAACAGGAAGAACATACTGTTTTTAGATTGACGCAGGAGACAGAAAACAAGCCAGTAACGGTCCAGAGACATCAGGCAGCACACAGAGGAAGATGATATATCAAAGCCAAGTGGGTTCCTGCACATGGGGTTGTCTGGCTGAACTGCATGCCATGGTCTGTGTGGAGAAAAAGTGTCCCTGCTTACCACCAAAGAGGGGAAGCTGCATGAGTTCATGTTTGCCACATACGCTATGGTCTCCATCAATCAAATAAATCTTCTGAGACTGAAATGTTTTATCGCTCTTTGAATTCATGTCTCACTGTTAACAAGCTCGAATTGCAGCTGATTGGCTGTCGAACAGTAATAGCGATGCAACAATTACTTGACCAGCTGCTGATATTTCTTGACTCACTTGTTTTCAGCATGGTTTTGACTTCGAACCAAAATTCCCATGAATGTCAGAGCCTGGTGTTGCTGCAATACCTTGTTCACAAACAGGCACTGATTTAAATCCCAGATTCCCTAATGTTGGTTTATTTTGGCGCAGAGCATGCTCTTATTGACAGCAACAGTCTTTTTGTGGTGTTGTTCAGTGGGATGGGATGATGGAAGGTTATTTTCAGGCAGCAGCTTTCCCATGCTGTCTCAGTCCCAGTAAACAGGCCTTCCTTTGTGGATTTGAACAGGTTTTGCAAAAGAAAAGTCAGCAGTCAAATTCATGCCCATAGAGCTACATGTATGTTATCAAATGTTAACTCCTAAGCTTTATTTGAGGTTCTAAATTCTTACTTGGCTTCGAATACAAAAAAGGTAGCTCCTGTCTTACTCATCTGGGTGCATATACCCAGTTTTTATGGCTCGAATTTGTTTCTAATTATGACTTTAAACAGAAACGCCATAACTCATTATAACACATATGAATCCTGAGCTTATCAAGCCTACAAAGTATTTTCTGTAAGCGTATGATTCTCCTCATGAATTGCTGACATTCATATGACTTTACCAGAGACTCTGTTTTTCTTACTTTCCAAAATAAGCAAGTACAGATGAAAAGACGTCTTGCTGGCAGAGGCTGGCCATGTTTCCGTATTGTCACTCCTTGTTAGCTGATGATGGGTTGTCTCCACGCTGGGCAGCTCCAGTCACCAGAGGAGAGGGAAAGCGTGCACACATGTGCAGACACACACACAGGGCAGGATGGTGCTGGGCCCCTTACTTAAACATCTGCAAGCATGTTTGTGCCCTCTGTGATCTTTGATGACACGCCAGCCAGCGTGCCTTGCTCTGATGCCAAATTTACACGCGCTTATGCATAGAGGTAGAGCTGGCAGGAGGCACAGCGAGGGGACGGGACTCTGCTATAAAACATGGAAAAATGTTGCAGCATTGTATGGGGATACTGCAGTTGGTTCAGACTGGTTATGCTGCCACTTTTCATTTCAAAAACCCTGCAGAGGAAATCCATTTACTCAGAGATACTTTTTCTGCCATTGATGTCTGAGCTGGAGACATAACCTGTTCCTTTAGATAAGGGAGGTACCGTCAAAGTTTCTCCTTTATTGTTCAAAAACACCTGTGTTCTCAGCCCTGCTGGGAACGAGCCGTGTGCATCTGCCCCCGACATTAACCTGTGCCATTCTGCTAAAAAACATCTCATTAAAGTGCTTTACATCAGTGTCAGTAATAAAACTAACAAATGTAATTGCAATCTTTATACAATAGTAATACAATCCTATCTAAAATAAAATAAAAATCTCTCATTATTCTGGCATTTAGCAAATAGAAATAATTTTGGTAATCCTAACTGACCTAAAACCAGAAGAGGGTAGTCTGATTTAATACAGTGTATATAAATGTCTGGTTTCGTCTGTCTGTGCTTGTTTTGATTCTGATGACCTCAAATCCTTTTCAAAAAGGCTCATTGTGGAGCATATTAACAGAGTCGCATCAACTTTTCTTTTAACAGCACTTTGTAAACACTTGGAACATGACATGACCGGCTGTAATGTAACAGCTTTGAAGACAAAATGTTTTCCCAAATCACGTCTAAAATACGATTTCACTTGCTCAACAGTTCAGGGCCTTCAGTTAAGCACTGAAATGAGAAGCATCTCCCTAATAACAGATGGCAGCATGTAGAGCTTCAACCCTCTAAGCTTTTCTCAGCGTGAGTCTTATGTGCACCCTCATGCCATCACAAACTCTGGCATCTTGAACTGTGTACTGATAGCAAGCGAGATGCTCAGTCTGTCCTCGACTTCAACTTCAAAAAAAAAAAAGGTAATGTTTTTATACACGGATGATAGGATTACTATTAACTTTTTTTGTATTGAAACTGCTTTAGGTAAAAACCTTTTACAAATGTAGTTACTTAACAAACAGCTGGTTTGTTTGACACCAGTAACCAAAGATTAAAGATGTCCAGTCACATGAGGGTAGTGCATTGTACGGCATAGCAGGTTGAATATATTCATTTTCTTTTAGTTACTTTGGCTTAAATAACCATTACAACTGATTTCTAACAAAAACAGCACATAAACAGACCATTAAATGAGAATTGGTCCTTAAAATGACTGGGCTGCAGGTGTAGCCTACATGTAAGAACTTTTCACTCCTTATTCTGTCAGATGCCGTCTGTCTGTTTTAAATACTTGTTGCATGAATAACGAACAAGCAGGGAAAACAATTCAAACCAGTCAGTAAGGTTTTGGCAAATGTCTGAGTTTATTTTCTTACATCCGGGCTCTAAAACACTGATTAAAAGGGTTACAGTTATTCAGATTATTTAGCTATTAAATAAAATCATCAAATAACATTTAGTGCAATTTGGCCCCTGTGACACACAGCAAGAGGAGAAACTCTGTCTCAATGTCTCTTCTGTTTTCTTTTCTGGTAAGGAGGCCGTGCATTTACATGCGTCGGTCTCATGTCCAGTAGGCCGTGATAAACTCTGGGAGGAAGTGGACCAACTTTGTGATGCTGAAAACCCAGAGATGAACAAGAAATCAGCTCAGCAACCTCTGCTTCGGGCCTCTGGTGAGGGTGGAATCTAGGAGAGAGACTTCTGGTGTACAAGGCTTGACCTGGACTCTTAACACACTTGCTCAGACAAGCTTTTCAAACATTTAATGATCTCTCCTTCAGTGCTTGGAATATCTTGGTGCCAAACTTAAGGTTCTTTTCAACACGATGTTAATTTATCATCATAAACCTTCAGGCAGACGTCCATTAAAAATCTTGAAATGTTGAATACTTCACAGCCAAGAAACAATCACAATATTGTTTGGTTAAAAATGACATACTGCAGACTTCTTTCATGGTGTGCATATTCCATGTGCTTACGACAAAAAAAAGGAAAAAAGTGTGAGTTTGATGGCTTGTGAAAATGCCACATTTTTAAATCAGTTTCATGTATAGGTTCTGTGCTCCTTTCCTGCCAACAAACGTATACGTTTAGAAAAGTCAATGGACTTGTTCTGCATATGAAGCACAGATGTTCATACCTGTAACAGAGCGTTCATAGAGTTAGAGAATGGGTCCATTCACCTCCACCCACACACAAGTTAGCCGATCAGATGAGTGAATACTGGGCCATGTCCTTCTTCTTCTTTTCACTGAAGCGAGCGCTGAGCTCTCCCACAGCCTTGGCGTGTTCCTCATCCACCTCTTCTTTTAACCTCTGCTGCTCCTTCAGAAACTCAGCCCAGTCCTCTTTCAACTTCTCCATGTTCATCTGCAGCTGGGCTCCCTTGAAGGACACGAGGATGACAAGAAGCCACAGAAACGTTGAAGCTGATCATTTATTGTGCTGTATATGAGGGAACAAAGCAAAATATATCTAGGAAAAAAATAATGCTTTGAACTGAATCAGGCTTTATTCATTTGCACCTGCTCTGTCAGTATCTTTCTTGGATTTTTAGATTTTTTTTTTTTTTTTTTTACCTGTTGTGCCTCTAGCTCCCTCTGCTGGACCCTCTCTGCCATGTGATTAGCTGCCTCCACTGAGTCAGATGGAACAAAAACAAATAAACATTAAACAAATAATATACTGAAAACAAAGCATACAGCAATTACCATCTACTGCAGTTTCACACATTGTTAGAGACATTATTATTAAAATACATGTGATATATGTGATTCAGAGACTCAAACTTCCTCCCTTAAAAGGTGAAACACAGACCTGGCCAAAATAGAGAGAAAAGTCAGCTGCAGCGATAACTATGTTTTAGCTGGTAACAAGTTATTAAACCCTAAATGATGCAGGAAGCGTCTTCACATTCCTTTAATTAAGCATAATGGAAGGATTCAACATTACTCTGTTGCAGAAATTCAAATTATTGGTCATGTATTGTGAAGTAAGACGCACACGTGCACGCGTACCTGATGACAAAGTCATCAGGTTCAGACTGAGGACGAGTGGTTCTGGGGGTGTAAAACATAATTTTCCCACATGGATTGACCACCAGAGTCCAGATCTTTATCTCACTGACAATCTTTGGGATGCGGTGGAGAAGAGTTTACGCAGCAGTCTGACACTCCCATCATCAGTATAAGATCTTGGTGAAAAATTAATGCATCTTTGGACAGGCATAAATGTTGTGACACTGCATAAGCTTACTGAGATGATGTCACAGCAAATGTGTGCTGTCATCAAAGTTAAAGGTGGTCCAACAAAATATTAGTGTGGGAATTCTTTCTATGCACCAGTAGAGCTATTCAAAAAAAAAAAAAAAAAAAAAGATCTTTGGTGCAATTGTGGTAGAAGTGACTTACGCCGTTTACTGACGTCAGACAAGCGCTGGTCCAGGTCCTCTAAATTCATGGGCAGCATTTGTTCATTTGTCTCCTGCACCATTTTATTGAGGTTTTCCAGCAGTCGGTTCTCCCTGGAGCCCCGTTTCTCCTGAACAGCAGCAGAGAGTCAGTTTGCACTGAAAGCCATTTTATGAGAAATACTAACTACTGAACACTTTGTTAAAGTGCCTTTTGTAGAAGTTTGTTAAAAATTTAATTTACTGGGCTACATGATGTTTGTTTGATAAATGATTAGACAAAAATAAATATCAGTCATCAATTCCATTTAAGCAACATTAAGAACATTAATCTGGTGTCCAAAAAAAAAAAAGATAAACATGTGAAGGCGATAATATTTTTGCATCGTTCACTATCTAAATGATTACCAGGGACATTATTGTTTGGAAGTGATCCAACAATAAACATTATAACTCTATTGTAAACCAAGTGTTGAGTTTAAAAAAGTGCTTTATCCTCTTACTGACAGTAAAATGGAAAAAATCCTGACAGACTAATATGTCTAACATGTAACAGAGATCTCATTTCAGTAGATCTCTACTGAAGTGATGTAGTTGCTGTAGGAAGACAATGCCGTAAACATCAGCAAGAGAACAAGCTGCCTCCAAGAGTGGAGCATGTCAGAAAATGAGTATACAGAAAGTGTAGCTCATTGTTATCCAATAGAATTTTGAAACTTAGAATTGTGGCGATAAAAATAAGAAAAACAAATAAATTCAAGACTGCCTTTTTAGGGCCTGCTACCTGCCAGCACTGTGAGTAGCTGGGCTGTCAGGTGATGTAATCGCTTCTGCAGTATCATGTTTTGACTGGGATCTATAGTGCCAGTCGAATACTGTAAGTATATAAACCTTTCACCATATAATTTTTTCCTGAAGAAAAACACTTTTCCATCCCCGAAGCTCCAAATAAAGTGGAAGCTCATTCTGTTGACCTGGTATGAGCACGCAGGGGCACATGAGACAGAATGACATGGACAACTGTCCCTGGTATTACATGACAAACATTTTGTAGCTTCTGATTTTAGTGGTTTCAATCAACACTGGACAAATCCCAAACTTTGTTTTTTTTTTTTTTTTTTTTTTTAATCAACAGATTAGACCCAATTTGTGGAGACCTAGGTTTAAGCAAAAACAAAACAAGAAAACCCTGTTAAAACAGACAGGTCTTACCTCAAGGCTGACAAGGCAATGGGTGGTGTATCATTCCCCATCTCTACACTCCTAGCTGTCCCACAAATAGATAAATCCACCCAGACCTTACCAAGCTTATGTCACAAGGAGAACTAAATAAGGTGATGCAGATTGACTCATGGGAGGCTCTCATTATTACACAGTTCTAATGCCCTTAAATATATCGACACCAAATAAATCAGTCATCAAGACGGTTTCATTGTGGTGATGATCAACTGAGCATGCGCAGAGGACGCTCGTCATCACTGTAAAACTGTGTCAAGTACCTCAAACTCTCTGACAAAGTAGCGGACTTCTGCATTGATGACAGGTCTGTGGTCCAACAGTCGAGACTGGATGTCGCCCACATCTGGAGGATCAGCACAACAAATACAGTTCTCACAAGACAAACAGCTGGAAAATTGTGCATTCTTTTTAACGGGGCGTTTCTCTGCATGAGCACATCTTTAGGATTTTAAGGAGACGTCGATAAGTTACAGAAAAATGACACGTTATCCGAGTCATCTGCAGCCAGTTTAAAAAGCCAAAGTACAAACTCGTTTTAATGCAACGGATTTCACTCACCTTTCACAACCTTATCCATTTTCATGAACTATGCTGAACGGTGTTCTTGTAGTTTTCACTCTGTGGAGCAGCTTGGCTCGATAAGACTATTATTATTTCAAATCTGGACTCAAACGCATGGGCACTAAACCGTCAAAAATGAATGTGGATCATTAATTAATCGTAAATATTAGTGATGCATGACAGGTGAAGTGTAAAACAAAACAAAATGAACAAAACTGGGCGTCTATGATCATCGGGTAAATATAAGTCAGCTGACTGAGAAGACGTTTACTACTACTTCCGGGTGCGAGGCCTTGGGTTAAACCAAGTGTCCGACAGAGGGGTGTCAGATCCGGTTTAGCTCCAGTTTAGGGTTTGATTTTTCAGTACACCTGCCAGCACATACATCGACTGTGCCTGTTATTATTATGAGTGGGATTGCTGTAAAATACAAAACAAAAACAAACCCCAAAACAAAAAAACAAAAACAAAAAAAAAAACAATCCTAGCATTTGTTGTTGTCGGAAAAAAGTGTTTGTCATTATTATTATCCCTTGTTTTTGACCGCTAACTAGTCTCGCACTGTTCAACGTAGAGAAGCGTTTCAAACACCACTTACAGCTAGACCCATAGGACATCCTCCCATCTCTCTCGTGTTTATTAATGATTTTTTCCTTTCTCTATGTAGTCTATATGACGACTGGTACTCTTATAACCTGATCATCTTATAGCCAAGTGCAGTGGTACGCAAACTGTGGTACGTGTCAACCAGTGGTACCCACCACTGGTCTCTACCACTACTCTCTGTTGGTGGGTGGGGAATCAAATGATATAACTACAACATTTTATCGCCTGGGTTGAACTAACATCAAGTTCAAATTTCAAGAAGTTAAAAACGGTCTCTGAAGATTAAAGGAATCAAATGGCATAGGTTCAGGTGAATTTTTAGGTGATTATATATTTTACATGTTTTTAGATTAGACTGAGAAAAGAAGGTTAATAGAAAAACACCTCCGACCACCTTTCAGGCTTGCTACAAAAGAGTTAACCACGACCCATACTTGGGAAAAGTAATATAACAATATAACAGGGGGCAATTGTTTTTTTTCCCTTTTCTTTCTTTCTTTTTTTAACCCGTCAAGATGTAGTTTTGCCCTTTAGGTGGGTTAAAAACCCTTATATACTCATATATATACATATATATATAAAATAAACTTTAAAATGTTTCATCTACAGACTCACAAAATGAGCAACTGTTTCTTTATCTACGTATCTGGATATCACAGAGTTCACATGATAAAATTTGAGAAGAACTTTAAACTCGATTGTTCCTGTTCTGTTGTAAATTACCATCCATCCAGGATGAATTCTTCTATGAGGAGCAGTCAAGCTGCTGCTGTGAACCTTCACGTGTAGTGTGTCTGTTTTGCCTGACTTATGCAGCAGATGTCAGTCTCGCTCTGTGGCTGAGCAGCAGCAGCAGCAGAAGATCTTACTGACGAGACCGATCCGCTCTCATGACGTCACTGTTCAAAAGCCCGTCAGACGCGGACTATTTCACCCTTCTCATGTATCTCCGTCTGCTGTATAAAATGATTTCAAATGAATTCTATAAAATTAAATTATCCATAATAGCAATGTTAAAGATGTACATCTTACTTTTTAAAAATCTTTTTATTTACATTATCCATTTTCCTCACCATTAACTATATGTCTAACCAATTAATAATGAAAAGATGATTTAAAAAAGTCACAG
Organism: Hirundichthys speculiger; assembly: GCA_018398805.1. Taxonomy (NCBI): domain Eukaryota; kingdom Metazoa; phylum Chordata; class Actinopteri; order Beloniformes; family Exocoetidae; genus Hirundichthys; species Hirundichthys speculiger. Next base: position 256,626 of record JAGFBZ010002524.1, read on the forward strand.
AATCTTTTAAAAACCTGAAAACCAAAAATTTATAAATTTTAAAACGTTAATGAACTTGAAAGAAAAACACCATCAGTAATGAAATATTTACCAAATGTTAGCCATCACTTCCAATTTCTTTTGGTTTCACAGCATAGTGTTAACTCAGGTATCACTATAAAATACAATATTTTTATACAGGTATCAGAGTCAACAGTTGGAAAATCAGTGTCGTATCTAGTGATTTTGTTTGCTGTGCGATTGAAGCTGCATACATTTATTGTTACTGTTACTGTTATTGTAACATTGTATTAATGTCATTGTCTTATTATGTCATACGTCCAGAAATACTCAGAGGACTCTGTAGTGGACAAGAGACTGAGTACAGACAGCTGCTGGATCACTTCGCAGCATGAAATAAGAACAATAACCTCATCTTAACTGTTAATAAGACAAAAGAGATGGACTTTTGGAGGGCTAAGAATAAGTCAAACAAAATTTCCAACCCGAGGAAGAGATGGAGATGGTTGTTCGCCTGGGAAGAACAGTTTGGATTTTAGATGGAACACTGAGGATGTCCAGAAGAAGGGACAAAGCAGACGGTACTTCCTCGGTAGACTTTGGTCCATCTATATGCTTGCTACAAGATGGATCTTTAACTCTACAGAGAGTACAGTTTACTCTACACTTGTCCGTTTGGCCCGCAGCATCTGATCCACTGACTCAAAGAAACTAATAAAGTCAATAAATTAATGAAATGGTTTGTTTTATGTATATGTGTGATGCCACATATAAATGATGATACTCCAAATTAAACAGAAAATAAAGTTGTTGATTTTTTTTTTTTCCACTTTGATAGATGCCGTATGTAGACAAGAACAGTTGAGGTCAGGAACATTTATAAATATCAAAATGTAGAAATGGCAATTTACTTGGGAAATTCTGTTCACCATTTTCGCCACAAGATGGCACTAAATTCATCACAAAAATTTAAATTCCAGGCCTGGCAAAATAATGCTTGAATGATTTATATGGGCTTAGCGAATATTTTTTTCTTATTATAGTTTAAGAAATGCAAATGTATTGGCATAAATGTATTAATAAACACATGACCAGTGGCAAGAGTAAATTAATTCAGCCGGAGTGAGAAAAGGCATTGTTTGGGGCAAATGTTGCATTTTAGTTGTCAAAAGTTCATTTGAACTGTCATGCTCAGTTAAGAGAAAATACACCACTTAAGTCGCCCCAATGTCCACATTTGTTTAGTTAAACACTTATTACATGCACCATTAGTTTTGATTGGAGCCTATTAAAGAGATTATATGATTGATCAACAGTAGGGGGATAAAAACAAGTCCTTTACTGCCGCCCCAGGAATTTATGAAAAGCATGAGAGGATCCGTGACAAGAAAACATGTCACAGCCAGAAAAGGCCTTCCTGACAGGAATGTGCATTCTGTTGTTTTGTTTATTCATGACTCTGGTGAAATTAAAAACATTAAGATCAACCCTGAGAAGAGAAGAGATAGTTAGATGCAGATTTTATTATCATATTTATGCCACAGAGCAACATAAAGACTTTACAACACAAATGAAGATTTTCAAATGATCTAATATTCATTTATTTCAATTTGCATACTTTTTTTTTATACATTTCTGAAGACTAACTTTAAAAAACAAAACAAAAAGACCTTTAAAAAAAAGTTGATCATTAAAAAAAAAAAAAAACAAAACACCCACATTATACAATAATAATATAAGGATCGAGGCTGAATGAGCTCCAAAATACTCTAAAGCCTATTGACATTAAAACAAAAAACAAAACAAAACAAAAAAAAAAACCACAGGATGTACTTAATGTATTTGCTACATATTTTATTTGTTACTTTAAAGGTATGTCTGTAAATAAAACAGTGCATCAAATACATTTAAAAGTACATTGCCTGATATTTTAAATGGAGAAATAAAAGTCAATCCCCCACAAAAAGAAAAGAAAAGAAAAGAAATCTACTCTCTAAAACATACCCAAAGTGTAGATTTCTGCAGCATTACAGAGTTTGGAGTGCCAGGCCAACATCAACATAACGAGGAAATATCTGTCCCACTGCATCATAATGTGTAAGCTCTCTGATGCTGGACTGCAGTTTGCATGCGGGAGCTCCGTGCACGACAGCAGATCACGTTTCACTGGATTTCGCTCTCACAGGTCTATTAAGTGAATTCTATTTTTTTATTTGACACCCCTGCACAGTGCACCAAGTCTTTCTGGGACACTCTCCAGAACTGAAAGAAGAAAGAAAAGCAGTGCTCAAAGGTACAACCTTGTAAAATTTAAAATAAATGCCAGTATTGATTTTTAACAACATCATTTTATATATATGGCCTTACTTTTAGTTCTGCCTTTTAAATCCTTTATAACATAACTAACATAAATTCATTGTAGATCACATTTCAGTATAATTTCTCTTGTGTAATAAAATGTATTATATCTAAACATAAGTTACTCATAGATAATTCACCCATTTAATATAAATCTCATCAAGGAGTTTTTCAAGGAGTCATGCACTGTAAATAAATAAAAATGATACAGTAATGAATAACTCTAATAAATAACATTAAAATTCTGTATGATGTATTTATGTAATTTATGTTTTTGTTCTTAATTTTTTTAGTAATCAGTAATCAAAAATGATGGTTAACTAAAGAAGTTTATACATTTTCATTTAACAGAAGAGTATAGACGCATATTTTGCATGTTGCTGTTATACATATTTTTGCCTTGATTTGTCTTGTTTCACAGTTTTCTCTTCCTTTTTGATTAGATTTCTTTCACTTCCACATGTGTGCAGCATAAATATGACCAAAGCAGCATTATTTCGCCCCCTTGTGAGTTCATGTTCTCCAGTATTTGGATGAACTCCTGCAGCACTTCCACCAACGGTGCTTGAGCGGTGCGGCGGGACGTCTGTGAGTGTGGTTTACCCAACATGCCCACTGGCCCTTCGAGCTCGGCCCGGTGACGCTCTTGCCTCTGTGTCTCTCTCCTCCTCGGCCTGACCACGCTGCCCCTGTAACAACGGTGCTTGCATTACCCACCGGGTATAATTATTCTGCATTTAGCTGCTCTCCCTTCCCTCTCCCTCTCATGTTTGCTCTGTCTCTCTCTCAGCTTGGCTGGGTCTTGACACTGAGGTCCAGTCGGAGGGCCGCAGGGTTTGTTGCTTTGTGTTCACAACACACGGAGCGCCACTGACTGCACCGTGCCTCTGAACAGGTGGGGGTCGGTGATGGGAGGGAGAAAAGTGAAAGGAAGGTGGGGGGTGTTACTCACTGTATCCCAAGGCCTCTGGGCTGAAGTGGAGATAAGGGAGGAGGAGGGATGGTAGGAAAAGGACCTGCTGTCCAGCAGCCCACCTACATGCTTTTGCCCTTCGCTACCATATCGTGTTTCTCATTTTATTTAATGCCTCTCTCTCAGAGCCCAGACAGGAAGCTGGTAACTCATCGTCACCACTGCCTTGTCCTTCTGCCTGCAGGATGGAGGATGCTTCACAGCCGTCCAGCATGGGGGGGGGGGAGCAGGTGGGATGGTGACAGCAGATAATTGAGAGCTCCAGAAAAAAAAAAAAGAAAAAAGAAAAGAAGACTGGAGCACAGCAGGAAGGTAAACTCCAAAATAAACACACTTAAGACCCTTCTTGTATGCAGCGGCATGGTGACACAGTCAAACTGACCCGTCGTCACGCGCCCTGATGGGAAGACACAGTGGCAGCATATGGCTTACAGCCTGAAATTCAACATATGTACTCAACTTCCTGGACTTTTAAAGGAAGGAAATGTTTTTTTTGTTTTTGTAGCAAAACAGGACAAAACCTTGTCAGATTCTGCAACAAATGTTGCAGTCTTTTTTCATCTGGAGACTGACATGTGCACTCAGGGAGGACTAAAGACCAGTGTGTCGCCCACGATTAGCATTTGCAAGGGGTTTCCACTGCCATTTTGGGCCCAGGGACTAATGGGAACTGCGTTGTCATTTCTCCCAAGAGGGGCTGTCCCCCTGTCCTCTCCTGTCCCGGCATGGAGAAAGGCAAACACTGCCTTTCTTCAAAAGGCGGTGTTGAAACTGACTGAGGGCAACAGGCTGGAGGAGGCTCCAGACCTGTTGAAGCAAAATGCCCACAATCAAAGCGATGGATGTGGAGAGGATGGAGCGCTGGACAACGATCTCGCTCTGCTTTTCGCAGGCAGAAATGCTTTTCCCTGCCGTGGCATTTCAAAAACACGACCACTAAGGCATACACGTGTGCACACACAGTACGACTTGAGCCGAGGAGAAGTCGACAATGTGACGGTTAGGGGAAGAATCGACTGAGTGCCACTTGATGGTTTTTGAAGTTTTTCTCCAGTTGGTGTGTGCATGTGTGCGCGCGCCGTGTGATATTGGACCTGGGACAGCACAGAGGAGAAAGGCAAGGAGCAGGGGAAAAAAAAAAGGGGGTCTGCCCTGGGGTCACACTCACATGCACGCAAACTCAAACACGCAAACACACACTTCTCAGGCTGCTGTGGCATGTTTGGAGCAGTGCCTCGTCAGATTAGGGCCATGCCGGCTGTGTTTGATGGCCAACCTGGACAGACAAGGCCTGCCAGGCACAAACTGCTCAGGCACATGATGTCAGGGCGGACATACGCACACACACATGCACACACACAAAAATTATCCCGCGCCAGACCAAAGAGACAGATGACACCCAGCATGAAGCTAAAGCCAAATCTGTAAGCATCCGCTGCGATCCAGCTGGCTAGCCCTAGGGTACCTGTCTCTGTGAAGTGGAATCAGCGTCACCCCCGTGAGCTGTCAAATTAGCTCACAGGGCTGGAAATGCTGAAGAGATTTGGCCCCTTGTCGTAGAGGAGCAAAAAGAGGGGGAAGGGAGGGTGGTATTAAAACATGTTAATAATTTATTCTCCTGTTGTGGAAAGTCGTTACACTTCCAACAACATGGAGCAGAAAAGGTAGCTCCAGTAGCATTTACCTGCAGAGGAGCAGTGGCAGCACAGACAGACGCCGCTCCAGCAACAACCACACGCGCAAGCTAATACGTGCTGATACTAGCAGATGCACGCGCTCAAACAGGGCAAAAAAAAGAACGTCACCACATGCACACGTGCACGCACACGCACACACCAGTGCACGTATGCACCCTGCATGCTCATTCACACATGCACACTCACAACCTCACATACACAGTGCCAGGGGCTAGTTTTCAATTACTGCCAGTGCTAAGCAGTCACCTGGGAGAGATGTAGCATGTTGAAGTGGAAAGGCATTTGCACCAAGACTTTTTTTTTCCCCATCACTTCTTGTCCCATTTGTTAGACAGCTGTGAAAGTTGAAAGTCAGGCACATGATCAAAGATGACATTAAAGAAAACAGTAAATGTTTCCTCCGTGAAGGTTTAACATCAGGGGAAATTGTCAGGAGAATCCGGTTCTAAAAGTGAGGACTGGCAAAAAGGAGTAAAAAGGTGCTCGGTTTAAAAGCCTTGAAGCTGAAGTTTTTAGTTTAGTCAAAATTCGGAGATACAGTTGCTGTGAAAAACTTGTCACACTGTTGATTTCATTTTTAAGCGGCGCAGCAACATGGAGGAAGGCCTTGTGCGTGCACTATATAGACATAATCCAACATGAATTAATAAGCATATATTTATATTACTGTATAAATATATAAGGTCATACAAATTATATGGAGTTTCTTCTCTGATATTCACTCTGTTTCAGCGTTTATTACAATGTTTTTATTATTTCTCCCTGAACCGTTGCAGATATCCTAATTTCCAAATTTCAAGATTAATTGGCGCAAAAAAAAGATTTTGTTCATTTTAATAATACAGTTCAGAGACTGCTTCAGCACTGCAAATACGACAACTGCTAAGTTTTAACCGGGGTGAATTCCCTTTGGGCCCAAAGTGTCCGTGCTACGCTGACGCGCTAATAGCCACAGCAGGTCGTCTGTAAGTGAGGTGACATGGACAGTAGTGAAGAGGTAGGGACTGCCAATAACAGCACGGCCCCCCCAGTGTGTGCGACAACATGGTGACCCCTATGGAGAGCCTTGAAACAGCAGCGTCTGTGTGTTGGGGTGTAAGATGGAACCTGACAAGAGTTTAGCGCCAATGACCACCACAGCGAGACATGGCAGAAGCCCACCTTCAGGGAGATGCTGTCACTCTTCGCTGTCTGCGTGCGCCTACGAACTTGTTCAGGCTTGCGGAGTCTCTTCAAAAGAACACTTCTTAATGTAATGTCGTGATTTTACCAAAGAACATTTCAGAATTTAATTTGTGAGACTGACATATATGATAAGCAGTACTGTGGATGTCAAAGTCAGTAACTATTTAATGTGTTTCTAAGGGCGTCTTTTGAATTACTGCTGGTCCTTTTGCTTCCCAGAGCACAGTTCAAGTTAGGATTTTAAAATGATTTTTTTTTTTATGTAAATGACCAAGACATTTGGTTCAGACAGTCATGTTGCCAAGGAAGTAACTGATAATGTCTAAGTGAAGCTTCATAGACCTGAAAATGTCAGTGTTTTGTCAGCAGTTAAGTCAACACGTTGTGGCAGATTACGATGAAACACTCGCTGTATCCCATAATCAAGCCTTTAACCTGGCATCCAGATCAGGTCTCTCTCAGGCTCTAAAAGGGTAAAATAATAAAATGATTTAACTGCAGTGAAGTTAGGAAAGTAATTTTCAAAAGAGACCTGGCAATGATTGAGACATAAAAAGTTATGGTCAAATAGTATAAAAGCAAGCAGCAAATAAAACAGCATGAAACTGGAAAGCTGAGCAGAGACACAATCAAAAATAGATCTTTTCTGACTTTTGTTCCACAGATCTGGCAAATCAAAACTACACAAAGTTCTGTCCTGATAAAGGGATTCATCTGAATTTCAGCTTAATAGTGTTGGCAGCAGATGCAACAACAACAACACAACATATTAGAGTTCATCATGCTACTTTGGCTCAACTGGGTGGTCAGGAAAGTATAAACACACGCCAAACTGTTTCTGCTCTTTACTCATTGTCTTTGCCTTGCTGTCACTTCTGTGGATAAAATATCTGCATTTGTAATGCTTTTAATTTGGATTCTTGTCACATGTTAATTGAGGAAAATGTAAGGATATATTTAAGGTGATTCTGGAACTTCTCTTCTCTTCTCTTCTCTTCTCTTCTCTTCTCTTCTCTTCTCTTCTCTTCTCTTCTCTTCTCTTCTCAGTGCCAGCATTTGTCCCTGGAGGTGCTCTTTTAATGTCTTTGACTAAACTTGAGCCAGTCTTGACAGTGACGGTTCCCCCATAGGAAGAAAGTTGAGAGGTTACCAATATGATTGTAATGGAAGGTTTGCGGCCAGGGTCCATCACACTGTGTCACTTATAAAAAGCACAAAAGCCAACTGGCGGGGTGCACGGCACTTCTGGAAGCAGTGATAAAAAAAGAGCCACTCATCTGTTTCATGGAGATGCTGTGGAGAGAGGGGACATTTTCATTTTTGTGTTCCTTATGTGTCACAAGCACCACTGAAGCGCTGAAGACTGGGTTTTTTCTCTCTCTTGAAAGATGACATTCTCATGTTTTCAGGTAGTAATGAATAATTTACATGTATTAAACATATTCATGCTTCATTTATTTTAAACACAATGGGCCTCATTCATCAAAGGTGAGCAGAATGAATTTTAGTGTAAAATGTTTGCAGAGCGAACTTTACACGCGTTTGAACGTTTGTGATGCTAGCAGTTCCAAACACTTTCTTCTGCTTCGGATCACACTCAGAGAAAATGAGGAGTGCACATAAATGTTGCTTATCACTATTAGACTTTAGGACACCCCCCCCCAAAAAAAAAAAAAAAAAAAAAAAAAAAAAGAAGTAATTTTTGAAAGCTAAAAGAGGTTAAAAATGCTTTGTGTATAAAAGGGTTTTTGAAAATTACATTTTTTTCTGCAGACTGGAGCTACAAAAAGAGTAAAAACTTTGTGGGCCCACAAACTTTAAAGAACCTACAGCTGAGGAAATTAATGTGGAATGAATTTTATTCCAACCCATCATTTCCCATAACTGAGTGTTAAAAGCAATACATCTAGATGCCACAATTCGTAGCGATACTATGCGTAATATGATGATGGTATAAGGTTACCTTCAGAGTCTTTTTCAGTTTGAGTCCTGATAGAGAACTCTTTCCAAATCAAAAAGACAATGCATTTGTCTGGGGCAGAGTTTTTCCCACGTAGAGAAATTTGTATGTATTAATCCAACATCATATCAAACCAACTTTGCTTCATCTCTGGGATCCTTTGTTGGACGAAGACAAGGCATTAACTGTCTGCATTAATCACATTTTTTTCCAGGCTGGTGCCTTGCTAGTCCCTCTCACCCTAGAAGCCTACCAACAGTGCAAAATAAAATGTTTTTTCTTTTTCTTTTTGGTTCACTTGAGTTAAAATGAGCTCTGTTGCATTGTCAGATTTTTTTTCTTCCCCTCTTTCTCTCTTTTTAACATGTATCATGTCCACAGATAGACAGATTTGCACTGTTACACCTTCTTAGTTGCTGGTCCCTGAGCAGTGATTCATGTCAGCTGATGAGCTGTGGGAGCGCTGAGATCGATCCATATTCATGAATTTACATGTGTCCTTACGCTCAAACTTTTATGCTGAGTTCATGAATTCAGAGTAGGTTTTTTTGTGAGATGATTTAGTGCTTTTCACATAGAGAAGACAATTCTGGGCACAAGAATAAAAAGATCTATTTGAGTCAGATATTAGGTCATGTATTTCCTCTAATAAATGCTCCGTCTCTAATAATAGCGTCCCCCCCAGGACTTTGACAAAATGTACACAAAGCTAACCTTAACCTTTGCCATTTTTTTCTTCTCCTCTTCTTCTTCCTCTCTTTTCTTTCTTTACCCAGCTGGCCTTCGGCAGGAAGGTCCCCCCATATGAGCCAGGTCCTGTTCAAGGTTTCTTCCTCTTAAAGTGAAGTTTTTCCTTACCACTGTTTGGCTGAAAGTTTTTTTTCTCCCTCTGTGGGAGTTTTTTACCCGCCATTATCCTTGTTTAGGATTCAATATTATATTTTTAGTTAATGATATTTGTTCGGGGGTCATGCTCTGGGTCTCTGTAAAGCGCCTAGAGACAATTGACATTGTAACAGATGCTATACAAATAAAATCGAATTGAACTAAAATTTTCAGTACTCTCCTCAGCAACTTTCATCCCCCCCCGGTTTAACAGACTCTGCGTACAACCACTTCCTGGACAACTACTGTGTGTCTCTGATTGACTTGTTATGATTATGTTGTAGTGTGATGTCGCCCTACGTAGTGTAGCCAGCCACGAAAAACATACATGAACTTACTGATCATTAACACTGTAAGAAGCAGGAGCAGCAGCAAAAAAAAAAAAAAAAAAAAAGTTATAGCTAAATGATAACATAGAACCACTTGAGATCTGAATCTGCTAGGATGTGTAAACGATGCAAGAACATATCTGGAGTTTTGGAGGTCAAACTAGATGCCCCCTGGTCGTGTTTTGTATTGCGTCTGGGGGGCTTGTGTTAGAAGAGATAGTGTATTTAATTTGCATCACTTACATTGCTGCAGAGTTCAGTGAGGGTGCAAAAAGTTTCACACCTTCGTTATGTCTGATAAACCTTACACACACACACACACAGAGCACCTTCTTGGTAACAACTCATATCATTAGTATTGCAATCGCAAATCAAAGTGTGAAATATCATTAGGACAAATAACACACCACATTAACACCGTGTCAGCACTTGGTCAGACTCTCAAGTTTCAACTTGTCGATTTGTGTACATTAATTGTGATTGTGTGCATATATGTGTGGGTGTGTGTGTGTGTGTGCACGCATGTGTGCGTCTGTGTGTGTGCGTATGATGCATCATCACATGCTGCTGTCCCTTGGGTTAGTGGGTGAATGAAGGCTGTAAAGAGGAGCATGACAGCTGTGAAAGTCACAAGGGGAGTCCACCAGTGCTGTAAAGAAGGCAAAGTTTCCCTCCCTCCGGGTATGACCTGAGTGTGTGTGTGAGTATACATATGTCTCCATGGGGAATGTGTGTACGTGTGTGGATGCTTTTAAAGCAGCTATATTGGACATTTGTATGTGTGTGTGTGTGTGTGTGTATTTCTGTGTTTGCTTGCAAGTGTGTGGCTCATCCTGAAGCTAAATGCCACACTGGAGTCTATTGTGAAGGCTATCAGCACTCGATCAGTGCACAACATCCTCAATCTCCTCACCCATCCTTTTGCCTCATCAACAGCATCTTTCATTGCCTGCTCACGCTCCCACCTTCACCCCTGAGGGGGAGGCAGTGTGTGTGTGTGTGTGTGTGGGGTGAGATTGTGTGTTCATATCCTCAGGAGTTTACATCAAAGACTGGTGGTTATGGATGCGTCAACGTTTGTGAAATATGGAGCCATGCTTGAGATGGATAGATAGTCCACTGTGTGTGCTTGTGTGTGTGTTAACCTCAAGAGCCCAATGTTAGAAGATCAGGAGATACAGAAATGACTTTGTGTTGTCCTGACCAAATGTCGATTTCATGCCACCCTTGTTTGCGGCTTCTTTTCAAAGAAGTCAGTGATCAGCTGTGTGTCATGTGCTATTAAATTTATCCTGAACAAGAAATGTTTTTGGGTCTCCCCTCGAGATCAAATGTTAATACTCTGCTGAAACACACTCAAATCACCAAGTGTCCCTCTGGGTTACTTTAGGATACATCAATTTACAGGAGAACACATTCTCTTTATAATATTTGAATTGAATGAATGCTTAACTATTTAACCGATCAGGTTATTGAAGCTGTCATTTGAAAACTGTCTTCATTTGAGATGCAACTGATGCTGAAATTTGAAGATTTGAATCAAGGCCTCGTGGCCCTTCACTTTGACATCAAGGCCCACCGGCTATTGTTCGGTAACGTCAGGCTGTAATTCATTTCACGGGAGGAAGGCCAAAGAAAATAAAACTGTCTCTTAACAGCACTACAAATTGGTGTACAGTTTGCTTTTAACCTTTTATCCATGTTTGTCTTCTGCTTATCCATGCCTGTCACTGGTAAACACCCAGCTGTATGCTGATAATACTCAGTCCGCCATTAAAGATGAGAACTTTTTTATCTACAGCTGACCTGAATAAGCTGTGTCACTATATGAATCGAGGGAAGAGGGAAGAATTCTTATTTTTGAAATCTGCATACAACACAATTCACAGAAATGTGTTTTATCACAAGATTTCCTCCCAGTAACGTTGAAGAAATAAAACATATCCAATAAGTGGAACATTTATAAGCATAAAACCTTCCATATTACCTGTGTCCTAGCCATCCTTTCATCTCTGTGTTGCACTGATGCAGACCTGCTTCTAAGAGGGATGACATCTGTACTTCTCTCTGCATTCAGAGGGGGGGGGGGGGGGGGGGGGGGGGGGGCTGAAGGGGGGGGGGGGGGGGGGGGGGGGGTGAGAGGGGGTTGGAAGTCATCTGAGTAGACTCTCAGTCAGGAGCTCAGTATGTGTGTGTGCTTGTGTGTGTGTGTTGGTCAGAGACTGTCCCTGCCAGATTGCAGCTTCATGCCCTAAGTCCACTTTATGGGCAGTCAACAGTGAAGCCACCTTCCTATGACAGACACACACGCATGCACACACACACACACACACAGGTTAGATAAATACTGTTTCTTGTTCATAATTCGTAATGCATTGCAGATCCTAGAATGTATCATCATATCATCATATACTCTCACTCAGGTGACCCAGCCAAGGTTGATGTGTCCCTGACAAGTGTCCCAACAGCAGTGAATGTCCCTGATGGTAGATGGGATGGCCGTTGCATCCCTGAGGCTGCAGTTATGCCACACCACATACATACAGGATCATCCAGAGTGTCTTGAGACTGCAGATAAAAAGGGACTCTCTACCACAGAAATCATTAAGATATGCAATATTTTGACACAAAGCACTGAAGAAACTATAGTCATTAAAGAAGTGGAGTCTGCTCTGACAGTTACAATACTGTCAGCGTCTTACATTGTTGTGGAGAAATTTTGCATCCTCTTCAATACAACCTTGCTTCAATTCCTTGAGATTTATTCGGATTTGTTCATGCACTGTTCTTTCGAAGTCCAACCACAGCATTACAGCTGAGTAATTGGTGAGATCACTGACTTGTTCAATGCTGTAACAAGTTAGCAGATGCCATGATGGTCAAAGTGAGCACTGTCAGTGCATTACAGAATTAAGCTAGCTATACAGTCTGCAGCCCGATTTTCTTACATCTCTTATTTTATCAGCTGCCACTCAACATTTCATACATCAATTAACTCCTTATGACGTACCGCAACATATGTGTACTTTCATGTTCAAAACTGGAGCTATGCACATGTTAGGCCACAGTCAGGAACTTAAAATAAACGCGTAAGGTTTAGCCTTTTAAATGGCTTATATTTTATGTCTCTAGTTTCTTCAGAGGCTGAGAAATAAAGGGCTGGAAATTCACTGGAAATCCATAAAGTTTTAGAAAGCTCTGGTAAATGAGACCTTTGGCTTGTAGTGCACTGAAGCAGGTTAGCTCACAGAGCAGTGAGTGGGGGAAACGCCACGACAAAACAACCAGCAACAGCAAAATGCTTTGCACATCAGAACCCAAAAGAGAAAGAACAATATCAGGAAGATAAATGATTCATCCAGTATAGTCATAAATGTACTAGGTGGTCCGTTCGGTGAATGAGATGAGCTGGGAAACGTTGGTAGACCCACAACAGGAAGGAAAAAGAAGAAAAATGTGAAAAAGGTAAAGGAAGATATGATAAAGACGCTATGAAATACTTGTCATTTAACAAGTGCTGAAATAAAGAAATGAGACAAGTTGATTATAATGTTCTGTCAAATGGAAACTGAAGAGTTCACATCATGTTTAAAAGGAAAACTTTTTCGTCCTGAATTAATCCCAGCCTGAGGGAAACCGGTGATTCTGGAGGAAGAGTTTACATTTAGATTACTGGAACTTCAGCACAGTCTTAAATTGTCTGCAGATGGTGTTCTCTCTGTTTGGAATAAAATCTTTTTTTCTTTATGCTTAAGAAATTGTGCCAGGTCATTTCTTACTGCATTCCTCTGTGTCAGGCATAACCAACGAGCACCACATCCACGTCCTCATAAAAAAATAACTGGCCGGTTTGCACTCAGAAATAATAAACCGAGGGGTTCTCTAAGGTAGTTCAAAGTTAATGAGGAAAGCTTGTTTATGCTCTATGAAATGCTTTTTAATGATTGAGGAAATGAGATGCAGTGCAAAGACAGACCGCTTTGCATAAACTCCAGGTTTAAATAAATTTGTCATCTCAAATTAAAACCAAGCTGTTGTTATAAAAAAAAGAGATGGTGACGTATGCAGATGAGTAGAAGAAATATGCAAATTAGGAGACTGTACGGTTTTTTTTCCCATGGAGGTCAAATTACAGGAAAAGGCTGAGGGCACTGGTCTCTACCCCCACCCCCTACTATTCTCTGTGCTGATTTCAAATGCCATCCTCCCGCGTTGCACTCTTCATCCCCCCGCACCCCCACCACCCACAATTTTTTCCAAAGCACACTCCCCTGTCACAGGATTTCATCTGCAATTACTTTTAGTATCACTTCTCAGTGAGAAGTTAACTTCCCTGGAGCCTTCCCATCAGAACCTATTACAGCAGGGGGGCTGGCTAAAGTTAAGTGGCATGACCTCTGGGTTGGGTGAAGGGGGGGGGCACATGTATGGCTTAATTTATGGAACATTTGAATAATGGGATGAGGATTGTGACAGGGCCACACAATGTGATGGTGCAGGAGAAAACCTGAAATAATTTGTAAAGGTTTCAAACAGCTGCAACTTTGCGTGCGTATATGAACGCATTCAGCTACTGCTAGCTGGTTTTCTAAACTCATTCAGCTTCTTAGCGGGTCAATCCTGTCCCTCGTTTCTTCAACCTTAATTCACATCTTGTCCCCAGGCCAAAACCATAACCCCATGAATAGCTGCATGCACACATACATGCGCACATGCTGACAGAAAAAGCAAAAAAAAAAAAAAAAAAAAAAAAAAAAAAAAAAAGCTGCAGATGAGGTAAATCAGCAGAAGGGGTGAGGAGCGATCGAGGCGGCTAATTCAACACTATTAATTTGTGCCTGTGTGTGATTTGTGTGCAAGAAAGACAGAGGGGGTTTTAAGGTGCAGTCTTGTGCAATCTCCTTGCCCCGGGTTACACACATGTAGTTTTGCCACTCTGTGCCGAGTCAACCACCCATCTCTCAGACTGATGAACTGAGTCGTTGCATCTTATAAAATTCTTGTCTTTTTGTACACCTGGGATCCTTATGCAATCCAAAGCAAGGCTTGATCCTGATGGAGATAAACAAAAATAGCTAATAAAAGGAACATATGAAGTTCTTTTGGTATGGATGCATGCATATTTGAATTATTTTATCCCAATATGTTTGTAGTGTGACATCAGATGCATTAGATTATGCTGTTAAAATAATGATTCCACAGGTGACGATGGTGGCGGAGACTGAAGAAACAGCATCTGTCCAAATAATCTTTTAATCATACTCAAATCTTGGTGGGATGCTTTAGCATCAACCATCATTTGTATGCATCCAGATATTGTTTTAAAATGATTGCTGAAGCATTTGGAGGTGTCATAGTTCTCATGGCTGCTGGCAGCTTGAGGTCTTGCAGCACTCCACTGAAGTTTGCCTCACTTAAATAGTGATAAACAAATACTTCATCCAGTTACCTGCCATTTTTTTTCACCTTTTGAAAGTGCCTGTCTTCCTCTAAAGGACTTCCCGATGAGTCTTTGTGTCAAATATCAGGTTTGTCAAGTTGCTGTGACCTCATTCTTTTGAATAGCAAAACATCTATTTAAACGAATGTCACCATGTTTCTATATCTCAGGAATGAACTTAGTAATGCCTAAGTATTGGTCTCTGTTTTGATACAGTTAATATATTGTGAGCTTCTTGCTTAACTGACAAAGAATGACAGCAAACAGATACAAACAAGGAACGAGACAAGTGTAGAAACTGTACCTGTTCAGTAGAAAGTAGGGACTATAATCACCAGATATGCAAACACATTGTGCATAAATATACCCTCATTCCTTGTGAAGTACAGGAAAAATGCTTTTCTCTCCTTCATGTCTACAGAAATAGCTTTGGTGAAGGGAATGTAGTGTAAAACACATGCCCCCCTTCCCATTACACCCTTCAGAGCTACATTCTTGCTTACACACTCATATAATTGCAGTAGACAATCAGATGCCATTTTTAAAGGCGCATGGTACAACTGTCACAACGCGTAAGAGCACGATAACGTGTGGTCGATAAGTCCTGTCAAAAGAGCTTATAACATGTTAACGCTCCCCTCACCACCACGCGGTGTTGATTGTTCCATTGAATCAGTCAGCGAGAGCCAGCAAGGCCTGTTCTTAGCAGATGTCGTGGCTGATACCTTTCCCTCAGCCTGATGTTGTTGATAAGAATTAATGAGGGATGGTAGGGAACGAGGGACTGTTTGTTGTTGTGGAGGTGGAGTAGGGCTTGTCCATCAGCTGTGGCTAGTGAATTTATCTTGACAAAGGTGTTGAGGGATGATGAGGAGGTAAAACTTGGATGACACCAGAAAGAATCCCCCTGCTTTTGAGGCACTATTGGTCACTAAATGCACTGATTTGATGCTTTTGGGGAAATTCAAGTCTTGTTAATGATCTCAGTAAGTTAATCACCATCTTAATGGCTTTTAAAACAATTTGTTTATCCAGCCAGTCAGACGAGCTGACTGAAGATGATCATGGGTTTTGAACTGAAATGTTACGTTTCATGGTCCTTTACTGTGTGAAACGTAACATTTCACAAGTAAGGATACCACAAACTCATCGTATAGCATTATGTGCAACAGGCTGTACTTTTCATGTCTTAGATGCTGTTAATGCTGAGAGTATATGATTCAAATGTGCAACATATTAAATGAAAAAAAGGCATCAACCGAACACAATATATTCAAAAGCAAGACCAAAGACAAGCTTTATTTGCAACATCTCAGCGTTTGCAACTCTTTAGAGCACACTGATCTCTCAGCAAGATGAATATCATTCACTTTTTTGTGAGTGTAACTTGCAAACCTGTTTCCTTGTTAAAACTAGCCAGAATTCATCAGTTAAGGACAGAAATGTGTGTAGTTTTCATTTCAACAGCATGTCCCCATATATATATATATATATTTTTTTTTTACAAATTCTTAACATCTGATATATTGGTTCATAATATTTGGAAATCTTTGCATTCTAATTTTAGTTCACATTGTCTTTTTTAGTCAGGTGTGAAGTTTTGACATCTTTTTTCACTTTTTGTCCTTGAGAGAGACAGTGGGAGTCGGCAGGCCTATCCATGATAGCATTTCCCTTTGGCCTTCCGTTCCTCCGTCATAATGCAAAAAGATAAATTGCACTGTATCCATCTGCTGGTCATGCCAAGGCTCAGTGGGCAATAGTAGGCAGGACTTGAAAGAGTTGACTTGGGGCTTCAATGGAGGCCCAACCCTGCAGAGTGGTCTTCTTTTGTCTGCAGGTATTGGTGCAAAGGTCGTCCCTAATTGATGCCTCTGTCCTGGTTTCCTGCTGCGGCCACATCACTCTTTCTGGCTTTGGGTTCATTCAGATTTTATCAGGGAGGAACCTGACTGTGGGAACTCACAGGAAAAGCCTTCAGAGCCTGAACCATCAGAAGCAGAAAAGGGTCAAGAAAAAAAAAAAAAAGCAAAAATATTAAAAGAAAAACTTTCTGAAATGACTGAGCTTTGCCCCACAGCAGGAAAAAAAAAAACCCAGTCAACTGTGAAATGAAGTTTTCTTTTCATCGAACCTTAAATGAGAAAATGCTCAGTGAAAAAGATGACATATATATCATAAGCTTTATTTAACCAGGAGAGAGTCAAGGAACAAAGCCGTCTTTTGCAAGGATGTCCTGGCCATGACAGCAGCAGCACAGTTACAACACAACCACGCTCACGGACATTTGATGGCTTCAAAATAACACAAAGTTTGCACAAAAATTATGTAAGTTAAGAATGCATCATTTAGTCATAAAATTAGAAAACAAATGTCACAGGTCATCAGCATCAGTTCTCATAAAAACAGCAAGGTAAAAACAATCAAAGCATGTAGACTACATCTTTAAGGATTTAAGTCAAGCCATAAAATAACTTTGAATTACTGAGTGAGAATTTTTTAGCTACATTTTTAACATTGATATTTTCTATTGATATGATAATTATATAACTATGTGTGTAAATGCAAAACTTAATTTTGCTAATAGTTTTATGACTAATTCTCTTTCTGTCTGGCATTTTAGTTTTCGGCGTTATGATTTGAATATATTGGTCATTTTAATGGGCAGCACATTTTCTTTGATTTTTTTTGAAAGATGATTGATTCCACATTTATCTTAAATGATTTGCAACTGTGCACCATCACAGAGAAGAATGGATTGAAAATAATTTCTACAGATGCAACTTCTGCAAGGAAAACTGAATTATTTACTCCTCAGAATTAAGTGAAATAGTCCGGCCCTGTGGACTGGAAACAGAATTCCTATTAAATGTTAACATAACAAGGAAGACAAGGCCTCTTTTAATGGTAGACCACAGGATAAACGGCCCCGACTAGTCACAAGGCTCGCTCGAATCACTGCGAGCTGTTTTTATCCTTCACATCTACTTTGTGACACTTTCCACAAACAGCATGTCATCTTACAGAAGTGCACTGAACAATAGCTCTGTCTTTTGGCTGGTTTACGCAAAACAAATTCTTGGAGAATATAAAAAGTACTTGAATAATCAGCAAAGAAATCAGGGGTCATAGGCTCCACTGATCTTGATATATTGGCACAAGATGAACATCATGCTTACATCTCACAGAACCAACAAGCTTTAAACAACAGACTTGCTATGCAGAGCACGTTAGAAGGGACAAATTAAAAACCATGCTGAAATGCCAGCATTTACACGGTGAAAAGGAGAGACTGGATAAAAGTTGTCACCGCATTTACGTGCTGAAAGCTTTTACTTTGAAGAGTTACTATAGTTATAAGCGAAAAATAGTAAAGACCATTATCAATAAGTTATTTGTCTCATCGTACCTGTTTTGCGTTTCTTCATTATTCATGACATCAGCTCGCAGATTCTGATACCACGGCCACGATTCGTTCTGTTAATTGTGATAACAGCAAACATTAAGTGAGCTTTTAGAGATAGAGATGATTGTTCACATGTCACAAAAAGATCCCTGGGCCTGTGGGTGCTCTTTTACTGCACGGCCTCTATCCCTTCATTCCTCTCTCTCTCTTTCTGCCTCCCGTCGTCCTCTCTCCAGCAGCCCTGTGGGAGCATGAGAGTTGAAATGACACACAGTGGCTGACTGTCGCCCAGGGGCCTGGGTTCTGGCCTTGGCTGGCTGGATCTGTGTGGCAGCTGGTGAGCCCACTGCCCTCTCTCTGGCCCGCAGCATCAACAGTGGTGGTGTAGTGGGACTGATTGGAGCCTCACTCTGATCTCTGACTCTGGGGCTGACGTTCAACTGCTCACTGCTGCCCACACAACTGGTGGTAAGGAAGTGGAACAGGGAGAGGGGACGTAACCAGGAATTTAAGAAAAGAAAAAAAAAAAAACAACATACAGGCTGTTTAAACTGTCCAGTGAAATGGCTGAGTTCAAGAGAAAAAAAATCCCATCCACAGAAAATAATAAAGGACTGAGCAGGACGAAGAGACTCCATGAGATGAAAGGGTAAAGAGAAATGACAGATTAAACAAAACAGTACGGATCGTGTTCATTATGGGATTGTGATATCAAACTAGCCAACACACTAATCTGGACATGTTGTAGGGATTTGCAACAAATGTTCCCAAGAACATAACGCACTTTCTCTTAAGTCTCCTTTAAACCTCTAATACCCGTCATTGCATTTTCAAGGCTCAGTTTAAACAGAAAATGATAATTTATAAATAGCAAATAAAATCTTTTTACAACACTAGCAGCACTTCACTGCAGCCCATGCAGCTTTCCCTTTTGAAGACAGCCAACAAATACTACCATCCAAGAAACATAAAACACTGCTCGTCAGTGTATGAGGGTCGAGATGCCTGACTGTAGTGTGAACATGACTGAATGATTGAGAGGTTAAGATGATGTTCTTTCTTCCTCTTTAAACCCTTCTGGCTAAAACCAAAAGCTGATGCTGCTGGGTAATGACTTTTTGGTTTTTATTTTAAATATATAAACTGAAGCAGATTTGTTTTCTAGACTCTACACTGACTGAAGGTTGATACGTCTGCATGGATTAACTTGTTACAATGATATGACAGTCTTGGAGTTTATGGATGATTGTTCTGAGGTCTGGTCTGAAGAACTGAAGAGCTGTAACATGCCAGGATGGGTAGGTTGGAGGAGAAAGGCAATTGTTGTCATGTCTCAGTGGCATCTGCTGGTGTAAATTCTGTTCCTGAGGACAACTACTGGAGGGAGGTGGTGTCGCACAGAGGGGTAGTGCTGGATGTGGTCGAACCACCGAGCAACATTCATGTACTGCTCCTTCTCCTGGATGGCTAGGTCCACCTGGACAAAGAAAAAATATGCATAAATGAATATTACGAATGGAATTTCTGGTTAAATTGTGCTTTAAGCAGTGAAACAATTTACAAGATGTGTGTGTGACACTGACTTATTAACTAACAATCTAATAACAGATTATTAATCTTGTGACTCAACTCCTTAAAACTGATTTCTGCAGTGCATGCTGGGGGGACCATAATCTTTAAAGTAAAGGTTCATTCAGTGACAAGTTTGTGTCAAATGGAAATATTTTACAGGTTTTTTCACAATGCAGGTGGAAAACTTCAGTAAAGACTGCATCAGCAGAACTCACAGAGATGCTATTTCAAAGTAGATTTTACTAAGTGTGACAGTTTTTATAATCTCACTCAGTGAAATTCAGACAACATTCTGGGCTAAAACCAGTTTAGCGTTAGTCAGGTCTAATGTTCGTGTAAAGTTGTTTACTATAAATTGAACATCGACACAGGCTGTGGTCAAGGGTTGGGTTAGGTGACCCGCTGTCCTCGAGGTTAAAAACCACACTGATCGGAAACCAAAGTGACGCTCCTCTGCCTGGTGGCGGGGGAAAACTTACATCTCTGCCACAACCACTGACATCTCTCAACATGTGATCTCTCTCTCCCTCCCTCAATCTCATTCCACCATTCCCATTTCTGAACTCACTTTTCTTATGTCCTGTAAGGCATAACAAACTTACTTGTCCCTGGTCTGAGGCTAAAGACATCACTTTATGCCACATCATTTTATATGTTTGAAGACAACTGAGAATGTGTTTATAATCCGTGTGTTCATTGCCAGCTTGTTCTCAATGCCCTTTGGCTATATGACTGGTCTAATTGTATGTTATACACTATGACAAAATGATAATTGGAGCTGTGGTTTGACAAAAGTGAGTACTGATAAGAAGGGAAAAGGATGGAAGAAGGGACGGATGACTGAGTGCTCAGTAAACGGTGCTAAGGGTGCACTTGCAATCCAAAATAACAGTTTGCTTCAAAGTTTTGGTGCACTCTCAGAAACAAGTGCATATATCAGTTAGCACTTTAAGTGGCCACATCTTATTTGAACACCCACGATGCATGAAAGATATCTAAAGGGGACAGTGAGTAAGAAATGAGGTTACTTACTATTAGTGGATGTACTCCGTAGTACAAAAGAGCATCAGCTAAGGTGAGCCGGTTCCCTGCCAGGTAGACCTTGTCCTGCAGGTAGAGGTCGAGGTCCTAAAAGAGGAAATTTACGAACTCTAAACAGCAAGCAAATGAATCCATTATACAAGATAATGCATGCATTATGGTAAATATTTCTGTATAGGACTATTTGTCTTCAGAGGTCAGACGAATGCATAACTGAATCACTAATAAAGCTTCCTTTTATGTTATTTAACTCTAAGCTGCTGTTCTATTTTAAAACGACTATAAATATTCATGTTTGCTGAGGACATATTTTGCTTTTTTGTTTAAATGTCATTATTTTTATAAAATAGTGCTTGCATAATGGACACTACAGACTTCAAAATGAAACAACAGCAGGTTCATTAACCTACATATCTGTGGGTGCGTGAGGTACATTAGTCCAGGTCTTAGCCTGCTTTTATGTGGGTCTCTGTAATGTGGATAGGAATAATATGTAACCTCAGGGGGTTTTGTCATTGCTCCCCATGACTGGAGACTTAACACAGATGCTGTACAAAACGTGCTGTTTGTTTTCTCCACTACAAAAAGGGCTAAAACTGTCTCTTGCAAATCTAATGAAGCCATTTCAAACTTGGGCAGCATTTTCTGTTTCTTAGTCAATGTCTGTCTATGTAAAATTGTGCATAGAAGTACTGGTCCCAGGGGAAGGGACCATCTTTTGCACTTGTACATAGTGTGAAGTAAAAACTGCACACACACACACAGAGGCCTCTTCAGGGCAAATGGAGTTATTGTGCGGCAAGAGTGGGTGATGCCAAACAAGGCATGAAGACTGCAGACTTCCTCCCCTTTAAGAATCAGATCCTTGCTTTTCTTAGCCTACAGCCATGGAGCTGAAGCCCAGTCGTGCATCAGAGGAGAGCATGCTCTCCTACCAACCCCCCCAACACTTGGAGCTCAAACCTGGGTTCTCCTCTACCTGCCCCCGCCTTAACTGTGCATTCATTATCCCTGCACATTCAGATAAAACAATGGCAGCAAACTGTAGCAGCATTTAGACGTCTGAAGAGAACCCTCGAACAAGAACTATGTGGACAAACTCTTTCCCCATAGTTCACTAGTGTGTGTATAGATATAAAACCCACCAAAAACTGAAAAAAACTGTGCAACTATTTTTTTTGCCAAGCAAGTTTTGCCCTTTGGGTAGGTCATGTACAGGCTGATAGAGTACAGCTGTTCATTGTTACATTGGACACAAGTTGAACTAATAACTAAAAATACTGCACAAGCATACTTGTGGTAAAAATGTAATGAATCACATCTTTTGTCTATCTCTAACGACTTCTTCTATATGAATTATGACGATGTCATGTGCCATCATGATATTCTGGATGCCTTCCTCTGACTCAAATGAACCCCCCTTTGGTTTGCGCAGCTTTTTTTTTTCAGCCCTCAGCTTTCTGGCAACCAATACGGCCAATGACTCCCTTAGACTCAAAATTTTAATTGCTGAAAAGATTTAATGCAAAAAATTAGGGAAAAAATATCAAGTGAACATATTCTTTCTTGTTCATGTAGATGGCATATAAAGAGTTTTGTCAAAAACAGGATGCTGGTGCTCTCTGTTGACTAAAGAAACAGTAATTAGCATCTGTAATTAGCTGCAAGTTTGAACACGTGCTTCGTAAAATAAATTATAGTTGTCAAATTTTGTGGTAGCAGGAAGTCACTCAGTGTTAGTCTAACTGCATTAACGTCAAATACCAGACTTTCCCAATACTTTGCCATCTTTGAATATGGGGCCAAAAAGGACTATTTCATGTTTATCCTAATGTTAGATAAGTGACAACATGTTTACTTTAGAAACAAGCCTCAGCTTGAAAAAGTATGAATTTCTTATTTGTACCCCGGGGTGCGGAAGTTTAAGAACTCCCGTTGCTGACACTTTTTTATCTGCGCATGCTTTAATGGGCAATGACTGGTGTGCTTGAAAGAAGGGTGTTAAAGATGCAGCTGAACCAGCAGGACAGGACAGGGGGCCACCGGGCACCAGAGCTGAGCTGCTCAGGGCGACTTCCTTCTGTAAGTGGCACCATTAAAATATTTAAGAGGCCTGTCCAGATAACATACTACAACACAGCGTGACTCCTCAGCCATGCCACAACAGTGTGTCACACTGTTAAGTGCGCACACTCACATACACAAACACACAGCCGCTTCACGCTGACAGGATGGTGCCAAGAGGCACCCAGCGTCCAGCAGACCAGCGGCTGACGATCCATTTCATGCTGACTGGCGTGAGGCACATTAAAACAGTTTTCTCTGTTGTGTGGGCCATGTCACTGAAGGGCCATACATCAGTCTGTATTCCTGTCGCTTGTCTCTTCACAATGAGAAAATACACACATTAGGTCCACACATTATATGGACCTATGTGGACAGAGAAAGTAAGATGTGAGTGAAAGTGAGAATGAAATCTAAATAAACTTTAAGTCATCATGATCAAACTCTGGGACAATTTTATGCATAAATGCATGTAGGTTTATAAATTTGATGTGGTGCGAATTAAAAAGAAAAAAAAAACAGATTTTAATTATTTCTTTGAGTATCAATTTCCCAACCTTCAGGATGGTCTTAGTGTCTTCCCGTGTATAGTTGTTGAGTTTGGTTACTCTGTACTCCAACCACTGCTGCACCACTGCTCTGCTCTCTGCAGTGTCACCCAGCAGCTCTGGCTGCTTGGCTTCTTTCACCAGGTGACAGGCAATGGTCACCAGTCCCACCAGTGGAGGACCATTATTATTCTGGAGCACAGGCACCTGCAAAATATTAAAAAACCAAACAAAAAAAACCCAGAATGTTATCATTTCAGTATGCGAAACTCTAAAAATACCCCACACATCGTATTCCTCAAAATTTAAGAAAACCTCTGGGTCTGAGGGACAATAAGGAAATTAATAAGCACTATGACACATGGGTACAATAACAACCGTCTCCTTAAAGATTAGTCAGTTTAACTGTCAGCGATGCATCCTTCAAAACTCAGACCATACAATTTGGGAGACCTTTTGCCCTTCACATCTTTATCTGTGATACTGTAAGTGCACACCCACATTATGAAAATGATTTTAAAACCACTAAATCAGCTGACTCCGCCCCCTCCACTTCCTTTGTATGGACAGTTCCCGAAATATGCAGCTCGTTCTGCCGGCTTGCAGAAATAGGAGAGCTAGGATCAGTTAGGATATCCTAGAATATGAGAGCATTTCAGCTTATAAACAACCAATAACACGAGGGAGAAACACCAGAAGAGGGGTTTTCTTTTCCACCCACATGTCTAGCTTGTTAGCATTTCCTTACTAGCTGTCGTGCAACCAGTAAGAACGATTAGGAGTTTTCTCTAAAGGAAGTGGTGATTTGCCTTCCAACAACGAATGGCCAAGCAAAGAACTGTAATATTACCTTTTTATCTCCCTGTGTGCTGTACTTGTTCGGCTTTTTTAGGCCCAAATATTTCTCCAGCGAAGATAGCTCCCTTAACGCCATGTTTCCTGACTGTCCAGGGGTAGAGCAGCGAAGAACTGATGTGATTGGGTGAAAGCCTTAAGTCCCGCCTATCGAAGGTTGACTGACTATAGTTGTAACCAATAAAAACACAAATCTAGCATGCGCGTCTCTTTCTTTACATTGCATCAGTGAATGTGACATGACTAAAATAAAATAAAATAAAATAAAATAAAATAAAATAAAATAAAATAAAATAAAATAAAATAAAATAAAATAAAATAAAATAGTGAAACAGACAACTGCATAAAATAAGAAACTTGAAATAAATAAAAATAGGAAGCAGAAATTCTATGAATGTCCACAAATGAAAACAAAAATAAAGAATTTTGACCCCCCCCCCCATAAATGTTGCAAAAAAAAAAATCCAAATTTTTGTTTAACTGACTACAAAACAAGAGGTTCATGATCTGCAAAAGTTATTAATATTTATTTTTGCTCTAACTGGAAAACTATAACAGTTTTTTTACAATAGCCTGTGAAAATAGGTTCCATTGTTCAGGATACAACTGTTTTCAGGTAGAAAAAAAAAGAAAAAATGCCACTCATGGGGTTGTGGCTGTTACATTCATGGTGTAGAAAAAGAACTGGACAAACCCCCTATGATATCACACTGGTTTTGTGAACAGTGCTTTCAAAGGCTCTTTTTTCTTGTAGTGTGCGGTGTCATGTTGCAAGCGAGCAAAACAAGTAAAGGCTGACAAACTAGCTGGAACAAGCCTATATATGTCTGTCCCTGGGTGTAGTGAGGATCT
The DNA here is from genome assembly GCA_018398805.1 of Hirundichthys speculiger. Taxonomy (NCBI): domain Eukaryota; kingdom Metazoa; phylum Chordata; class Actinopteri; order Beloniformes; family Exocoetidae; genus Hirundichthys; species Hirundichthys speculiger. Next base: position 281,791 of record JAGFBZ010002524.1, read on the forward strand.
GGGCAAAATCCACCCACCCTGATATCCTGGTCCTATGCGAGACCTGGCTAAGCAAGTCCATTACGGATAAAGACATTGCAATTAAAGGTTACAATGTTTTTCGTTGCGACTGTCAAAGAAAATGTGGTGGAGTTGCCATCTATATTAAACAAAGATTTTCAGTTACCATTCTCTCCTCATAATCTGTCACTAAACAATTTTAACTTCTTGCACTAAAAGTAGCACTAAATAACGGTCACCTCATCACTGTTGTGGGCTGTTACAGATCACCATCAACTTCCAGTGAGGCCTTACTTTCAATAAAAAAGCAGTTGTCCACTCTAGATTTTAAAGAGATTATTCTTGCTGGAGATTTTTTATTGGGACTGGCTGTCTCCGGTGTCTGAGGATTTTAAAACAACTTGTGATTCTTTTAATTTAACACAACTGATTAACTGTGCAACTCGTCTGAATATCAGAAGGCCTGAGAAATATTCTACTCTGGACTTATTCTTGACAAATGTCCCTCATAAATACTCTGATGTTGGCATTTTTACAAATGACATAAGTGACCACTGTGCCATTGCGACAGTTAGAAGAGCAAAGCTCCCCAAATCAAGGCCTAGAATCATACTCAAAAGAGATTTTAAGCATTTGTGTGAGCTGGCCTTTCTCCATGACCTTTGGAACATAAACTGGAACAGAATCTCTGTGATTAATGATGTGGAACTGGCTTGGACTTTTTTTCCATGAAACTTTCATTGAAATTGTTAACAAGCAAGAGAATCCCAAACTCCAGCTGACTGGCTAATATTCAGTCAACTCCAGAATCAATGTACCTCTCTGATTAAAAAGACCAAATCTGAGTTCTACCCTTCCAAAACTACAGGTAACCTAAATGACCCAAGGAAATTTTGGAATGTAATAAAATCTTCATATGGGACTTTAACTTCAAATGATCTACCAGGTTGTATTGTGAAGGACTCATCTACTATTACGGACAAAGCAGATATTTTAAATTGTTTTAATGAGCACTTATATCTCTTCATGCACTTTGTTTGAATCATTCCAATCTGGTTCAAGACAAAATAAGCAGGATGATAACTCACAGCCTATTTTGAGTTCTGTTGCCCAGCCTTTTAAGTTTACGGCAGTCGATACACAGGAGGTTCACAGAGCTCTCATACAACTGGATACTCACAAATCTGCTGGTCCAGATATGCTTGATCAATATTTTCTTAAAGTAGCTGCAGTTTTTATAGCAAATCCTTTAACTCATATTTTTAACCTTACATTCGTTAATAATGAGATTCCTGGTATCTGGAAGTCCGTCTTTGTTCTTCCCTTGCTGAAAGGAGGGGACCCCTCTGCTGTTAATAACTACAGGCCGATATCTAAGCTGTGTGTTTTGGCTAACGTTCTTGGAAAAACTTGCAAGTGAACAACTTAAAGAGTTCATAGATGAGAATTGTATTTTATCTCCATACCAGTCTGGTTTTAGGAAGCGTCACAGTACAACAACTGTAACTGTCAAGGTTGTTAATGATACAATTGGGTCACTGGACTGTAAAAAGTACTCTGCTGCACTTTTTATAGATTTGTCCAAAGCCTTTGATACAGTAGACCATGGAACGTTACCAGACAGGCTTCTGAACTGTGGTCTATCTGAGTAGCTGTTAGTTGGTTCTCCAACTACTTATCTGGGAGATCACAATCTGTTCAGGTTGCTGGATCCTCCTCTTCTGTTCTCCCTGTGCTGAGTGGTGTGCCTCAGGGCTCTGTACTGGGACCTCTGTTATTTTCCTTGTATGTAAATGACCTTTGTGTAAATATTTCTAATGCTTGTTTTCACTTTTATGCAGATGACGATTATATATTGCTCGTCACCCTCATTAGTACAAAACTTAGAACATCTTCAGTCTACCTTCGATATCATCCAGTCCCGTCTGTCTCATCTGAAACTGGTGCTCAATGCAGAAAAATCCAAGTTTATATTGGAAAAAAGTTAACTCGTTGATATCTAAATTTATTTGGGCGGGTAAACGTCCCCGGGTCAAATTAACGACACTCCAGCGCCACAAATTAGATGGGGGTCTGTTCGTTCCTGATTTTAAATTCTATTTTTGGTCGTTTGTATTGAGACCCCTTACTCCCCTTTCAACGTGGAATACTGTTGAAAAGGAATCTAAAAACTCATGTAAATGGCACTCATACAGCCCACTTTTTAACAACTATTCCCTCCTCACTGGGGGGACAACCTTTTCATCCTCAGACTGGAGCTCTCGTGGTATACATGTTCTATCAGATGTATGTAATATGAATGAGTTGCATAGCTTTAATTATCTTAAATTATCTTATCAGTTGCCTGGGTCATCTTTGTTTCTTTAGATTCAACTGCGCTCTTCCATGAAAGCCTATGGCGTTCCATGGAACTCCCCTCCTATTTCCCATCCTCTGCACTCTACTCTCCTCAACAAAGATCGAAAAAGAGGATTGGTCTCTCGACTATATTCTCTAATTAGGGATGCCTCCTACAAGGCTCTCCCTATTTCACGTGTTTGGTCTGATGAACTGATGCTCCACAACGGAGACGGATCGCTGAACTGGAGCAAGATCTGGCCCTCAATTGTTTTAGCTTCTAAAAACCAGGATAATCAGCAAATCCATTTCAATTTTATCCACAGGACATACCTCACTCTGAGGAGGAACTTTCTCATGAAACATATACCTTCCCCAATCTGTAACTTGTGCTCAGATGGTTGTGTGGGCTCCTACATGCATATGTATTGGGACTGTGGGGCTGTGAAACTCTTTTGGGGTGAGTTTTGTGCAACTCTTTCTAATGTACTGGATGTTACTGTGCCTTGTTCTCCCTCTGTGCTGCTTCTGAATGATACCACCCCACTTAAGCTGACAAGTTGGAAAATACGTATTCTCCTAACAGGCATCACTGCAGCTAAAAAGATGCTGGCTGTATGCTGGAAACCACCACATTCAGTTTAAAAACGCCATTGGATTAACATGTACATTGACATACTTAACATGGAACTATCGGTGGCAAGAATGCATGGCGCCACAGCGGACACGATGCTCGCATGGGAAACTGCGACATGCAAGATTGAGGAACTCCTGTGATTGCTGTTTGGTTTTTGCTGATGTTTGTTTTTCTTCTCATCTTTCCTACTTAGATGTTGTACCTGGTAGTCCCGTGATTCTGTGTGGGTTTGGATGTGGAGAGGGAGGGGGGCGGGTGTGGTGGGTGGGGTGGGAGGTCGCCGCTAATGCTTTGGGTTTTGTACTTCTTTTTTCTTTTTTCTTTTTTCTTTTTCTTGTTATATATAAAAGAATAAAACAGTTGTTCACAAAAAAAAAAAAGAAAAATCCAAGTTTATGTTGTTTACAAAAACCAGAAAACCAACAGGTAATGTAAAGATCACAACCACTCAAGGTACTGAAATTGAAAGAGTCCAATCTTATAAATATTTCGGTTTTATTATTGAACAGAATTTGTCTTTTAATTTGCACATTGAATATCTTGTCACCCAAATTAAAACTTAAACCTGGGTTCTTCTTTAGAAACAAATCATGTTTTTCTTACCAGGTACGTAAACATTTAATTTCAGCAACTTTCCTTCCATTGTTGGATTATGCCGATCTGCACTACATGAACTCTCCGGATAGTTTACTGAGGAAATTGGACTCTGTTTACCACTGTGCTCTCCGTTTCATTACTGGACTCGGCCATCTCACTCATCACTGTACCTGTATACCAGGTGTATACCAAATCTGGATGTCCATCTCTGTACACCCGCAGGCTTTCACACTGGCTCACCTTTATGTACAAACTGATACTAGGACTGCTCCCATCATATCTGTGCAGTTATATGACCCAAATGCAAAGCCAATACGCTCTCCGTTGCCAAAGCACCTTACAAATGCAGGTCCCATATGTTCGCACAGAGTTTGGAAAGAAAGCTTTTAAATATGCTGCTCCATCCTCTTAGAACAATTTTCAAACGGACATGAAACTGATAGAATGTATTAATCTGGGTGAATTTAAGTCAGCTCTGCGGGACAGGGAGAAGAGTTCCCTCGATGGGTGTAATTGTTTTAAATGATTTATTCTGATGGTGCTGATTGTTTGTTCATTTCTTTTGTCTGATGTCTTTTTAACTAACTGCTGCCAATCTTGGCCAGGTCTCTCTTGAAAAAGAGATTTTAATCTCAATGAGACTCACACCTGGTTAAATAAAGGATATAAATAAATAGATAATTTTGAGCTAAGCTACATTTATGGACACTTCTAGGGTAACCCACAGCCAGCCACAGCATTGTTAGTCCAATTGACATAATCACACAAAATGTATTTCCTTTAAAATCAGAGTGACTTTGCTCTGCTTCATTTCTATTCACAGCTCAGAAGCAGTGCTCAGAAATCAATCTAGTGCTAAGTGCCATTGACTTGTTGTCAATAAAAGGCAACACCCGTGAACTATACATACAAATTTTGCTTTATATAATTTTACCTTATCTGGTCCAAAAAAAAATTCTCCCTTAATACAGTTGTCATGGATGTGAAATCCAGCTATGGAGACCAAAACCATTTTGTTCTTGGCTGAATGTATGTCTATTTCTGGTGCAAAGATGGACATTTTGACATGGGGGTCAATAGAGATTGACTCACTTTTGGAGCCTTCCCCCAGTGGTCAGTTCATGAACTGCAACTTTTCTTACTTCTGCACTGAATTCAACCCAGAACACCAGCTGTTGCCCCTGGAGGCGCACCTCATCAAACAGAATGATGGAGGGGAGTTGAGTAGCTGACTCCACCCCCTAAAACCAGCTGCAATGAACAGAGTGGTAAAGGCATGTTTGAAAGCTGTGCTCTCATACTGTATCTCTGAGTTATATTGACCGTTAGCATGTCAATGACTTTGTTCAAACCATTGGAAACTGTATCAAGTTCTGGGGAAAAAAAAAAGAACATAATACATCTCCTTTCATTATGGTTTATAAAACCGACACACAAACAAAAGTTGCCCCTTCACAATATACCATTTTTTTCTCAGCATTCCCTATATGGAAACAGCTCTGTCATCAAAACACACCATCAGTGTGTATAGAACTTTGGAACAATCAGATCAATGCTATGCATTCTGGACATTTCAGGTTATCACAAAAATGCTCTGATGAGGATTTGTGGTCAAATGGAATCAAAATGGCAACATGGTCTGAAGTTTTAGTCTAAAGTCCTGCAGGAAAGTTTTTCCGTCTTGCCAGCCTGTCTGTCTCTGCACTGTACCCAGGCTGTGACATTTTGTGTGTTATGTCTGGTTGGATATGTCCTATGCCTCTATGATTTTCCCACAATGAAATGTCACCTGTCAGTAAAAAAAAAAAAGGCTTACTAACTACGTATGTACTGTCCAGGTGAATGCGTGAGGTTGCACTCATGTGTTTATATGTGACATCATAGAAAGTGACATCTGGACTGAGGTGTTATACTAGAAGCTCTCCCTTCACTAGTTCATCTGGATGACAAAACATGAGGTCATCTAGGACTCCAGGAATACAAATTAAATCAATCTCTTTCCTTATGGATTTTATTACCAATTTTTCTGACTTACTAAGAGCAATACTGTATTATGATAAGAATAGCTTTGAATCAAAATCATTAAAGTACACACGCTAAAAGGTAAGTCAACTGATAGGTTTGTTTTCCTTTTTTGCTTTGTTATTTATAATTGGGTCATTGCTGCTTCTTGACATTTTAATGAGAACCTTGACTCCATTTAAATAAAAGTACTTTGCCACAATACTCCAGACAAAAGTTTATAATGAGATAACTAACACCTGGGTTAAAGTGTAGTGAAACAACAGTTTCATGTTGTTCATGCAGGACCTTTTGATTTACATATGGCAACAGCTGCTCTTTATATGACCCTTTTCCATCAATGCTTATTGTCTTATGTATCCACCTTGTCCACGATGCTCCTTTCCACTTAATATGATGGAACAGATGATATTTTTAAACATAATTTGATGAAAAAAAAGCTGTCCCAGAAAACAGATTAATTATAAGAATGAGTACACAAACTATCACAAATGATTAGATGCTATGAAACAAGGTAACGTTAATTCTCTGCATTATTTCCCTCACATAACCTTCCATTTTAGCTGTTTGTTTATAGGCTCGAGCACGTCATACACTTTTATCATTGTAGGGCTCCAATAAATGCATGCCTGCAGCATTAAAGTGCATCTCCTTTAACTGAATGCCTCCAAGCTGCCACATCCTGTCTGTACTCAGGCGGAGTGAGGACAACGATCCCTAGTGCCGAGGACTAACTGTAGCCTGTGGGAGTTTTTGCATGCCGATCGTGATGTGATACACAATCTGGAGTCAAATTAGTAAGGGAATCTAGAGTGAGGGTCACTGATAGTGCCGTGGGGCTTCCCAAGGCAGGCATAGCCATAAACGCAGCCTCAGTCCTGGTAGATATACCCTCCTCTGCCTAGTTGGTAGCTTTCAATATGCTGTTACACTGATTCGTCTAGCCGAGATGCAGGGCAGCACTGCCTGTCTCCTCCCTTACCTTTCATGACCTGTGAAAGCTCTTTGACTGAATAGTATGTTCTAACCACACAGATGCTCTGGGAAGGAGAAGGGGGATTGGTTGCAAGGGGTTGACATGAATCCTGTCAGCACAGATTGGTGAAATTGCTTATTTGTGCTAGGTTGGATCCCCAATGCAGAGTGAACGTGGGTACAGGCGCCAGGCGGCTGTGTGACAGTCTGAGAGAAGGCTGAGAGCTGTGAGATGAAGACAGACAGCTGTATGGGGGTCAGCTCGCTGTTTGCACCTTCAGCTCAAGTCAGGGGTTTTGATTTTAGTTTGTATAAAGAACATGATGTGTGGCCTAAGGAAGTGACAAAAAGATCAAGATTTTGGCATGTTGAAGTGTTTGACCAAAAAAAAAAAAAGATATTCATGGAGAAGTGAAAAATGATCAACGATGTGGGAATTTTTGCCCAGTGACCTTAAATATGAATATGAATAGATGGGTGATGGAATTCTGATTAAAAGAATAATCAAAGCTGCAAGGAATGTTTGGGCTGTTTGGCACATAAAAGTCTCCATTACTTTTTTTTTTTACTTTATTACTTTCTTCTAATGAATGCAAAACTCAAAGAGAATAGTTTGATAGCTCACGGAAGACATAAAAGCCGAAACTCCAGTTAAGACAGACAGGATGTTACTCTCCATAGGTTTTCTGTTCATTATTTGTCTCAGTTCTACTTTTAATCCCCTAAAACTTAGTCTTAACCCTAATCAAAACCTTAATATCATCTCCAAGACATACTTCCTCTCCACTTCCAGGCCAGACCCACTGCACAGTAAGTCACTTTTAGTCCGAGTAGGACATGACTAATGGTAGTGTGTCTGTTGGCTCACGAACTGCTGGCTCTGGTAGTGAAGGAGAGTTGGAGGATGCCAGAAATGTCACACCTCCCGGCGGGGCCCTATGGGCCTTCATGACGACAGCAGTGATGGGATTATAGGAACCACCCTGCTGCTCCATGCAGAAGCAGGGACCCAAAGGCTAAAAACAACAAGCTGGTCCCACACTCTATCACACACCAACACACACACACGCACATGCAAATGAGTGTATGTCTGAGTATGTTTACAAGGGGGAGGTAAGGGTGGGATGAGCCAGCGACAGGGGTGGAGTGATGACATTTTTGTGGCATTTCATGTCTTCTTTAACGTTTGTGACACAAGATTAGCATTGGAAGGCATGCTCATAAGTGTGTCTGTGTGTGTGTGGATGGAGGGCATCTGGGACTCTGATCGGAAGAGGGCCCTGAAGACAAATGAACAAGTAATAAAGGCAGTTTCTCCATTTCCTCCTCCTCCCCTTAGAAGCCAACCCACAAGACTGAGGGACATGCTGGAGGACACAGTACCAGCTCAGAGACCCTGTCCCTGCCTTCCATGTAGCAGCAGTCACTTAGGAGTATTAATTACCGCTCTGAATTTCTTCCTCCATAGCCGTCCGTGTCCCCCACAGACAAACAACCACGGTGGGAGGATGTTGATTATTATAGCTTCTGAAAAGTCAGATTGTCTTTTATTGAAGCTGCCCACTGGCCATGCAGGTTTCTCTCCATCTCACCATCTCTCTGTGTCTCATTCTCTCTTCCTGCATCTCTCATTCGTGATTCAGACAAAAATCTTGGTGGAAGCTGTTGTGCCGGTGCTCTTGCTGTGGCCGGGAGGTTGATGAGGGAGACTCCCATACTGTTAGGGGTTTGAAGTCATGCAGCTCAACGTGCTGAACTCTGGCTGCAAGCGCTCCACCGAGTTGTTGTTTTGTTATTCACCAGCAGGGAGCACTGTGGGTCTTTCAATAATCTCCAAGTCCACATCTGTTTATAGCTCAGTTGCCGAACCCAGAGCTCTGCCAAGTAAAACATTTATTCTCTGAGACTGGATAGTGACTGTTAAAAAGAGGAAATAATACTGAGTAAATTCTGAAAAGAATACGACACGTTTAGTTTATCTATAAGAAGGCAGTAGAAAACTTTTATTGTCTTGACATAACGATACTCATTATGGTTCTGCAAAGATTTTCACATTATTGTTTCATCCTGGGTATGAAAATGTGCAGAGTTTAATAGAAGTGATGAGAAGCAGGTGGAGAACTTCTGTCCCTGCTTTCTGGAAGCGCATGGCTCAGAGGTGCATTAATGTTTTTGTTTTTTTCTGCTACTCTCTGAAGGCTTAAATTAAACGCCATCTTTTTCATTGCAAAATTTAGAACACTTAAGAATCACAAGTGCATGAGAGTATTGTTTGAGAAACCTCAGCCCGGCTCCTAATCTGACCCTCTCATTCATCTTCATGTCCTTAACCCATTAGCTTGATTCACTGCCTCTGGAGCAGGAAAGTGAAAGCTCAGGCCGCCACTTGTCCCTCCTATGACTGTGTCCACTATATCCCTTCCGCGTGGCACTTTATGGCCTACTGAAGAGAGGTAGAAGGGACGTGCATGTGTATGTGCACGACTGAAAAAAGAAGGTGGTGGGTGGAGAGATAGATATAGGGAGATTCAGAGGGTTATTTGTCCCTCTTCCCCTCTCAGAGCTAGGAATCATTGTCTTCATGACAGGTCGCCAGCGCCCGTTGGGGGCGATCTATATGAGGCCCTCTTTATTGGCAATTTCAACCCAGGGACAGATGAGACTCCAGCCAGCCAGCCGGACAGCCAGACTATGATGAAAGCAGCCAGAACTCACCTGTGACTCCCGCACTGAAGGCTAGAGAAATAATGCATCAGAGGTTATATGTGGAGCTATGTGTGGTGTGTAGATGTACGAGCCATGAGAGTGTGAGGTAGAAATAATGTATGGCTGCTGTCATGCCCAGAGGTCTCTATTTAATCTGGAGAGAATCACTGAGCTGTGTTGCTGGAAGATTTCGATTGAGATGCTTTGGATACTTTACATATTGTTGGAATGTAGAGTAAATAATTCAACTGAGAGCAACAGACAAGATCCTCTCCGTGACTTATTGCTTTTGGCTTCCTCAGAGTAACATGGCTGTGAACACGCGTATTTCATAGCAAAGCATCTATAGTGCACAGCACATGGATCATATAAAACTGTCTGTGGTGTATGAATTAAATATTGTTCTTCCTGAGTGTTGAAAAACATTAAAAAGCATTTTAAAACCTGGATGTTGAACTGACTGTAATAAAACATTAAAGTCACCATAAGTACTAAAACATTATTTTAAGATTCTGATTGAAATGATGCATAACTTCATTCTCTCACTGTTTTTTTTTTTTTTTCAACATCCTGTATGGGGTAACACTGATATTACATACAGCCCTTTTCTTCATTTTTCAAAGTCCCGAATCGCACAAGGCAAATCACTGGGAACCAGCATTGCAACATTCAAACTCTGAGCAGACAATATATCCCGAGGCCATTCCTCCATCCAACGCGCAGCTGAATGAAAGACAGAAGCTTGCAAAGTGACGAACACCATGAAATAGCCCAGTAATGAACAATTGCTCTCATATGGGAAGGCCTATTTTAGTCAAGAGCAGCCATTACACCCGTCTCCTTCTGTTCATTTCTAATCGATTGGTACAGTCTGCAAAGCATTGATCAGTGCTCTCACTTTCAATTGTTAAGATGGTGAAAAGGTTAAAAAAAAATGCTTTAAGGGCTTCAAGCAGAACAAAACCAAAATCTGTTTTTTGCAAGAAGGGAATACTTCAGGTTTGTAAGCCAACTGTCACCCTCTTCTCATGTTTAAGTCCAGGGAAGGATATTATAGCTTTTCCACAACTCAATCAGAACTCTCAAAGTGAAGAAAGAAAAGTTGATTGCTTTGATACTTTTGATGCCTAAACAAAAGGAAGGAAAAGCCATTCATTTTCATCTTGTAATGGACCAATTAATCATTTGATTGACTAATAGAAACAATCTGTTTGATCGCTATCTTTTAGGCTGAAGGACTGAGTAGAAAAGTTTCCTCATGAAGAGTTTTAGATTTGGAAATTTAGAGCGTGTAAAAGATCCTTCTGTCTTAATCATATTGACTGACTGAGTGACATATGTATTGATGATGCATCGTAAATGATTTGCCCCCGTGGGGTCTGTTTATTGTTGCACAGATGTAACTCAACGTGCAGCCCATATGAATAGAGCTTACATGCAGGTGCACAGGCTTAGAGTTTTCAGTTTCAGTGGGCTGTAATAATATTGAAGGTTGTTTGCTCTGGTATGCACGGACGTGCGATGATCTGCATCATTTACCAAATAAAACACGATCATAAATGTTCATGTGTTTTTAAGTGCCTTTACTTGCAAATATCTAAATATACGCCTCTGTACTTTCTCATTGTGTTGTATATTCTGCACTGGCTGCTCCTCATGTTTGTCATTCTGTCTGCCTGTACTTTTCCTCCCTGCTTCCATGTACACTCAGCGTCTAATTAACTTAATAAAGTGGAGCAATTTTGACATTTAGGGGCCTAATTTGCTCCACAGTTGCGGACCGGCTGACCGGCACTGCAGATAACGCAGACTGACAGGATCAGAGAAAAGTCTGTTTATCTAGGGAATTAAAGGGTAAAAAGAGGCCTGGCTCTGTGATAGGTACTCTCCTGTATGGTGTGTGCTTGTGTGTGAGGGGAGAACTTTTGTGCTTGCATGTGTGTGAACTTGGGCTTATGCATTTGTCTAAGTGAGAGACAGGCACAGTTATTACTTAAATGGCTTATGGTATAAGCTGATATCAGGAGTGAGCTTGTTTAGCCCTATCAGTGTTGTCCATCTAAAATGTCGAACTTGTGACCTTTGCCTCAGGTTTCTCCAGGCTTGCTGGTGGCACTTTACATGCGCTGTGTTCTGTCCTTGCAAATCTGCCTCTTAATAAAGCTATCAGATTTACCAGAAGGACAAGGGATGAGGTGCACATGCAGCACTGCTCTGTTTGCAGATGTGGGCAAAGGCAATCTTTCTATCTACCTGGGAGGGGACCTGCTAGTGCCAGCGCTCACGGCTATACACATCCTCCATCAAAACATCACTGACAAGTCAAGTCGCTTTGTCTCCTCTCTCCTTCCGCCTCCAACCCGTAACCCATTTATCTTGAGATAACTTTGTCAGATTGTCAGCCAAACTCTCCAGTGGGACCTAAGCCCAAAGCCTATTACAGGGGAATCAGCGCGGGCCGAGGCTGGTCACTGCTAAACGGATACTCCCTCCGAGCTCCCTCTGCCTCACCAGCATTACTGGAGTTCCAGTTTCCACATCAGCTGAAGTCAGTCAGTCAGACTACCAATAATCAGGCAACTGAAAGCTCACGCTGTTCCAAACAATGCTGGTTTATGGATTACATCAACAAAGCTCAGGTGATGAGCGAAAACATTGCAAAAAAAACCCCCCAAAAAAAAGTATGACACCATGAAGTGATGTTGACCTTCCTCTTGCTCTTCTTTCCCATCTTTCCCCTGGTTGTTAGGAATGAAATCTATGCATAGACTGAAAAAACCTGAAACACTTAATTTAAGTAGGAGCTGTGTTGGGTGACAGCAGCTGCATCAGAAAGACGTGTTTGTTTTTGAGTGTGGGTGCTGTATGTGTTAATGTTTTCTTTAGCACCAATGCTTTGTGACATGTCGCCCAGGACACTATGCTATTCCCGGCCATGAGACCTTGGGTTCATGAATAATTTGCCACTGTTAATCCTGAGCGGTCTTGATTTATTCTGGGATGCCTTTGAAGTGCCAACACACTGAAGGCTTCATGCAGACCACAACCAAACTGAGGAGACTAACAACAGTAATAAAAGGAGCTGAAAGGAGGATAAATATATATATGAAGAGAATCTATTATCATCAGAGAGCTGACGCTCTGTTCTGAGATTTCTGTTTTAATGAATACATATTCTGCCAATATTTTAAAAGTAAGGTCTTAATGAAATGTCTCAAAGTGCAAAAGCTTCTTCTCAACGTTTTCTTTACACCTGAATTCTTAGCAGACGGTTTAAGAGGAACTTGAATGAACCACTCAACTCTACTCCACCTACCCTCTTCTGATGGCTGTGCTGCTTTTTAATCTTGTCCTACAGCTTTGCTTTACCCACTTTATTGCTGGGATGGAGAAGAGAAAAAGATAGAGAAGCTGGTTAATTCTACTCTGATACAGGTCTGTGATGTCACAGGACACTGCAAATCTGGTTTGCTAACTGATTGAAATACTTACTTATTTAGGTGGTCCCAAAACAAACTGAGCTTGTGTAATTTCATCGTTTTTGAAATTCTAGTGACTTAAATCATCTAAATATATTCTATTGAAGACAGAAAATTTACTTTTCCTTCTGAGAAAATGTTCTCTTTATGGATTATACTTTAAGGCTTTAAACAAAGATAGGGGCTTTCTATCACATAATGGCAAAGTAATTTATATTATAATATTAGAACTAATATAAATAATATCTGAATCCAGTCCAATTTGATTCAATTAAACAGTTTCTATTACAGTACAAATTGTCTCTAAGTGCTTTTCAGAGACCTCCCAGCAAATATTATTAACTATCGCTAGTATTATTAAATCTTAATCAAACAATGGCAAGTAAAAAAAAAAAAACGCCTCTAGTGGGAGAAAAGGCTTTAAGGGAAACAGTGGCAAGGAAAAACTCCCCTTTATACCATTACCATTCTCATTTTACATCAAAATTGAAATCAGTGAAAAGATAGCTCCAAACATGGACACACACACAGTATGGCGAGGTACACAAATATAGATCCTTCTCTTTAAATGTCCTCCACTTGGAGGACTTGAACTCCAAGTGGTCTCTAAGTAACTCAGTGTAAAGCTACTTTCAATGTAGCTGTGAAGTAACAAGCCAAAGAATTTCCATTGAGATATCGACTGATTAAAATATTCTCCTGTTTTTTTTTTTTAATTAAATGAAAAATACTTTATTAATCCCAGAAGGGAAATTCAACTGTTGTTTCACTTTAAGTTATTCTTTTAATATTTCAAAAAAGTGTAATCATGTAATCCCTGAAAAATTTACTGGAATCTAAGGCCCTGATTGTACACTTCCTCTTACTCATAACACTAGCCGCTACCCGCAAATTGCGGGTTTAGGAACCTTCGCTAACCGCTAATGCAGTCTTCTGCTTGCTAAAGCCGCTACCCATTATGCCAACTCCCTTGCTTACTTTGTAGGTGTGGCAATGGGCGTGTCTTTTGTCCTTTCCACAAACTCGGTATCTTGCGATCGCGGGTTTAGATATGCGGGTAGCGGGTGGTCAGACCTCCTGGTCACATGTGGACGTGCACAAACGGCTCTACCTCTCGAATTAACTCTTGTATAAAAAGTGAGATTTGGCCTCAGTTGAACCCTTGAGAAAATGGCAGAGATCATCTTAAACGGCTTGCTTGCCAGTTAAACCATAGACGACCAGAGCGTGTTAACTGGGAGCGCACCGACTATCTGGGACTTTCAGGTTGCCGATAGGAATTGTCTGTGTAAAAACATTTATATGTATATATCAGTGCAGAGGAGGAGGAGGAAGGAAGGAAGAGGAGGAAGCTCTACAGCAGAGTCCCAGATGAGCTGCGTGTGAGCGGCGCTCTGATCTGGATGAAAAGACGCTCCATAGCGGTTAGCGGGTAGCGGGTTACGGGTAAAAGGCAATGGCTACTGATGCACTGATTGGTTTAACAGGTGGAACGCCCTAACCACTCCCATGCACAATGTAGCGGGTAGCGCAGGTGGGATAGCGGGTTTAGGAAGGTGGAAGACTGCATTCTCTACCTGCTATCCCTTAATAGCAGCTTTAAAAGATCTGTCGGAAGATCGGGCCCTAAATTTCCTATTGTTTTCATTCACACCTTTCCTGTTTCTACTTTATTTACTTCTCCTTAGAAAACTGATTAGATTTGTTAGATTTAAAGGTGCCTACTACTTGTGAAGTCTTGTGATTTATTTTTTATTTATTCTTCCTCTTGGCTGTTGCTGTCTCTCTTTGGGCCTCTGCTCACCACAGATGAGCTGGAGACAGGTAAAGCAACTGTGTTCAGGAGAGGCACTTAATTGTTTTATTGCAGAACACATTAAATAGAGTGGTGAAGGGCAAGTCCACCCATGTCATCCCTCTTACAGACATCTGCGTGACACTTCAGTTTAGCCGTGTAATGACCCGGCACTAACAACCTTCATTTGACTGTATCGGGGTCAGTGTCAACGACGATGTTCTGAACTACAGGCCACAGACACAGACAGGTGCACTGCAATCAATAGATTAAGCTACCACAAACAGAAGATTAGATGTATATCTAGTTATTTCCGCATTTCTTTTTGGCTAACTTCAAATTCTTCATATCATGCTTTTATCACCCACTATCAACCAAAATGAGCGTATCTTATTCTGTTCCCATAAATTTTATAAGGCTTATATTTAATGTAGCTTTCAATGTCAAGATCATGTCAGCTGATTCAGGATGTTTATTGAAACAAAGGTCTGGATGCCTGACTTACTTGGAAATACAAAACTGTATGGCTGGTGTTTTGCTGGCCTTCTGATGGATAGATGCTTAAGGCTACTGTCTACAGTGGAAGCAGCCTTTTTAGAAAATGATGATAACAACCACTTTGACAAATAAATAGAGCTGCTCTTTGAGCATGGCCTCCCTGCCTGTGTCTTTTTGTTGTCCTTGGTTAGCGTGGTGTGCATTTGTGCAGATTTTATAAGCTGTTAGCATACAGAGTTTGGTCGCAGGTGCTCTCCCCCTTGTTTTGGGACCAAACCCTGAAGGCCATGTTGAGATGGTCTGTTGTTTGGGCCGAGGGGCTGAGGACTGAGATTTATTCTGAGGTGAAATCAGTAAACTCGTCACTCTTAATAGGATCCACTGGTGTTTACTGAATAAACCTGAGGCAAAACTTGGTAAACTCTTTGTTGAACCACATTGCATGTTGTGTAAACTCATGGTTTTCAAAAGGTTTTTGTGCCAGGGAACCCACATTTTTGAAGTGTATTTTTTTTCTTTATTTTTTTCATCTTTTCCACACCGTTATCCAAACAAGGTTAACAAGTATGGTTTACTTTTCAAAATCTCTAGCAGGCATCCTTTAAAAAAATAATAAGTGAGTGACCTCCATTGATGAGGCAGCATCAAGTAGTATTCCTAAAGCTATGCACAACATATCAATTTAAAGAATTAAAAAAATGGTTGTAGCCATCAGATATCAGGCAGAAGTCTGTTGAAGTGAAAGACAACTATGCTTCAAAAGGCACATATTAAAGAACTGAAAGTATCATTTCATGAAGAGAAACAGTCTGAATTTTAGGTGGACTGGATGCATAAACTTAAAACAAAAAGATACACATAATCATCTGCTTTTGGACAGAAATCCATGAAAGTCCAATGCTACTGAAATACTACTGAGACCTGCTGTAGGTGCCAGCTCCAAAAATCTCTGGCTCCAATAGATTCCTATTCAAAACGTTTTTTCATGAGGTGATATGTGAATGAATATATTCCCCTCCCTCACTTTAGTCATTATATTATTATCGTTAATATGGAGATTCCCTTGTTCTGAATTAAATAATATTCATAATAAGATATTAATAAAATATGTTATAGATATTTGCTTTCAAAGATACAAAGCCACAAAAAAGAAAAAAAAAGTTGGTAATTCAGTCTGATATAAGGCTGCAAGTTTAGCTGTTGTTCTTTAAAAATAGAAAAAGAGGATACTGGTTCTTGCTAAAAGACTGGAATCTCTGAGTTCCCCTCTGGTTGTGAAGTCCTGGTTACTCAGTGGTGCTGACATTTTTCTGTACAGTCTCAGCTCAGGGCTGCACTGGAACCATTCTGCACTGTGATCACAAATGGTATCTACTGATCTGGGCGAAGCTGTGCGTAAGACAGACATCCTGAAACATAACAGCACAGTAAATGCAATTGAAGGGCGACACCATTCTTCGACAGAATGCTACCACTGTAAGCATGTTATGGGCTATTTATTCTTATTTCTGTCACTGTCAAACCTGTGCTGTTTTGACAAAGGAAACCAATTAACCCTGCCAAAGTTGTGTTTTTGTGGGCTTATGTAAGACAGTGAAAAGCGAAGGACAGAGTCTGCGCTGTGTAGGGAACAGTCATGTTTTTGAATAACTTCAACTTTGGGAAGATTGTAACCAACTTGGAGGTGCCTTGAGGGTCCAGACAGAGAGACACAGCTTAAAAACACAAACATATATACATTTAGGGCTTCTGTGTCTTCCAATTTCCTATCTGCATTATCCTCTCATAGACGGACAAACATTTGAGATGTGTATCACCCCAGATTCAAATTCACTTCCTCAAAACACTTAGGCAGGATGACCTGTCAAGCGTCTGTTGGCAAAAACCGCTGGCGGTGGACTGAATTTAGTAGAAAATCCACATATTTAATTTCCAGCATTATTTCTTTCTTTTAAAGGAAAATAGTAATAGCTAGGTGGATAGTTTTACTTTCTTCTCATTCCCCCAACTGTCCCTTGTTCACTGGTCAGTAATGGGTTAATCATACCTTGATCGAAGTGAAAACTTTACATGTTTACTGTGTGAATCAAACATGATCCAAGGTTGTAGTATATGCAATGAGGCAATGAATGAACCTTGATGTGTTTTAGAAACATTAAAGCAAAAAGAGAATAGAAAAATCTATAGTATTACTCTACTTGACCTGTCTGAAGACAGACAGCCAGACTACATGTGCAGTGGCCGTGAATAAGTACCCCCAAATCATTGGAAAAAAAAAAAAAAAAGAAAATGGCAATGCATTACATTGATTTCTCTTTTTTTGGCTCTTATGTTTTGAAAGCAAGCACTAACTGACCGAGACGGCCCCATCATTACCCAGCAAGCCTCCACCTCACCTTCCCACTTAACTCGAGCCAAAGACGGGGGCTGGGGGGTGGGGGGTGGACAGAAGAGTCAACACTGTGGCAGAACGGGTTGCCTGCCTGTCATCTCTGTCTCGTCCACACTCGCCAATCTCACTAACTATACTCTCCCGTGGCCCAGCCTCGCTCTCTTGCCGGGTTTTCTACCAGCGCTGACAACCCATATATAATTAAGGGCCATGAATGCAGTGCTACCTATGAGTGGAGCTGACAGCGAGAGGCCTACCTATAGCTCCTCTCCTCCTCCTTCTCCCATTCAAACTCCTCTACACACCCGTTAAGCAGCAGCTCAGTGGAGCGGTGGGCAGGCTGA
This sequence comes from Hirundichthys speculiger, assembly GCA_018398805.1. Classification (NCBI taxonomy): domain Eukaryota; kingdom Metazoa; phylum Chordata; class Actinopteri; order Beloniformes; family Exocoetidae; genus Hirundichthys; species Hirundichthys speculiger. The sequence goes on from JAGFBZ010002524.1 coordinate 299,573, forward strand.
GGGACGGCTGGGAACCCACTGGCCGTAATTGATGATCTCTTATTCTGGGAAGGGTGGGTTTGGGTGGGTGAGCGAAGACGCGGGGGTGGATGTTCTTGGATAAGGGGGTGGTTAGATATCTAGACATCCCCCTTTTCCTGTCACTGTCAATCTACCCTGCTTCTACCCTGCATCTCTGGCACAGAATTAATCCCTCCTTCTCTTATCATGATTATCCTCCATTCTTCTTAACAACAGAGTAAAGATACTGTATTGTATTATAAAATGTGGGCACACGGTACCATAGTCTTGTATAATATATGGCAACTTCTAGAGAAAACATGTCAGAGATGTGGGAGATATCAAAGTAAACATGTGTTGACTGTCAAAAAAAAAGAAGAAGAAAGACCAGACTAACCAGGGGGCACTATGACTTTTATACCTGTAGATACCACATAAATATAGATTGTTGTGAATTTTTCAACACTTAAAGCCTTGACTCAGAATCGTCAGAAGAGAAACAACAGACTCCGCTGTTGCTTCTGCACAAACCGGCAAGTGAATGTGGGGAGAAGGGAGGATGGGGGTATCGAAAGGGGGATTTCAGTCGGGAGCCGTCAAGTGATTAAAGCAATTACTTATCAAGGATCTGTCAGAGCCAATCACATCTGTCCCATTACTCTCTGTGGAGCCTGGCGAGGGGTTGACCCAGACCTGCCTGCATCAACTGCAGCCTTTATTGAGAGCACGTTTGTGTTGCTAGTAATAGTAGGTTATTATGCAGGCCCTCCATGCCCTGACACAGCCCAGCTTATTATCTCTCACTAATGATCTCACAGTGCAGTGTCCATGCAGTGGTTAACAACTGGGGTGAAGACAAGGTGTGTTGGTATTTTCTGGACACTTTAAGTAGTCCGCTAAGAAATTTGTTCGAAGTTTTATCTTTCTGTCTGTACATGAGAGGATCACTGATTTCCCACCAAATAAAATATACTTTGATTTAAATTGATGAGACTGATTGCACAGGCACTTATGTTGAAGCAACAAAGATTTACAGTATTAAACTACAAATATCTGCCGTTGATTCTGTGTCTGTTCAGCAACATCACTCCTCACCAAAGCAAGCAGAAGAAAGTCGTTTCTCTGCTATATGCTTCAGCATTATAAAAGCTTTTTGTACACATGAATTCTGTTGTGAACTGAGCAACATCCATTCCTCATCTGCAGAGTTCAAATTATGGTCAGCACTTTTTATAAGGCACGCTGTAAGAGTAGTAACAAGGAACAAGCCTTTTTATTTGTGTACTTGATTGTTGGATCATTTTATTAAAATGAGTCAATTTTATAACAAATCTATATTTTCTGAGGAAAAGATAAAGGGGATGATCAAGAAGAGCAGAAAAGGTAATGTAAAACTGAACTATACAATTAAATAATCTGAAAGTCCTTCAACTCAGTGCTACATATTTAGCTACCACAGACCAGCTTCTGTTGGCTCCCTCTTCAGTTCTCCTTCCCGCTACATACCCTTCCTTCCTCTGTTGCCTGTTTGACTCTGCTAAATTCAGAGCTGTGACACTAAAGGGAGGTGTTTGGCAGTGCAGTGCTGTTATGGAGGACCGAGTAGCCCCATAGATCCCCTGCTGCGAAAACCCTGGCAGCACAGCTCTGAGATCGCTGCAGCTGACCTGTGTTGTTGCTGAGCCTCCTGTGCTCAGGCATGCAGCGCTGCGCTGTTGTGCCTGTGTTTATCTCAGTGCTCGTGACCCTCTCTGTTGCAAACGTTGCAAGTGCACAAAGGGGTTATTTCAGTGCTGGGTTAGAAAGTGTCTCTGAGGTCAACCAGAAAAGATTTTTTCCAGCTATTTATTTTCTTTTACATCTACCTAGAGACACAGTCACATATAAGCACCTCACAATGGTGGTGTTCGGGCCTTTATGTCCATGGACAGGTTGAAATGATATCGCAGAACATGTAATTTGATTTTTAACAGCATATTTTTTTTCTAATTGAAGACATCCATCTCTCTTCTGTCTATTTATATTTAAATAAAACATCAGAAAAGATACAACCTGTAACCATGAATCACGGAAGAGCATATTCCTGAGCAATCAGTCCCTGTTTTGATTCCTACTTGCACTGAATGTTTGCTAAATATAAATTCTTCCTCTACATTTCCTGTCTCCATCAAAATCAAGGCATAAATTGGAAAAAGTGAAAAAAAAAAAAAAAAAAAGCTAATTCTGTGCCACTGTATGGTAGGTATAAAGTCATGCTTGTTATAGTCTTACTATGAGCTTACACATATGGGTGTCGAGCTTTCATTGACACAAGCATGAATAATATTCAGGTTATATATTAACATTTACACATTTCTATATATCATGGTCTATGCTTTTCAAGTATGGTTGATTATGAGTGATTATTCTAGAAAACCCCTGCATGTTTGTCATATCTGTGTGATTATATATGTGCATAAACAGAGGGATTACTTGTGTACTACAGTAAGTGTAAGGCACAATGCCATTAGGATAAACTCTGAACTTTCTCCTGTTTTATGATTGAAAATCACGGCAGAATAGGATGAGATCATGTCCACTTGACGCATTTATTTACATATTTATGTATTAATGTTATTTGTTATTTGGCTTCAGTTTCTTTTTAAAGCTTGGATGTTGTAGTTTGTTCTTTTGCAAATGCATCTGTTTGTTAAGTGGGCTAATCTTCCTTAGCCTTTTAGAAAGGCGACCAGAATGAGAATAAGAATAGCAAACAGTGACAATCTGCCAGAAACTGTGACTGGCTGGGGCTGAAAATGGGTGCTTCAGGCACTTTTTTTCCAGCCCTATCTTAAAACCTTACATCATCTATTATTCTCCCACTCATATCGATATATAATTTAATTTTTTTTTATCCATGTATAAATTCAAAATGACAGACGCAGAAGAGCAAACAACAACAAAAGAACTCAATATGTAATTTCCTCCTTCTTTGACTGCAAACAGACACACACATTAATGTTTTTGCAAGTGTTGTTTTTTATCGTTTGCTATCATTCGTGTGATTGTTTCTGAAGTCAGATATATTGTTTGTGATGTCTCCACGCAGTCCAGCTGTCACCAGCCCCCAATGTCTAGATTGTAGATATTATTTCTGGCTGTCCATACTCCATCTTGGGGCACAATGGAGCCTCTTTCATTTTCTATGTCATAATGCGATAGCACAAATTTCCCTGCGAGGCATCACACTATTGGAAAAGCGAATAACATATGTTGTGTCTCAAACTCAGCCTTCTTCCCCTTATCCCACTGGTACAGATGACCAGTGAGTCTGCCAGTGCCAAGGGCTGAGGACAAAGAGGGAAGGCAAGAGGTAGAGGACAGCGTTCTGGAAGCATGTCACATGTCGTTCATCTCCGCTATGACGAGAAAAATAACATGAAGTCTCCCTATCAAAATCCAAAAGAAGAGCCATAATGCATTAAATTCAGAGTACTTACACTACCAAAAACAAGGATTTGTAATATGTTGCGTGTATGTTTTATAGATATTGGAGGAGAAGAGTCTGCACTGCCTTCAGCAACCTTACAAAGCAGATTATCTTTTACTTGGCATGCACTCTGACTTGGTACTTTCCAGGAGGGTGTGAGTCTGTATCCTGTTCCCCCCCCCGTTTTCTATTGTGTCATGATTCACTAGGTGGCTTGGCCGTGCTAATCTTTTCACTTTACATGAAGCATGCAGGGCATGCTTGCGGTTTTGTGATAGAATAAAATAAACAGAGGAGAATAAATTAAGATAGAAGCAGCACCTCGACACTGCAGGCCAGCTATAACACTAGTAATGCACCACAGCCACAGCTTTGACAGTCAGGCGACTTGAGATTGCTCATCTATCCCTCTTTTTGAAAGATGAGGGCCAGTTATTAAAGAGAGATAAAAAAGAAAGTGAAATGGAGAGCAAGTGATTGAGCCAGAGAGTGGGAAAAGAAGCGGAGTTGGTGAAACTGAGAGTTCATATAAGGCGAGAGAGATGATGAAAAGAGTAGCCACTTGGTCCTTTGAGACTCTTTTTCTTCCCTTGCCGCCAAATTAGCCCAATTAGTCAAAGTGGCCTCTGTTCTGGCTGCTGTCAAACCCCAACACCATGCAGCAGTGCCAGCGGTCATTCTCCCTCATTTAAGTCTTCTGACTCCCTCCTCTTCCTCTCCTCCTGAGCCACCTGCACATGTTTCTACTGAGTGATTTCTGTAAGTGTGTGTGTGTGTATGTCTGAAGTTAGACATTCTCTGTGTGTGTGTGTTTGCATGTATATGTGGAGAAAGCTTGAAAGGAACATGTTCCCTTTAAATCATTCCCCACCTTCACAGCGTGACGCCTTTGCGTCCTTCTGATAGTTGCAGCTTCCAAGGGATAAGTGTGAGAAATTTTTTCATACCTCAGGTAAAATCTACCAAGTCTCTTTCAAGCTTACTACCACTGTAACGCTTTTATCTTTAAGCATCTGAAGAATTGAACTTTTACACAGTGAAAAAGGAAAAGATTGGGGAAAAGAGGATGTTGAGGATGAGTAAAGTCTAGGTTAATGCCCTCAGCATTGTTACATATATGTACTGAGTTGGCAACACAATAAAAAGGACTCATCTACCCCTAAAATAAATCTCTTAAATTTACTGTAATTGTTTCATATGCCACACGATAGCACTAATATCTCCTGGTAAGAATAAAAGGCACCATCACCCGATAGTGTCTTCCATGACATCATTCCATCATCAGTAACACAAATCCACAGTCCCCTTAACAAACTGCTCCTTGTTCCCAAGATGAAGGAATCACTTAGAACTCAATAGGCACCGTCATCTTTCATTTCAAATCTTTGAAATGGGAGGAAAAACTAGTCTGTGATAATCACCTGCCTACAGGCAGACATGGAAGCAGGTATAGCAATGGATGAGAGGGGGAGCTTTAATTGGCTGACCTTGTTGCATGAACAAACACACCTTAAGCTACATGAACGGTGGCAGCATGATGGGAAAGTCTCTAAGTGAGCCAAAGTGCTTGCATTCATCTCTTTAATTTAACTCACCAGTGTTGTGTTTTACCCCTAGCCCTGTCACAGGGAAACCAAACATAGTTCTGACTGGCTGAAACAAAGGAAGATTTTTTTTACCTGTGCAAGTGTGCATGTGTATCTAGGGTTTGTCAGAGCACAGAGGTCCTCTAATATAAACCAAATAGACACTGTGGCACAAAAATGCTACTGTCAAGGGAAACATAACTTGCCTAAGGATACCAGTACAGCACAATAAAGAGCTCAATGAGTTAGAGCTGATGTCAGTCGTATCAGAGCCAATCATCTGGTATCTCTATGGCATCTCTATTTGTCTTCAACAGAACATATTACGTTTAAATTTTTATATAGTTCCTTTACATTTGTTTTTCATCATTTTGTCTGTTTGATGCACTCTGTAAATTATAAAGTGTAAGTTTGTGTTTGATCATTTGTATTTTTCTTGTTTTGGATATTTCAGACTGTATCCATCCCATTTGTCTGCAGATTGCTACTGTGTAGAACATGCACAGTCATGTGAAAATATAATTCTAACATTTTACAGAACAGAACATAATAATAAAATCATGTGGTCCTTGCCAGATCTTAAAATTAGCTAACAGCAACCTCATATCAGCAAGTTGTTATTACCTAATAATTATGTTTTTGCCAGCGTTTGTCTGTCAGTCTGTGTACAAAATAACTCAAAAAGGTATGGATGATTTTGATGAAATTTTCAGGAGTTGTCAGAAATGTGAAAAGGAAGATCTGATTTAATTAACTAATTTCATTTTGGGTGTGATCGAGAAGAAATCCTGGATTCTGGATCAATTTCAAATTTCCGACAACATTGGAGTCAATGGAACAATGGGAACCTCTATCAAATTTCAAAGGCTAATCCGGATCTGATCCAGAACGTGGATTTTATCACAATCTCTAAATCACTATATGGGGGAACTGTTGCACTTGGCGGAACTCTGTGCTCTCCGAGTACTTTTCTAGTACTACTCTGTGTTCCTATTTATTTAAGAAAAGCCAGAATGCAGAAGCAGTGTGCTGGAAACACACTGTCAAGTACATCATTACTGCTGCTAATTAAAAGGGTAAATAGTAGCCAGTTGCTGCTGATTAAATGTATTTGATTTTAGGGGCGTTTTCAGCAATTTGGAGAGCATCATTCATCAGTGAGAAAAATTATTTACAAGTGGAAAACTTTTAAGGCCCCCTCAAACCTTCATCTCAGACTCTTTAGTTCTAGACCAATTTCACTGAGGGGGCCTGGCTGGGGCCAGGGGTTTTGATAGAGGGGCACATTAAACCCTTAATCTTATTTGACTTTTTATTTTCATAAAACTTGTTGAACCATTGCAGTCATAACGTTACAGTTACGATGAAAAACAGTTTAATTGTCACAGTATTACTGAATTAAGTGCTGATAAGAGACAGTGTACCTTGACAGTGTAAGATCGTTCGTCTTTGTGGTAATTTTTGCACTGCTTCATATGTTCGCGCTCGTTTTTTTCAGTGGTGCAGCGCACTTAAGGGTCCGACTAGGATGTTAAGCCACACACTTTAGTTCCACCTTCGACGTCGGCGACTCGGCGCTACTGTTTAATCTACGTTCGGAGAGGGGGCCACAGGCAGTGGCGCCAGCAGAAAAAAAATCTGATGGTGGCTAGTGGGTGGCAAGGCAAATTCTTCCAACCAAATTATTATCACTTTACTTATATTAACTTGTATATTTATGTTATTCAGCTATTCATGACAATACAATGGCCAACACACAACAAATTCTGAAAAGGACTTTTGTGGGTATGTATCTTGTACAGAGTTTGCAGTGTTTGGGTAGAATATTTATTTGACTGGAAATACGTGGATATACTTTATACATGTGCATACTGAATGAGTGAGACTTTTGCTTGCTCTATGAAGTTAGCACGCTAAGCGGAAAAGTTAGCATAGCTAACTAACCACTTTGCTGAATTGCTTTCAATCTACAGAGGTTAGAGCAGGGGTCTCAAACTCATTCCTGAAAGGACTGTGTGGCTGCAGGTTTTTGTTCCAACCATGCAGAAACACAGCTGAGTTGTTTTAGTCAATCAACTAGTTGTCTTCACTGAAGGTCTGAACTAGTTCAGTTGATTGAGAAACCTCTGAGACCATAGTCTCAGATTTGGAGAAGTCTCCTGCTCCATTCTTCCCTGACTATTGAACAAGATCCTAGTATACCCTTTTTTTAAAATAAAAAACAACTGTTGATTAACTTTTTGCTTTTTAATATTTTGCATTTTAATATTTTTTGCGTTTTGATATTTTATTTTATTTTATTTTTACTTCCTCCCTGTTTTTATTGTACTCTTTAATGCTTCTGTAATGCTTCTGTTTTATGTAAAGCACCTTGAATCTTGTACATGTCTTGTACACGAAATGTGCTTTACAAATAAATTTGCCTTGCTTTTTACAATTGTGGACCATAGGCTCAGATTTGGAGATGCTGATTCTCATCCCAACCATCCTCGTGAGAGCTAAAGACCCTTGCAGACACATCATTCACAAAAAGTAGAGATGAAATGCTGAGACAAATTAACCCGAATATTCAATATGTCGTTCATATGGAGATGTATTGTCATTTTAAGATCTGACAAGGACCACCTGACATTTTGATCAAACCTTGGAATTTAAACAAGATGTCTTTCTTTTTTACATAACTGTATATTTGAGCATCTTACCATGATCATTTTTCATTGTCTGTTTTTAAATTTCTTTAAGAGTCAATCATCAACATTTAACAAAAAAATAACAAGACAGTTATTTTCATAACTGTCTTGTTATTTTTTGTTTTTTGCTGTATTAATTTTCCACCAAGTTTACTGACAAGGGCTGTCAAAACACTTTGCTGTTGTTTAGAGCTAATGATGATCCTGCTGGATTTGTGTCAAGGCATGTTTACAAAAGTGATTTGAAAAGGACTAACAAGTTTGGATCTAAGTCTGCACATATTCTGACAAAAAATATATACAAAAAAGGCATTTATTTTGTTTCTCTTTTTTATTCCTTCCATCAATTAACTTCCATGTATTAAAATTCCAGTTGCAGGGGCAGCAGTCTAAGTAAAGAGGCCCAGACCTCCTTCTACCTACCTGCCTCTTTAGTTCTTCTGGGGGGGGGGGGGGGGGGGGGGGGATTATAACCATGCGCAGACCTCCACCAAGCATTAACACCATATAACGATTTACAGATTGCGATAAAATCCAGCCTTTGAAATTTGATAGAGGTTTCCATTGTCAATCCCTGAGTCAAATTTCATGAGTTTTGGGCAATAATTAATGGAGATATTGAGAAACAAAATTTCCGGCCCCATTGACCGCAATGTTATCGAAACTTTGAAAGTGATCCAAAAAAGTGATTGCTAATGCAATCTTCCGCTACGGGTAGCGGGTAGCGACTAGCAGAAGGTGTACGATCGGGGCCATAATCTCCCCGGTGTGTCCTGGGTCTGATTCACTACCTACCAGCAATGTGGACCAAACTCTTACTCCATTTGTATTGGGCTGGACAGCCTGTAATAACAACACATAGTCTGGGAGAACGCCTTAGAAAGTGCCACAAGGAACATGGTCAAATGTCTTCTCCAACTCCATACTCCCAAAGCTCAAATGTGTGAGGGTGGACAAACTCCCCTGTGCCTCCAGGATTCAAGAGGAAGGTATAAAACCCTCACTCTTCATCCTGAATTCGAAGGTTCAACAATCGCTCTGACTCTCTTCTCCAGCACCCCCGCATAGACCTGATGAGGGAGACTGAGGAGTGGGATTCCTGGAGTAAATGGAGCATAACCTCTGGTGTTTCTTCTTGAAAATGGAAACAATCAACCCAGTCTGCCAAACCAGAAGGACTGTCCCCGATGTCCATGCCATGTTGCATACGCCAAACGACCAAGACAGCCCTACAGCCTCCAAAACCAAATTTTGAAAGCGGAGGTTAGCACGCCAAGGCCAACACCTTTGTCTGCTGCCCATAACACGGAAGCCCCTCCTGCAAGCAGTGAGCTCACAGGAGGGTGAACCCGTCTTACTTGTTTGGACTGAGCCTGTCCAGGCCCCATGGGTAAAGGCCCAGCCACCAGATACTCACGAATTTAGCCCCTCCCCCAGACCTGGCTGCAAGATGGGGCTCCGGCAGGCGTAATGTGTCTCCTTATTCTTGTCTTGTTCATGTTTCTAATTTTAATAAGGTAAGAGTAATAGGGGAGTTTTTCATTGGTTACTTCCCTTCCGGGACTTGAGAAGAGGTCGATGGAGGAAGTGAAGACTTTGTAATACCCTCTCACATGGTATGGAAATGTGTTAAATGAGTATATTTAATGTTCCACACACATATTCACAAAAATTTACTCTGTGAACAGACTTGTTGTAGACGATGCCCCTAAATCCACTTTTACTTCAGTCACTACAGTGACCTAACTGTCTGAATGGGAACTACATTCCCTGCTGCTACCTTTTGCAAGCTTTTTAATCATTTTTTTTTCTTCCAAACTCTTCCTCCCTTCTATTGTACGTCTCTATAATTGATCCTCCCCAGTATTCAGGAAGCCTTCCTTTTAGAATCTTCCATGAACTACAAACTGTTCATTTTAATTCCTAATGGTTACATTTTGTCAGTTTTTCGACCATAGCTATGCCCAGTAAGAATCAGGCTAAAATGTATTTTGTGTGTACCAGATTATCTAAGAAGGCTGTCCTTGTTTCTGCTCTCAAAGCAGTGACTTTGACTTTGTGACTTGTAAATTACAGTGCAGCCACCAAACTGTCAGTCCAGCGATGTTCCAACTATAACCAGGTCTAAAAACATCCCTTGTGTTGCAACTGAAGCTACATAACTTAAAATCAAGGTGTATACCTAGTTAAACTTTTATTTTAAAAGTTATGAACAAACATTTTTTTTCTTCAAGTAATATAAATGTAAGAGTATGAAAGTGATGATGTCTGAACACTTTAGTGATTCATAAAACAAAAAAAAAAAACTTTCCAAACAAAAACTAAAAACTTGCACTTCTTCATCACTCGTCTTTGGCATTGCTGCAATGCCAAAAAGTTGAAAAATACATAAAAACATCTTTTGACACCAGTGCCTTTCAAACATATTTGAAGGAATACTTTTGCTCTTCACATCAGTCCGCTCTACTACCCATCTTGCTTTGCTGGCGGGGATTGAGTGGACCACCTCTTAGGCCCTGCTGGCCACCTCTTAACCCCAGCTCTGGTGTATGTCAGGTTGCTTCAGGACCTGCCAGGCAATTCCAAAAGCCCGTAGACTAATTAGGCCCTCTGCATGGGTTTTATAAGAAGAGCCCACTTACGGTGGAGAATCGACACAGTCCTACTGAGCGGCCAAATGAGCCAGGCTCAGAGATGGACGAGCAGACAGATGGCTGCTGGTTGACTGGTGGGAAAGGTCCGTACAGGGCTCTGGAGGAGACCCGGGGAACATGTGGGGTCTGTGCTAAAGAGGTCGAGGCAACTGAGGTCTAGTACCATCCAAACAAGATGGAAGAGATTGAGATGCAAATGAGAAGAAAGTTATAGAAAGATCAATTGAGACATAGAGCAACATGACATCATCTAGGGATGTTTCACAGGGCAGTGAGATTAAATCAGAACTGTTGGTCAGAGGCTATTCTCATTAACCCTTTGCTTACTTGTCACATGATGTTGTTTACCAGTTTTACCTGAGGCATCTTTAAACACAGCGACCTCTGCCTTTTATTTCATCTACATCTTGACATGGGTAATTACAATCATTCACTGGGGGATTATTTTTCCATAATCTAGGGGTGCATGTCCCTGAAATAGCTGCATATGAATAAAAACACAGTCCTTCCTTATGATGTTTTTGTCATTGACATTTTTTCGCCAACATAGAAAGAGACACTAAACCCTTATACATAGGAAACACAAATCACCACTTTTTTCAAATGCGTGTTCCTTTGTTCTTAGCCTCAGCAGATTTCCCCGAAGCCACAAACATCTCAGTGACAGAGAAACTCAAAGTTGTGTCAGTTTCCCCGTAAAGGTCTGTCTGAGGTTTATCTGTCATGCAGGCTGCAGATAAAAGCAGAGAGAGCATTACGGGCATCATTCAGTGTTCGTGACAGCCAACGTCCACCCTGGTGACATGCTTGCAGCTACCCCCATGGTTGTGCTTTGACAAGCTTTCAACTGTAGGAACATAGAACAATATTTAGGTGTGTGTGTGTGTGTACGAGTGCTTAAGTGTTATTTCAAATGTCAGAATGGCAGTGTTTAGCATTTTCAAGGTGGATGAAGCAGCCCCACAGTAGTCCCACTATCTAAAAAGACAAACCGTTTCTCTCTCTGTTGACATGCCTGTGGTGGAGTGAAGATATATATTCAACTTGAACATTGGGCTCTAAATTCTTATATACTTATCAGTTCATATAAAGATGATCTGCGGTTCCATGGTTTTTCCATTTTAACAGGACACAACACAACACCAACTGGGTTGCATTACACATTTAACTGTATCTGTTTGTCCGATGTTCAAGGTGAATAAGTGTCTTTGCTGGTCTGATCACTTAAAAAATAGATCTATACACCTACGTTTATTTGCATAGTCTGTAAAATCTATTGTAGAAGCTGAGTTGAAGAAAGACGTTCTGCCAGCTCTGTTGTATTTACTCGGTTTTGAAGCTCAGCTATGAGGCAACGTGTGTGCGTTTGAAATACACTTGAACCTTCCCATCCGAGGCTCGCAGTGCTACACCTACTCACATTTTCAGAAATAGAATAGATTCAATTCTTTACAAACTTGACTTACAGAGTCACACATGCTCTTTTTTTTTTTTTAACCTTTAACTACAGTACTAACAAGACTGAGAATGGGTGGGTCCAGAGAGAATAAAAACATTCTTTTTTCCTTTTGTCAGAGACTTTTTTTTCCTTTCTCCTTTAGTTTTGTGAGTGAGTAAAGATCTGTATCTGCCTACAAATTATTAAAGTTTAGCAACTAAGAAGTCAGAAACTTACGACTGAGGGCAGGTACACCGAAAACAAGTGCATTAAATGAATCACTACTGATTCAGTGAATTGGCATGCATAAATGTATAATAAGGATTATTACATGTGTACGTGCGTGTGTGTGGTCTCTGTGTGTGTTGTGTGCGATTTGCTCCATTCCTTCTCTCCCAGGGGACCTGCTGGTCCTGGCGGTTTAAATTGGAGTTGCTGAAAGACCCTTGGCACAGATGTCACCAGGTCCGAGTATTTTGGAGGCTTATCAGATCATGTTCCGCTTTTGGGATCCTTGTTTTGCCTCTATCTGCCTTTACTTCTTCCCAACCAACAGGCTCCACCTGTTTCAGCACCAAAGCCGCTGCCAGGTATCCATCTCATGATTATTTTAAGTTGAGCCAGCATTCTTTCTCCGCCTAGCCTGCTGTCTCTTGCAATTTTTGTCTCAGAGGCAGATTGATTTCTAAGTAACGAACCTTATTCAAGCTATTCTTTCATGCTAAAGGACGTGTTTTGTTCTGGTTAATAACTTGCTTCTGTATAAAAAGGGCCTTTATGTACAAAAATCACAAAAAAACACAAAAAGGATCTTAGGCTTTAGAAGCAATATTAAGGAATGGGAAAATAAAAAGCGTAAGTTGCTCATCTGATGTGAAGCACATTCATGAATAAATGGAGTTGTCAGCCATGTAACCTGAACTTATTATGATTTATTCACAACAAATGAACTTAAAATTTCAATTTCTCCTCTTTTCCCAGACTTCATGATTGCAAAGTGTTAGTTATTTGACCTGTGGCATGCCGTAAAAACATCCATCTAAACCTAGTCCTTATCTGACATGGGGTAAGTGCTGAACATTTCATAAAAATAAATACACACAGACACCAGTAAGTGCCCATAAACATGTAAAAATGCAAAAAACATTGCACATTAAGTACAGTTGTTTGGAATTTTACCCTTACTGCTTATGAAAAATGAGCCTTGTGCATGAATTTACAATTCAGATGGGTTTCCTAAGGGATGCCCATTTAAGATGCATTGCTATAATATATTTGTTGTCTTTACTGCTCACCACTGCCATTGAACATCATTAGGTAATGCGCACTCACTGGTGGAAGGAGAGCTTATGTTTATCATCATTTACTTGGCAAGGAGTCGTTAGCTGGGGCCTTGGGTCGACTCTGTTGTGAACAGGGTGTAGTGTATTACCACAACTGTGTTTCAGCCTGCTCTCTGTCTCTTGTAATCATCTATCATATCAGTTTTACATACTAAAGACAGAGGAAGATGAATATCATTAGCAGCCTGTTTGTGAGTGTGTATGTGTGAATATGTGTTGGGGGAGGGGGGGGGGAGCTTATTATGTATAAAGTCATTTAAGATAGTGGACAAAATGTCTGTGGATGTAATATCTGCTGAATATATTTGCTTATATGGGTTGTAAACATGAATGCCTGAACCTTATTCATAAGCCTGCTGGAAACTACGGCCTGATGAATAAACAGAAAATCTGGGCCAGCATGTTGGTCCAGGGAGCGACAAGTCCACACTGAGTGGATCCTTCCTGCCTGCTGTGAAGGATTATGAGAGTCATTTTCCAGGGTCTTGAGAAGATGTCTATATGGGACTCAATAATCCGGGTTTTAACTCCATTATACATTTCCCTGTGGGAAGCAAAGGAAACCCATCCATCATGTTTTAGAGGAAAGGGGAAAGAACAAATGCCTGGAATGCTGTCCTTGATCATTTTTCCTGTTTTTGAACTTTAGGGAGGATTAAAAAGTCCAATTTATACTGTTTATGTCAGCTATAAAATTCACCATAATGTTTATCATAATGTAGGTGAAAAGCAGAATTACCAGGTCTCACGTTGAGGACCATGTAGTGACATAAAAGAGGGAAATATGCAATTATGCATATTCATTGGGGAATTTTCATCTTATATCTTTGCATTTGCATGAAGAAGCTCTTTATCTGGTTACGTTTCATTGTGATTATTAAGGTTAGTAAGCTACATACGGGGAAAACTCTTGAGTCTTACACTAGCCTCAAGCACTCAACACAAACAGGCTCCTTTTAGCCTTTTGTTTTTAGTTTCACGGGCCCAGGCTGGAAATACAGCCTGACTGTGGATAATGGAGAGTCTCATTTGACATGGCACTGCATATTCAATAAGATAGCCTTCCCCTCTGTGCACTACTTTTTACACCACTTGTGTGGATAATTGAATTAGACATTTAAGACTATTATGATACTGCAATTAGAGATTATTTAATCCCATTTATCAGAGGGCTCTTCAATTTAAGAAGCCCACTGTCACTGTGATCCAAAACAGAGAAAGAATGTCATTAGTGCAGCTGGCATCTCCTAATCCATAATATTTTTTGGTACCCACTAATTGCACCATAAAGTGAATTTTTATCCCCTTATGTTTTCTGAATTTACTTTATTGTAACAATGAATGCGTTTCTTCAGGTTATTTAAAAATAAGCAAACATAATAAGATGAGAGCATAAAACATTAAAAAAGAGGAACTTTTTCAGCCTTGTGCATGAAATAGCCTTTCCCAGGTGGTTATTATTTGCATAATTTACAGAGCTTTAGCAGAAATAAAAGATCAATTTTGATTTTCTTTTGGTGAATAAAACGAGTGTGCATTGTTTTCATGTTTGAGTGAAGTTGGGCTAACTAGCTAAAGAGTGCAGTGTCCAAAATGATCACAGTTAATGTTCACATCATGTTGTGGTGTATTTTAGATGATATGGATTTATTTATGTGTCTTTTTTTTAATGCAGGCATGCTACATGCTAGCCTTAGAGCTATGTTTTTATAAAAGCTCTAAATTTATATCAAAGTCAAAAATCAACCCAAAACTGACATACAATATATATGGTTTAACATACAATATTTGTATGGTTTCATTGGTTTATCAAATTTCCTTAAATAATGGCAAAAGCCTTGATTTACGTCAACTGATTAGAGTACCAGGTCTTTATCCTTTATTTCTTAGCTCATTGTATAGTATTTTTTTATTTTAATGTTTATGTTTAGATGCTTTAAAATGCATCTTGTATGGGACACCTAAACATTTTTTCATTTTTCTCATTTCTACATATCTGTTGCATTTAGATTTTTTGTCAAGTGGATATCTCCCAATCTCTCAAAGATATGTGAAAGTCCAACTCCTGTTTTTTTTTTTTCTCAGCGCAATTTGCTTTGAGTACAAAAAAAATGCATTTCAGAGAGAGGCCGTGCTCAACTAGTGATATGTAAATTCCCTGCTGTTCTGTGTTGATCATCCAGATGTAAAAATTACAAATTGTCTACATGATTTATTGATTTATGCACAACTTCACACTTGAGCTGTGTAGCTGAGGAGTGTCACCCATATTCACCGACACACGATTCAGTGGTAGACTGACTGAAAAAGTGCAGAGTCAGACTCACTGTTTTACGAGCTTCTTCTTGTTTCTTGTAACTGTGCTTTCTGAAGCTCCGTCCGTGCTGTCATATACTTAGTGACTGCCAGCTTTCAGCTTCTGCTGCTCAAAGTGTCAACATGAAAGCAGTGCTGTTTGAGTCAGGACAGCTAATGTTTGTCAAAAAAACAATAAGAAAAGCAGGTGACAGGAGAGTGTCCCAGATGCTTTTCCCAGGTTAGATCTAACCTGGTGTGGTATACACCTCGCTTTCTCTATTCACTATAAAGAGCAACATGTAATATTTACAAAAAGTTCCAGACCTAAACCAAGCGGAATTTCACTCCTCCTGCCATCTACGGTGGCTGAGAGCCCATTCTGAGCTATTGTAAAAACAAATGCAAAGTGGCTGATAAATGTTTTTATTTAAGGATTACCAAAAAAAAAAAAAAAAAAAAAGAAGGTCACAGGAATTTGAAAGCAAATACTTGTATTTTCAAAAGTGTCCTTTAATATCCAAAGTTTCTCATGACAAACATTATTCACTTTGGCTATGATTACTTAATGGAAGTTTCTAGATGTGTGTCCAGAAATTTGTTTCGTTATTAAGAAACATCTTTCTTATCTCATTATCAGATCTTTTTAAAAAAAAAAAAAAAAAAAATCTAAATTTTTATTTTGTCCTTTTTCCATTTTCTCATTGTTTTTTCATCTCCCTCTCTCCAACTCTTTCCCGCTCCTGGTCTGCGACACAGACTCTTTCATAGTGGGTAATGTGAATGGACTCAGTCTCCTGGGTGTCACGGCCCTTTCTCTAGCCTTGCAGGCAAATCTGCAGCAGCCACTCAGATGGGAGCAGCACCCAGTCTGCAGCAGTCTGTAGGGGCAAAGAACGGAACGATGTAAAAGGATGATGATGGGTCTCATCTTGGACCTGGAAGATTGCATCGCCTGCTGCATGTGGAGCACAGCAGAGCAGGGAGAGCGCTGCCCGCAAAGGCAAAACATTCCTGACAGTGCTTTGTTTTGAATTCATAAGGACTTGACATATGCCTCAAATCATTTGCTCTCACCACGCTCTGGATCCATGCTCTGCTGTGATCGGAGACAGGGCCCTGCTGTCTACTACTGAGGGTGTGTGTCTGTGTCACTGCAAGTATGAATGCGCGCCACATATTCGATTTATGTCTGTGATGGCGTGTTTGCAACGCGTGCGTTTGCTCTTTGCATCGATGATGAGGAGCATAAACGGCAACATCCGACAGTGCTGTTTCCTGCCTCACTGCCTGCTTCTGTTGCTCAGTTTCCTGACACGGACTTACTCCAGTCTCTAAAGTAAAGCAAAGCAAGCATACTACCAGAGAAATAAAAACATAAAAAAAAAAAAATTAACATTCATGGCCTCTATCAGTTTGAATATTTTTGGGTGCAGTTTGTACACCTTGATTGGATAACGCCCTGGCACTGGACACCTTCGTTTACATATAGTTGAGCTAAGCTCAAGTTCTTGAACACTGTGCTCAGATGCCCTGCCTACTGAGATGCTTTGCATAGGCGATGAACACACCTCTCCCCACTTTCAATAGAAAATTAAGGGATTCATGTGACATGATCCACAGAGGCTATCCAAGTATAAAGGAACATGATGTAAAAACATGGGTAAGCTGTGTAGATCTGTGCCTTTCTGGTGTTCCAGAAGCTCGTGGGTATCCCCAGATTTTCCATTCAAAGTAGACAGGATCCCCATTTATGTAGCCATCAGTGTTGATCTGTTTCTTGTCACAATAACAGGATCATAGCCTGGAATTTCTTGTGAGGTTCAGCACATCAACATTCTTTCCTGTTTGTCCCTCCTCGCACGTCACATCAGTGCCATCCATCTTCTCTGCACAGAGAGATCTTTAATCTTTAATCGCATCATGCCAGCCATTTACTTTTAAGCTTTGTGATGTACATTCCACAGGTTTGCAGTAGCACACCATGGTTGTTTGAAGGTGGAAAATAACTTAAAATGGATAATACGTATTGCTTGTTGCTTTCTTTACCGGAAGTGGTCCGGGTCTGCAAAAAGCCCCAAACGCAATGTGCTATGACTGGTACTGTCACCTAGTGGATAAAAATAGCAGCATTTTCACACTACCTTGATTTGTAGACATGGATATAGGTCTCCCATTAAAGTCTGACTGGTAAACACTGCACAGATGTATTTTCTTCTGGAAGGTCCTCCTATCTGGTCTCACTCATAAACCATTTTAACACCAAGCACTGATTTTTCTTTTAAATATGGGTAACCTTGCTTGAGTTACATCCAGTAGTTGGATTACTTACCTGTTGAATCAAAGCCCTTTGTCCCTGATTCTTGCAGATCAATCCTGGAAGTTTTGTGTTGTGTTTTCAAATTTCTTCCATTTCAGAATGACAGAGGCTGTTGTAGTTTTTGGCATTTGAAATACTTGCAAAAATGTTCTTCCATCCCCATCTGTGACTTGTTGCAATCCTGTCTCACATGTCTATGGACAATTCACTTGACATCAAGGCTTTATTTTTATCTGTCGACATCGCCTGCATAATTTCATATTAACAGGTGTGTGACTTTCCAAATTTTTGTTCAGTGAATTGTGTTTGACACAGTCAAAACGTAGAACAAGAGCAAGAGCTGCTGATAGAAGAAATCTAACCAGCGCTCGGTTGCAAATGCCACGAGGGTCTGTCAACTAATGTAAATGGCATATTTCAGTCTTACAATCTCAATAAAGTAACAAATAACTCTAAAGACCTGCTTCTCTTTTTTTCTTCTAGGTCTTGGATGCATGAGTGTGCCAGTAATTGAGTGTATATCTCGGGAGATTGGATGAAAAACTCTAGTCATAGACCATGAGCATTTCGGCTACCTGATGTGAAATAGGTCAACTCTTAGAGTTCCTGATTGCTAGAGCATGGCAACAACATTTCATGGTACATTAATCTGATTTTAAGACTTAATCTGCCTATATTAATGTTTTATACATAATTTCATGGCGGTGAGTACTGGCTGATGCTGTTTGGGCAGAACAATTACCTGATAGCAGTTGGTGGCACTAAAGCGCACGGGTGAGTGAATATAATGCAGGTATCAGCATGAGTACACAGAGATTTCACCTTGAAGTGACTGATGTACAGATACAGTTCATTAAGTAACACGTCAATGTTATGGGAAGACCCAGATAAAAGCAAAGTTGAAAAAAAGAGAAGAAAATGCCATTAACAGCTAAATAGATGATGTTACATTACTGTACAAAGTGGTTGTTTTCTCTCATTGTTTTGACAGCTTCACTATAATCATTAAAAAAAAAACACTTAGAAAAATGAGAAAAAGAATAAATAAATTACAGTTTCACTGAAAAACATTTTGAACTTATCAGCATGCAGCTTTAAGTTTTAAAACCAATCTAAATTAAAAGGACAGCAACATTTAACCTGCATGTCGTGGATTCTTCAGATGTGGCCGCCATCGTGCAGTGAGCTGGAGTGCTGCGGAGATGCAGAATGAATGATTTGCATTGCCCTGGGGCAAAGTGCTAATCAAGGCTGTCCCCTAACTCCAATCTAATTGTCCACAGCCAGCTGATCAGACATACAGCCCCTCTTTACCAAGCACTTACTGAGATCAATGATTTGAGAAATGATCCAGCAGACTGTACTAACTCAGATATGATTGGGTGGCCATTTAATAGCATTAGGGGGATGCTCTTGCCGATGTCGGCCGCTTCATTGCTAATTGGTGAGAATTTGCTGCGATGAGGAAGCACTCATAATGGTTTTAGCACTTGTTTTCTTCGCTTTTCTTTGAAACGGCTGTAGGTAAGAGACACTGAGTGAAGGCATTAGTGACCGTAGTAGGGAGGCAGGACCTCGAGAACTAGACAACACTTCAGAAAACCAAGCAAATACTCCTAAATAAAAGTGAAACGGATGTCTTAACATGAAAAGAAAGACACTAGGGCTGCTTTAAGTAAAATTAACAACCAACAAAATAATGTACTGCTTCTTTATAATGCAACGATGATGTTCTTTAAGGGACATAAAGAAGTTCTAATCACCCATTTGATATCAAGTCTGTGATACACATATTTTTTCTTTGTTTTAGTAGATATTTGGCAACACTGACCCCATGATTTTTTTTTAATATATTCCTTATGGTTGATCTAATACATGACACACAATAAATAACCAGTGTCAGTGCAGACACAGATGATATTGGTGTGTATCTTTATTCAAGCATACAACACAACGCTTACAAGTGCTACACAAACATCCTGCAAATGGTCTTCTTGTTGGAGACTTATTAATCTTCTCTCACCACATGCCGTCAGTTTTAAAGCTGTCTAATGACTCGTAACGAAGGTAGTGCTCTGTTCTTAATATGGGCCCACTGGGACCCCCCCATCCTTGAACACCAAGCTGTCCACTCATCAGTTCCAAAGGACAGTCTTTCCTTCTTCTTTCAGAACATCCCAGTTATGCTACAGTTACCCTTTTTTCCCCTCATGTGATCCCACTGCTGCTGATATGAGGAACACAGCTGATATTAACCTATGTTCTGATAGACATTAAATTCAGTCACACATGGTTGATGATGCTGTTTGCGATAAGTTAAAGATAAATTTCATGATTGCTCCTACTGACTGTAGCTTTGTATCACATTCTAACTTTTGTAAAATGCCTCTTTTCCTCTCACTTCCTCTCACCTAAAAAGAAGTCTCATCATAGCCTGAGTGGCTCTTCTAGGCGAACTTGTCACCTCTGTGTTACCTCTGGTTTTGCCCCGACTCCAAGCATTGGCTCTTTTCCAGTCTGCATTATGCCATTTAAACTTTAATCCTATTTATGGCCTATCCCTTCCTTCAGCAGCCCGGGGCTATCAAACTATTCATCCAGCGGACTTCATGTCACCTGGCCCTGTCATAAAAGCCTCTGTTGGGTTATGTGTCCTAGAGACGTGTATGTTTGTTCAGGTGGTGCCAGATGGGTGTGTGTATGTTTGTGCTTGAGATGTATGACTTGTTTTAAAGTCTGTATATTTGCGGACTTCCATTGTTGTGGATGCTGAAAACAAAGGGTTTGTACTTCTATGTGCATGGAGTCAAGGGTAGTTGAAGTAAAAGGAGTTAATTTACGTGGGATATCCAAAATGTACCTGTTCATTCAGGTATACGTGTGAAAAACCAGACAAATAAACGTGCTTGGTGATATAATTAACTGTGTATGTGTGTGTGTGTGTTGCCATCAACACAGAAAAAATCCTATGGTAGAAAAATGGAACCACTTCCATTACAGTGTTTGGATACTGGTCTCATATCTGACTGCAGGCTGACATCATTTAAAAACAACAACAACAATTTAACTTGTAATTAAACAGCAACAGAGTATTGCCTTTACCTGTTGTCTTTCAATGTTTCAGTGTGGAGATAAAGGTCAGCATGAGGCAACATGGGCTATTTGTGAGTAGACGCCTCTGCAAGTGACTACAGAGGATGAAGACGGGAAGTTCAAAGGTTAAGTGAAACTGACAATTTAGAATAGCCTGACAAGGGCAGATGCATTAAGTTATTAGAAAGGGGAGAGTTGCACAAAATGAACCGCGAGGAAAAGTTTTAAGGTGAGCTGTCAGCTTACAGCTTCACAGATTTTGCTCTCATCCCCACTTCCACCCTAGTGGAACTTCCTGCATCAGCAGAAAAGAGAGGCTGGGGAAGAGGTAAGATAAAAGACATGCCCATCACCATCCTGCTCTTCCCTGTTTTTGTTGTTACTTGTTTTTGTTTTCTCCTCATCTTCTACATAGTGGCTCCCTCCAATTAAGCTAGAGGATGCTCCTAATGGGCCGCTGCAGCGATGTTTCAGGCAAGGGTTTTTGGTGTGCTGAAGTTAAGGGGTGCGGGTGATACAGGTGAGACAGGCAAGATGAGGGCGTAATGTGAGATAGATTGACAAGCACATGGAGGCATTAGGCAAATAGTATCATTAAAAAGTGCAGTTACCTGAGCCAGGCTTCATGTGGCGTCAGATGAGAGGGAGACAGAGGGCGAAAGGGGGATGCATGTTTTGGGCTTTGTGCCTGCAGCTTTGCTGCTCTGGTAATTTTGATCTTCTTGCTCTTCTTCTCCTGTTTTAATATCCCTCACCACTTCACTTCAGGCTCACTCATGAGGCAGAGACCAAAGAAGAGGTTCACCGTTTGGGGCGGACCTCTTTGATGCCACATGCGTGTCTCTGAGTGTGTGCATGTGTGAGAGAGATAAAAAGATTTCTCATCTGTGAAGATGCTTATGTTGAATGAGGTGACCAGGAACTGCACGTTTCTGACAGATAATATATATATATAATCTTTTTTTATTTTTTAAATAAAAGTAACCATTCACCGTGTTTTCATTTAAAGTGTTTATGAATCAAAGAGTGGAGTAATTGCCTAAGGGCCTGTATTTATCCAACCGGAAGGTATGTGTATACCTGTTTTTGTGTATTTCCAGCCATAGACAATACATGGTGTGTGAGTTTAGTTTGCATGAGTGCATGTGAGTGGAGTATGCGTTCTGGCCACATGTGGCTGTCCTCTGTTGGTGCTCTTTAAAATGGCAGCACGGGCAGCCAAGGAGAAAAGGGAATGTGAAATCATTTGACTGCAGAGATTCCTGCTGATTTGCCTCTGGCAGCTCCTCACCACACACACCCAAGCACACACATAGTTTTTTGGCCCCTGCCTCGTCTGAAATTAAATGTTTCCTCCACAGGCCCACCTGTGGGTTCCTGTGCTGCTCATAGCTTTTACATTGGTGACAACATAAATATCAAACTAACTTTGGAGTTTGCATTGAAATTAGCTGTAAAGCCCCACTAAGTAGCCTTATATTACCACATGCATTCCTTTGCAGGGAACATACTGGCTGTCTGACCTTGTAGGTGGTGTTACAGATGATTGATGCTTCTGTTTTGAAATGATACTGTAGCTGGGGACCCTGCGCTATGTTGTAGCCTGATGTGCACTTCTTCATAAATGTAACTACGTGGCATGTGATGCAGACTGCAACAAATGTGCTTGGCTTCTCTTAGTAGCTATAACATTATGACCAACTACTGGACATCAAGATGGTGGGGGGCCCTGAACCATGTGGTTCCAAACACAACTCTGACCAGCCAAAGACTGGACAAAGAACATCTGATAGGTGTCCCGCAGTGTCTGGGATTGAAATATTATTAATAGAATCTTTTGGCTCTGTGTGTTGTGTGTTTGGGTCTCTGTGAATTGGGACCCACAGATGCCATCAGGATCTACCAGACTGGTATCTGGGGATCTTTGAGACCCAATTAGCAACTCAGACTGTTTAGTACTTCCTTAAAAAATGTTAAGGAGGGACCCACTGCTGACCTGCTGAGGGAGTCAGCAACTGAAGGGTATGATGTTGCCATGTTGGGGGTGTGATAGTTCTTACAAACATTTAAGGTAGGTAAGTGCAAGTGCCTAAAAAAAAATCATGTGAATGCCAGGATGCATAATTGTCTCAGCAGAATATTAAATGATAACAAAATAAGCAGTGTTCACTCTACTTGTCAATGGTCACAATGTTCGGACTGATTGGTGTATGGCTGATATTTCTTTTTAATTTTTAAACCTGACAGATTCCTGTATAGGTTAAATTCTTCTTTTTTATGCTAATTGCCAAGTTTAATGCTAACCCACAAACAGACCAACCCATGACTACAGTCTTGTAATAATGAATTTATTGTTTCATGCCTGGTTTTTCTGAAAACTGACCATTTGAATTTCCAAACAACATACAATAGGTGGCCACAAATTACAAAAAGCCCTGTGTGAGTGTGTGTGCGTGTGTGTGAGTCAGTTCCAGAGGACTACACCAACAGATGAAACTATTTTCTTCTTCCAAAGACAAACTGGATCGCTGTGCTGAGCATAGTCCAGGACTGTTTCCTTTGTGACTGCCAGACTGCCAGCTTGCTAGATCTTGAGTAGAAGAGAACATGGTGAAATAAATAAACTCAATGCTTTGCACATGTTTCAAATCCATAAACCTATGAAAATGGCTCGTCAGAGAGAGCAGTTCAGGCCTCAGTTTTTCAGTGTTACACCATTATGTAAATTGAAGCCGATCAAACTGCTGCCATTGAGATGCTCTGTAATAGAACGTTGATTAGCTAGGCAGCTTTGAATCAGCCATAAAAAAAAGAGTCATATAAATGGGTAAATTCAGCCTGCCGTAATTTAACTCAGTAAACTTAATTTCGGTCTGAAGTCACACTGTGTTATCCATTTGAAGAATATGGATCAGTGTTTGGATGGAGTTAGTCTTTCATTTGGTTGTTAAACGATTTGATGCTAATCGGTTTAGCAGTGTAAGGTTGCAAAACAAAAAAGCCATTATTATACACATAATCTCTGGGTCTTTTGAAAATCTCCTCTGACACCTACTGCCAAACAATTGCAGGATATATATCCAGTTTTTTATGACAGCGACATTTAGCTTACACAATACACACTTATCTTATATACCATTACATGCAAAAAAACCCAAACAATTTAACTAACTATTTATTGTTTCTTGCTCTCACCTCTTTTGTCACATACCCTCTCTTCTCATTGCCCTGGTTTGGTTTTATTGCCCCTTCTGGAGTCAAAGACAGGTTTGGCCTGTTTGGATGTCCTTGTGTGTTCCTCTGTCTCCACCAAAAACATGTCCATGATTAGAAATAGGTGAGTGCGCACTTCCTGTAGTTGTATCCCTTATGACTTGCTGTTGTCCTATTTAGTCTTGTCAGCCAACATTATCACTCTAGCATTTTCCCCTTGGTGACAGTAAACCACTGTTTCTGCTGACCTTGTTGCACACAGGCTTAGGCTGCACTTTAAAGTTGGTTCTACTGTGAGCATGTCCCTCTGCGTTTGTGCCTGTGTAGGAAAGGCACTGAGGTTATATGTGTTTGTGCACATAATTGTGACAGAGAGAAGATCCTAATAATGATACAGGATGTATAGAAATATGGACATCCTTTAAAAAGACATCATACCGTATGTTTATTTTTTTCTGACTTGACGAAACAGCCCATAATTCAGGACTCCAACTTTGTTAAACAGTTATGCATCACACAATGCCAATGCCAAGAAAATAATAATAGTGTGGAGATCGGAGTGGCAGATATTTGAATTTAGAGCAAGAAATTGGAGTTATGCTACTGTCACAGACTTTCAAGTGTCTTTGTCCAAGCTAACCTATGGTGCTAACTAATGTTACCTTACATTAATTCTGATCTAATCTTTCCAAACATACGATTTTCAGATGTTGCTACTGAAATGATATCCAAAATTAATTCACCCAAAATTGGATGAGTGGCACTCGTGGATCTGCTCGGTTGCCCACAACCTGCTGAGGCCCACAGGAGGGGTACTGGTGGCGGGTGACCGTGGGCCTAGGCTGGTCGGCCACTGGGTTGGCCAGTCCCACAGGTCACTACTCTCTTTGAATAAGCAACAATTTGAATAAGCAACACACACACACACACGCACACACACACAAACAGACACACACACACACACGTATATATATATATATATATATATATTGCAGTCTTGGATGTATTCCATAACTCTGTGAACGAGGCTGGGTGATAGGGCAGTGACAGTGAACATCTATTTTAGTGAGACCTTGTCTCTTCTAGTCCTGTATCTGGAAAGCTTTGTCTCACTGTCTACTTTGTATGGTTTGCGCATATCTGCAGGCGGCACACCTTGCTGTACACATATCATTTAGTCTAGTGGCAACAAACCCAGAGGACAGAAATCCCAATCTCAAAAAGCCGCACAGATGCACAGCCACACACAGATACATATTTGCCTCCTGTGTCCCCCCTCTCCCCTCTTTCATCTTTTATTCAAAAGAGCCAAGCTGGAATAAAAAATGAAATAAAAAAAAGAAGAAGAAGGACAACCTCGTCAGACTGAAGACTGAGAAGGGGAGGTGGGGTGTGTTTGTATCTGTGGGTGGTGGCAGTGCTGGAGATGCATTTGCGTACTCATCTATTTTTTTCTCTCTCCTTATCACCTAGTGTCAGCAGGGGGGCTATCTAATCATGTTGTTAGTAGTATTCACTAATGTTTCATTCATTAAGCTTCAACAGCCACTGGAGAGACATCAGCCATCCACTAAAGTGGAGGTTATTATCACCTTAAATCATCTCATAGCATACCTGTTTGGTTGGCTGTCACAGACCGACAGAGGCCAGCCCCTGTTAGCCCCTGGGGGAGAAAACTGTCACTCTGCCCCCCTCTATTTCTCTCCCTCTGCCACTCTTATTCCCTTATATTAGTCTCTTCTCTTGTTACAACTCTTTTCTTTTTCTCTCCTTCTTGACAGTCATACTTGCTCATTTTGCCTTTTAAATCATTATGTTACTGCACTTGTAAAAAGATTAAACAACAGGCTGGATAGCAAATAAAAATGCATAATAAAAGATTTTATTTATTACAGCTCGCTTCACTGTATGTGTTTTCATTGAAAGACTATATGAGAGGAACTTCTCTGGGCATTTTCTGAAGAGCAACAGGACTATCAATTGTCCTTGCAGCACCAATTTGCTTGTATGTATGTATGTGTGTGTGTCGCATAGTCTCTTCATCTTCATTTGGCTCTCTCATCTTCCCTCTGTCTTTCCTGCATTCATCTTGCTCTTTCTCTCCCTGCAGTCCTTCACTTGCTGCTCACCACAGCAATTATCACCCCACTTCACTTTGTGGTGACCTCTGAGATGATTAAACGAGATTACCTGTACAGTAGGCGATGTGCATGAGAAGCATGTTGTAAGATGTGTGTGTGTGTGTGTGTGTGTGTGTGTGCGCACAGCATAGAGTAGCTAGTCACCATTAGCCACAGGGCAGGTTAGCCCCCACAGGGTCTGTACGGCTGGCTGGTCGCTTGTAGTATGTAACAATGATTTGTCAATGATTATATAAATGCAGCATTTATCATTTCAAGCTGAAATTAATAAGTTAGAATAAATAGGAAAATATGAAGTGGCAAAAATTATATAATTTTCTCTTTTGCTTGTCCACCACTCATAAATCAGCACAACCAGGATGCACGTCATATTTAAATGGAGTCCAAGTCTTGCACAATGTTGAAAGAAAGACAATATTTCATTCCTTCTCCATGAATTATGCCTGGTAAAGATGCAAATTATAAACCCCAAGAATGAATCAGTCCTTCCACACGGCTCAATTCAAAGGTCCATGCCAGTACATGGGTAATTGTTGGTTCCCAGCTTTCATTACAATATGCTTCTCATTAGGTGTCCGTTGCTCGGCAACACCTCCGGGTGAAACTTACACTAATGAGGACACTACATCTAACGAACATCCTCCTCCCTCTGTCCTTAATTACAGCGCTGTACCTCTCCCCGGGCCAACACAGCACCCAGAATTTCAGCTAAAAACAAAACAAAATATATATATAAAAAAAAAACTGCTGAAACAGAAGCACCACAACCTTTCGTCCCCGAGAGCTGAAACAGGAGACGTGTCAGCGCCTGCCGTTCTGCTGCACCACGTTCAGAGGATGGAGCAGTGAGGCTGTGCAGGCATGTCTTTGTGTAGAGAAGCGGGTGTTTGTTCATTACACGGTGAGCTGTGCCATTATTTGATATTAGCTGAAACAAGCTGTAGGCTCCTTGGTCGACTGGTGATTAAACATGTAGTTACAGCTTCATGTGTGACGTGAGGTTTTCATTGCTTAACAAGGACTATGATGACTGATATATTTGTTATTTACATTCTCATGTAACCACGTTGGAGTGGCCTAATTATGCTAAACACTAGACATTTTTGTGTAATTGCTTCTTTAAAGGGGGACTATTTTGCCATTATGTGTTGAGACTATGACAAAAGTATGTCTCAATTATAAAAAAATATGCTGCTATAAAAAATATTTTCTATACCGGCATAACTTGAGGTTCAGTGTTATCATCTACACCCGCTGTCCCTATTCAATTTAAGAACAAACATACAATAAAACAAATGGATTGTGACATTTATATGACAGTGAAGACAATATAACACAATGCCAAATAATACTTCTGGCAGAAGCCTGACAATCCTGTCAGTTTTCCATGTTAACTTAATTTCCGGACTTTGTTTTATTAAAATAAATGTGTAATACATTCCTACAGTACAATAACACAAAAGTACATGAACAGTCACAATTTGTTTCATGGCATATCTAGATATTTCTTTACAAAGCGATGCAACAATTTCAGTTTGAGCTTTGTAGTTTAATGAATCATTTAACTGTTTGCTGCAGCAAAGCCCTTGAACGGATGAGATGTAGCTAATCCTCAGTAATAGGCATAAATTATGACCAGAGGACGTCCAACTGCAGCAATATCTTAGGCCAAAATAAGTAGCTCTAATTGGTCATTTTAAGCATCTGAAGACATACTATCACACCATGTGGACATGCTTTTTTTTTTGGGGGGGGGGTCCAGTTTTCCATGATCACTTTAGGCTATTATGTGCAGATTTGTAACAATTTCTAGAAAACTGACCCATGGTCATTGCTCTTCGCTTCTCCTAGTTCTTAGGATTAGCGAGGACGCGAGGCCACTAATTAGTGTAAAGTGGAGATCCAAGTCTGCCTCAAACTTTTGGACCAATTTTCATTTTCTTCCTTCTTTTCTTTCTCTCTGGGAACATTTTCTCATGGCTGAATGAAGCTGTGCTGAGTGCAGTGGTCCATAAGTAGCTGAAACCTTTCCGTCTTTATCACCCTCCATTTTCTGTTTCATGGCTATAAAGCAGCCTAGGTTAATAAAGCATGCTTTTAGGTATTCTTCCTTATTCTTTTCTGTACTTGCCCTTATTCCCTTTCCCTCACTTTTAGTCACTGGTATCTAAGGGCGCCCAGAGCTTATAATAAAAGGCACAGGATTTTAAATTAGAAATTAATTTGGATAATTTGTTTCCAACGAGCACTCTCCTCCTGCCGCTGCTGCCAGAAATATGTTAATATATCATATTAAGTAATTTCTGGGCCCAGGAACACATGCTTATGTAGAGAGAATGAAGGCCAGTCAGGGAGAGAGTGAGAGATCACTCATCAAGGGTGGATGTCTAATTAGTTAGGTTGGCTCTCTGGGCATCGTCAGTGCAGATGATGGTGGAACCCTGATGTCACTTCAGCACTGCTGAAATTTAGAGCACCATGGACTCAGAGATGACAAGTTCAGTGTAGGAGAAGCTGGTGGAAGACAAGGGAGACGTAAAGGCATCAGAAAAAGAAATAAAAACAGATAAAAAAGAACAGAGTACAATATCACTCATGGGGAGATTTGAAGCTTAAAATATTTCAGGCCCATTTCCCTCTTGAATGTCCAAACTAAGGTCCATGGTTTTGTTACCATATAAAATTTGTGATTTTTGGTTCACACGCAATTATGACAGTAAATGCAGTAAAACAGTAAAAACCTATATACCGTTACCATATCAACTTTATTTATGAAGCACTTTAAAACAGCCGTTGTGGACCACAGTGTTGTGCAGAAGAAGAAATGAAGAATAAAAATATAAAATACATAATTTGCACAAGAACAAAAACATCAATAAAATGAAAAAAAAACAAATATAGAAAATATATATAAATAAAATACATCCATCCATCCATTTTCTATACCCGTTTCATCCTCGAAGGGTCACGGGGATCTGCTGGAGCCTATCCCAGCCATCTACGGGCGAAAGGCTAAATAAAATACAATAAAAATAAAAATGACAAAAATTGATGTCTTACACACGCCAAAGGAAAAGGAAAAGAGATGCACTTTAGACGGGTCTTAAAAACAGAGGGGGCCTGTTTCACAAGCAAAGGCAGATTATTGCACAGTCTCTGAGTTTATGTCTGGTTTTACGCCCATTCAGGAGCATCTGATCAGCTGACCCTGGAGAGCAGTTGGTCGTGTCAGGATGTAGCATCTCAGAAAAGTAGGGCAGAGCTTGATCACTGAGGGACTTAAAAGCAGATTAAAAAAATTTTAAAATGGATCCTAAAAAATACTGGTAAATAGTATAATAAGTTAAAATGGAGGAAAAGTGCTCTATGCGTGGCAGTAAAAAGACGTGCAGTGCCATTCTGTACCTGATGGGCGATGGAGGACCCACTCACCCCTGCATAGAGAGCATTACAGCGATCCAGCTGACTCATAACAAAGACATGGATTACTGTCTCAAATTCAAAGAATGGGTTTTAATTCGACCAGCGGTTGAGGCAGTCACACTGAGAAAATCCAGTCCCCTGGACATAAAGAAATCCTTAACGATGAAAGCTTTGTCCTCTAATGATCTATGTTCACCAGGCCAAACTTGTCAGGACCCAGCAGGTCTGCGGCACAGAGGCTGCAGGTTGCGCAGGTTCACCTCATGCCAGCAAAGACCAGGAGAACAGGGACGTGGCCGCAAGGCTGGAACGCCTGACAACAGGTACCGATAGGGTCCAGCAAGGGCCATGTAAGGAAGCACTGCTCAAAACTCAGTCCAGGGCGCGATATAAAAGCAGGCCACACAAGCCTTGAATTTCATGAGCTGGTCACTATGTTTTCCAGGGGACTGGTGGCACTTACAGCGAGGAAGTGGAATCAGGGCATCCCAGAGACGAGTTGGGACAAAAGTGGAGACAGCACTTTATAAACCCCATTAACAAACTGCACCAGTGTTGGGTGATCATACACTGGTGGGGAGTTGGCATTTGGGATAACAAGTGAATTCAAATAATCCTGTCATCCATTTGATTTAGAGACCAGTAGGGATGGGAATTGATAAGATTTTTCCAATACCGATTCCATTATCGATACAGTTTATCGATTCTCTTATCGATTCTAATTTGGGGAAAAAGGAGAACTAACAATTTTATTAGCATCATTTTTTTTACTTAGAAGTCACAACCTTACAAACTCAACAGCGAGGTCAAAAGAGGCCCAAAGCCTGGATAATGTGTTAACTGTTGTAATATGTAACTGTGCAAAAACACAAGAATGTGTTAACATTTTCTTACAGATTTTTCCTAATAGAAATAAAAAAAAAAATCACCCTTTTAAAAGGATATATGAGCTCACTAAGTACTCAAAAATAATAATAAAGAAAGATATATACTATCAAATACAACGGAACAGTGCATAGTGCAAATCTGCAAATACTATGAAGAATTAACAATTCTTTTGCAGAAAAATAAGCAGAAGGCATTCGTTTAATAGCACAGCGTTAATGTTATAGCGTGTTTTACAAAGAAGCACATAGGCAGTGAGATAGCTACTTACCAGAGTTGCCAGAGGTGATCTTAGCTTGGCTACTGCTGCTGGGTTGAGATCCATCAGTCTGAAGCACTTCAAAAACATGACACTCATTATCGCATGTTGTGTGCGCAAATGTTTCTGCATGTTAGTCGTGTTCCCTCCCGACGCTGTTATCTCCACTTTACAATGACTGCAAGTTGCCTTGTTGCCATCTTTCTTTGTGAAGTGAAGCCAAACTTTGGAGCGCTTGATCCTGGTGGATGCCATTGTTGTTTACAACTCCAATGCGCGTGTTAAACCGACGTAACTTAATCATCATCATCATCGGGTCTCTTGCTCCGTGGCAGGGGTGACGCCATGCGTAGAGCCAATCAGTTTCACCAATCTTCTCCATTTGGGTCGGTCCAGTGCTAGAGGCTTGGCTTCAGTCAGTGACAAGCCTAGCTGGTGTAGGTCCCTGGTAACAGCGTCCAGCCAGGGACGCTGGCGGGGAGCACCGCGGGGGCGTTTCCAGCCCGCAGATTCGGGGTCAAAGTGGAGGATAGCGTGAGTGGGGTGTTCGGGAGGGAGTCTTTAGAGATGGCCATACCAGCGCATCCGTCGCTGTGCTGCCAATTGGGACACTGCTGTAACTTAATCACGTAACGCTTTCCGGAATTGACTGTGCGTAACTTGCGTAAATTACCTGAGATTCGTGCTGGCTGGAATCGATAAGAGAATTGCTAGATAAACTGCCAAACGAATCCATGGGAATGAAACACACGGAACCGGTTTTCTACAGGAACCGGTTCTCGATTCCCAACCCTAGAGACCAGTTGGATGACCATGCTGTGTATGATGCACCGCCATCTATCTATGAACATTAAAATGCTGGTTTAAATACCTGTAACTGGTTCTAAAGACCAGACCAAGTGAAAAATGTTTTCACTGTTCAAAGAAATCGAACCATGGTTCGGTTTAATGTGTAATAAGACCTCTTCTCAAAACCAGTCAAGATTAGGCTGTGTTTTGATCCAAAACTCTGTCATAATCTGCCTGTGTTCAGATGAACTGCTCCAGTATAATGTGAAAGTAAAATGAAAGATGGACATAAATACACTTTGGTACTGCTGGCAAATGACTGGGGAGAAAAATGTCATGGCAGCGGTCGGGGATTTGTGCGTGTGCATGTGTCTCTGTCTGCGTGTTTAAGCAGCAACAACCTGAGATCAACTTCACATTAAGAATTGCCCTGTGGGTAGCGTAACAATGAGACTGCTGGCAGCCTGGGAAGAAGTATTCATCGCTGTGAGACAGAGGGAGCATGAAGGTGATAGAAACACCTATCATGCTGTGCGTTTTGACCAAACACTGTTTAATTTGTTATACATTTCCATGCCCTCCCTCTCTTTTTTCTCTCTTGCCTGCACACTTGACGGTCTTTATACGACTCTTCTCAGGTTTAACAGCTCTCTGTGCCTCATACCCGGTGATTAAGCAGAGTGTCATGATTCAAAGTCACATCTACCTTCGCTGTGCAGCAGGAAGCTGTCATCTTGCATGTTTTAGGAATCAGATGAACTCCCAGAGGTCCCCCACCCCCCTTTGCCACCAGATCTTTGCAGTTTGTGAAATGTTTTCAAGAAGGACCCAGAGGATTTTAACTGAAGAGCCAGAAACACAGCATTCTCAATTACAAATTTTCTTTGAATCCTGAATTGTGGAAAGACAAACTGCAGTTAAAAGGGACTCCAAAGTATCTTTTACATTATTAACAATAATGATGTAACCAAAACAACTCCCAGGATGAACGGTGGGTACAAGACAACTAAGTAACCACTGCTCATCATAAAAAAAGCAAAAACAAAACAGTGCGGATAATGCATTTCACAAATGTTTAATTAGACCATATTAATTAAAGGCTTTCCCCTTCTCTTTCTCTCTATTCTTCTCCCTTTCTCTCACTCCACTCTTCCCTCTTTCTTTTTGTGATAGATCTGCAGCGTGACCCCCAGTTAATTGAAACCCAAGAGACTCTTCTTGCATAAAATCAGATTTATCTATCCATAAAGGGATTTCGTTAAAAATAGTCCAAATCCAGTGGCTCACAACTAAAAGCCTGCAGCTACCGAGGCGAGCCTGGCTCCAACCCCTTTCACCCTCACTCAGTCGCCATGGTAAAACAAGTGCTGCCTACTGCTAACTAGCTGGGGACCCATTAATTAATTGCAGGAAAACACAGACATTATGTCTGTGGGGCACATTCTTTTCTACCCCAAAAGAAAGAAAGGATAGTGTACATGTGTATATATATGTGTGTGTGTGTTATCCCTCATCCACAGCTCTTCTGAACTGTCTCCAATGTCCCCCAGACTGTAATAAGAGGAAAGTAATGATGGGCCATAGTGATAATGAAAAACCATGCATCAAACAAAACTCATTGATTCTAGGAGACAAGTTAAATGAATAGTAAGTAAAGTGGCAGAATGATGGTCCAGTGATGCTGTTTTCTGCATATGATGGGAAACATGTCCATAACTGGCAAACTGAACATTTGCACACAGATATTATGTTGAGATGACACCTATATATATATATATATATATATATATATATATAATATATATAATATATATATATATATATATATATATATATATAATATATCAATCACACAATTTCCCTGATTAATCATGATTAATCACATTGTATACGCAAAATCAAATAATGAATTCAAAAGTAGTGTAAACTGCTCTTTTATTTAAATGTTCTGCTGCCATATGAACTAAAGTGCCATAACATTTGTTGTGCAAATACTTTTAACATCAGTACTTGTCAGTAACACATAGTTAAAAATCAGATCTCATCTGCAAATTTCATGTTAAAAAAATGTAAAATAAATTTAAAGCTTATTGCCACTGCCAGGGCATTGATATCATCCTGTTTTTATAAAAAAAAAAAAAAAAAAAAAAAAAAAGTCTATCAATAAAATCTTGAGCCACAATCAGAACATTAAAACAGGTAAATTCTGAGGTAACAACAGAAACTTTTAACAGGGAGTTCAACTTGGCTGTTGTTACAAATAACCTTGTTTCTGTCCAATCCACCGTCTGGGAGAACTAAAATAAAAATGCCCATGTAAAGGTTCCATACCTTTATCAATACGTGTATCATTTGTTCTATCCATTTTCAATTGTCAATCAAAAAAAAAAGTGACATTTTATTTCGTTTTTCGGGTTTTAATCAATACAAAAACAAACAAACAAAGAAAAAAATGCCTGGTTTTTTATATTTCAATTTTAGACTTGGATCAAAAATATGAAATGAAAAAAATGGGCCACGGGACTGAATTTGTTGTCAATATTTAATTGTCCGGTTTACGTGACCCGAAAAAGGATGATGCAACCGTCAAAGTGAGTGTACCTTCCGTAGATTTTGCGTACGCATGTACATGTATACTGTATGGACATGTAAATCCACATCGCGGTTTTCACCATTAGCGGGGGGGTCACAGCCCCCATTAACCAAATGCTCAGGGTTTGGCCGGTCTGACGGAATGGATGGTGCAAATGCTTCATCGTGGAAATTGTCACGATTGTATGGAAAAATCCCAGTGGACCTAAACCCAGAAGTCACGTTTTGAAGGCTGTCATGAAGGCTTGACTCACAAGTCCTGCAACCTGGTAGATGGTGACTGTTTTGCCAGGATTTGATCGCATCCACCCTTCGAGAGCTTGCCTGTATTGGGCTTTGAACGGACCGTACACCGCCACATCCAGAGGCTGCATGCGATGGGATGTGTGAGATGGAAGAGTGAGCATAACGATACCATTGCTCCTGGTGAGTTCTACTGCCCTGAGTGATATGTGAGCTTTAAGATTGTCCATGATTAGCAGCATGGGTTGGTCAGGTGGACAGTAAGTGTGGTTTATCAGGTGACCGAGGAACTCGGTCCAGCTATCTTCATTCATCCATCCTGTTCTGGTGGATGTACCTTTTGGTCCTGGAGGTGCATTGATCATGAAGCAGTCTTTAAACTTTATTCTGGGAAAGACAAGCATTGGAGGTGCAGCGTCACCGGCAGCATTAACAGCACAGACCAGAGTTACCAGCTCCCCTCTCTTGGCCGATGTGATGGAACCAACTTGCCTTTTTCCTCTTTGTGTCACCACCTAAAACAGACAGAAAGTTCAGAATTAATGGAATGTTTGATCTGTAGGTTACAAACAGCAGGGTCCTGGAGGTGGATGAGAAGCTCCGGCAGGGTGCTGCAGAGGACCTGCAGGACCGGAGGCTGGTTCTTAGCAGGACCAGAGCCTGGGTGAGTACCAGGGCCGGACTGGAAGCCTGAGCCTGGTTGTCAGGGGGACCGGAGGCTGGTTCTTAGCAGGACCGGAGCCTGGGTGAGTATAAGGACTGTCTGGAAGCCTGACCTGGTTGTTAGGGGGACCGGAGGCTGGTTCTTAGCAGGACCGGAGCCTGGGTGAGTATAAGGACTGTCTGGAAGCCTGACCTGGTTGTTAGGGGGACCGGAGGCTGGTTCTTAGCAGGACCAGAGCCTGGGTGAGTATCAGGGCCGGACTGGAAGCCTGAGCCTGGTTGTCAGGGGGACCGGAGGCTGGTTCTTGGCAGGACCGGAGCCTGGGTGAGTACCAGGGCCGGGCTGGAAGCCTGAGGTGATGACTACCTAGTACCAGGGGCAAGCCTAAGTACCCCCCCCCAGAGCTCCAGGATGGTTCTGGATGTGGATGAGAGTCTGCTGGAGCCCAGTCAGATGCACCCAGACCGGATACACAGCTCCAGCAGGGTCCTGGAGGTGGATGAGAGGCTGCTGGCTCCATCGCCTATCGGATTTCGGAGCACCATTCTCGGCCTTGCTCGCTCAGAGGTCCCGCCAGCCTGTTTATTACATTATTACAAGCTACACATGTCAGCCTTGTGTGTGTCTCGTTTATCTCCCCTGGTGAGGCCTTTGTACCGTATGGAGACCTGTTTCATCCACATTAAAAATCATGTGTGGGGGGAATTTATGCCTGTTAAAGATAAGGAGAAAGGGAATCTAAACTACTTAATTTTAGAGAATAATAACACATGCAT
Organism: Hirundichthys speculiger; assembly: GCA_018398805.1. NCBI lineage: Eukaryota > Metazoa > Chordata > Actinopteri > Beloniformes > Exocoetidae > Hirundichthys > Hirundichthys speculiger. Next base: position 335,446 of record JAGFBZ010002524.1, read on the forward strand.
TGGAACAATCAATTCACCCCCCTGTCCATGACTACTGCCAGATTATCATAGAATTCCCCAACAGTTGTTCTACTGAAGGCAGTGGCCCTTCAGAGGGATGTTGCTTCTGGAGTTCGGACAGAAAGCCGGCGACGTGCTAGAAAGCTGTGGAACCACTCTTGACCTGGAGACTGTGTCTCCTTCCAATTGGCAGGCATGGGGACATGGTTCTTGTCTGCATGGGGACATGGTTCTTGTCTGCATGGGGACATGGTTCTTGTCTGCATACTCAAAGACCAGTGTGTGGCACTTAGCTGGAGAGAGACCATAGGACTGTTCAGCAAGTTCTTTCAGGTGTTTGGCGAGTTCCTCCTCCATCTCATCTGTGAAAATTCTCTTTGCCTGGGCCACTGAACCCCAGGCCACAGTGAGGAAGTCCCCCTGCTGCTTTTTTCTTGTAAATCTTAGGGGGCTTGACTTGTCAATATTTCGCTCCTTTGAAACACATCTTAAGGGCCTCTTTTTTGTCCAATACCTCAGTGGCTGCACTTTCCATCTGTTCAATGGAGGTTTGGCCCCAGGTTGTCTTCCTGTTGTATTTCCTTGGCATGATGGATTTTTCATACTGTTTAAGACACAAAAACAAAGCTTATTTTTTGTCTTACTTTGCCTCCAGGAGAAAAGTGAAGCAGTGTCTTACTTTTCCCCATGGCAATTGTCTCACTTTAACCCTCCACCACTTTTTTATTAAAACAACTTCTCTGCAGAATTCAGGCCAATCTTTGGCTCGCAGCACCGCATCATTTTCAAAGGCGATAGTTCGACAATATACATGATATGAGTTTGTCAGCTTGAATCAATTACTTCTAGCCCCAGAGTTAATTATGGTGAAAACCAAAAAATGTACTTTTACATCCCAAAAATGTATTTTTGTACAAAACACATGCTTACCACAACACAGCGGAGTCAGGCTCTTTCTGGCCACGGTGAAAAGGATGAGCCTTGACAATCAGCAGCTCAAATGACCACAGCTGCATCCTGTTGCTTAGATACACGGGGTGTCTCACAATACCCCATTCTCCCCTATATATATATATATATATATATATGAAATGTATTGTGTGTGTGTATATATACACACACACACACACACACACAATACTTTGTTTTTTGTAAGAAAAGTAGCCTATTTTTTAAGGTAAAAGTTTGAGTGTATATTATGTATCACAACTGAAGTGGACACAGAAAACAGCCCAGTGGTTGAATATTTGTGATTCATGCATTTGAGCAGGAAGTATCTGCTGCATGTATGTGAGGGACCAAGCGGACAGACTAGAGTTTTAAGCATCAAAGGATCCAATTTATTTACAAAAATAGGTAAAAAGCTTCAAAATGTTTCTCCAAATCATAAACTGGGCCCATCAAACTGAAAAGAACCAAACCAACCATCAACTGAACTCTAAATGACACACAAGGGAAATATTTATAGTTGGTGATCAGCCCACCAACACAGACGCAAGGGGGAAGACAAACCTACAAACTAAACTACAAAAGTTACAAGACAGAAATCAATTCATTACTCAAATAAAAGTCATCTTAATCTTAAAGTAAATAAGAAAAACTACCAAGGTAATGAAAACTACCTTGGTACTACTGAAACTATACAATTTAACTAAAACTCCCACTCTCCAAACTCTAGGAGATGGTACAGTCCATGGCCTCCAATCATTATGCAATGCAGGTGTGGCTCTCTGATGGCCCTCCAGAATACAGCAACCACCTCACGCACTAGCAAACTCAGAAAAAGAAAATAAGTTCCCAAAACTACAAAGCAATATTGACAGGACTAAATAAATGTGTGCACCCATTATAAATAATTCATATCAAAATTACCATGTGGTCAAATTATAAATTACATATCCAAATAAAAATAAAGTTACCCTTATGTTTCATGTGCATGTGTGGCTGTCCATCACAATGCATATTACCACCACTATAGCTGTGTGGGATCAGTATGACATGGATTTGTTTGGTTGTGTACAAATGTGTGTGTGTAAGAGCACAGATTTATGCATTTATTTGCTTATGTGTATCTTGTTTGGTTGTGCAGTGATACACGCAGCTGTGTTGTCCCTCCAATCAGTGCTTGCAGGCTACCCTCTCCCTCCTACAGGAAATTAATAGGCAGCTGCACTGACGCGTTAAATTACTTTGCATTGGGCAGTGAAGACAACTGGATTATTTATGCGTTATATGTGCCATATTGGAATAACTGCCTTCTGCCTTGCTGTTGTTTTCAAAGAAGATATTGTTTGCAAGTGTAGTCTTCATTTTTTCCAAACCAATCTCATAATTGGAGGTGTGGTATTCTAAATCAACACTTGAAAGTAAGTTAAAAACTGAAATAAAAATGCTAAATTGTGGGGAACATTTTGTTGGTGGTTTTGAAAATTATAAAATGAAGCTATGCACAGATTTGTAACTGTTCTTTCCTAATTGTCTCCAAACACAATAACATACTGAACAAACATAAACCCAACACTTGATTTTACGCCCATTTTTATGAGCCAAACTTAAAGATCTAAGACTTTTTCTATAAACACGAAAGACCTGTTTCTCTCAGATTGATTATACATCTGTCTAAATCTGTGTTAGTGAGCACTTCCCCTTTTCCGAGATAATCCATCCACCTCACAGGCGTGGCATATCAAGATGCTGATTAGAGAGCATGATGGCACTGCCTCACGCAGTGCAACACATCTCCTTCACATAGAGTTCATCGGGTTGCTGATTGTGGTCTGTAGAGTGTTCGTTCACTCCTCTTCAATGGCTGTGGAAAATTGCTGGATATTTGCAGGACCTGGAACACACTGTCATATACAATCCAGAGCATCACGAACATGCTCAGTGAGCGACATGTCCAGTGAGCATGCTGGCCATGCAAGAACTGGGATGTTTTCAGTTTCCAGGAATTGTGTACAGATCCTTGCAACACGTGGATTATCATGCTGCAACATGAGGTCATGGTAGGGGATGAATGGTAAAGCAATGGGCCTTGGGATCTCATCACGGTATCTCCGTGCATCCAAAATGCCATCAATAAAATTCACCTGTGTTCATTGTCCATAATATACACTTGCCTATACATAACCTCACCACCACCATGGGCCACTCGATCCACAACTTTGACATCAGGAAACAGTTCACCCACACGATGCCATACATGCTGTCTGCCATCTGCTCTGTACAGTTAAAACTGGGATTCATCCGTGAAAAAAAAAAAGAAAAAACATCTCTCTGTACTGCCAGACGCTATCAAATGTAAGTATTTGCCCACTTAAGTTGGTTGCGACGACGAAGTGCAGTCAGGTTGACATCCCAATGAGGACTACGAGCGTGCAGATGAGCTTTCCTGAGACGGTTTCTGACAGTTTGTGCAGAATTATGAATTATGAATAATTAAAACAGAAGTTATGCAAGCGGATTGTTGCAGTAGCTGCCCGGGTGGCTGGTCTCAGATGATCTTGGAGGGGAAGACGCTGGATGTGGAGGTCCTGGGATGGTGTGGTTACACATGGTCTGCGGTTGTAAGGTTGGTTGGATGTACTGCCAAATTCTCTAAAATGCCTTTGGAGACGGCTGATGGTAGAGAAATGAACATTGAGTTCATGGGAAACACATCAGATTGGCATTTGGGGAATGTAGAGCCCAAATGAACACATCGTATTTTTTATGTTCTTTAAAATTTGTGAAGGGGCTCACTGTTGTCCTGCTGAGGGAGACAGCTGTTGTAGGGGAATGATGATGTCATGTTGTTTGTGATTGGCCTGCAAACATTTATAGCTAGGTGGCAAGTGCCAAAGCATTCATAATAACAATAACTTTCACGTGGATGCCAGGATGCAGGTTTTCCCACCAGAACAGGGCATTTGTAACAAGATGAGCAGTGTTCATTCACATTACCTGTCAGTGGTCATAATATTATGGCTGAACTCATGGAACTCCTCATGCCATTGTCTGCTGAGATTTTTGTTTACTTGTAGACTCAAAATAGTCACAGTAAGTTTGTTGTCTTCATGAAATGCATCATTTAGATCCACATTACCTTGAAAGGCTACTGGCAAAAAAGGATATAATAATCCACCAAGGTCTAAAAGAAGGCCTGTCATGTATGCCTCAGTCTGAAATGATTAATTATTAATTCATTAATTCATTATTAAGCAGCAAAATGTCAGAATTATCTTAGTGTTTTGGAGTCTGAAAAAGAGAGATTCCATTTCTGAAGTTAAACTATCATATCTGCAGTTTCATAAAAAGTGTCCCTCCAAAATTTGAAACACTGCATTTTAACATTGTGAGCAGGGCAGCACGGTGGTTCAGTGGTTAATACTGCTAAATAAAATAAAAATTAAAAAAAAGCTAAATAAAAAATTGTATCAATTGTATTTTGATAAGCCACATGGCATTTAAATGTGTTTCAAGGAAAAAAAACAAACAAAACAGTTCCAGATTCTTAGTTGTGGTAATTGTTGCCTTTTTTCTAGATCCTAAAACAATAAGCTGAATATATTAAGCTTTAGCTCTGCTGATCCAAAATCCCAAGTTACCAACTGTAGGATGTCGCTGGGGTTCTTAGAGATTGTTGCTGTCATATCTTACTGATTGAATGCTGAGAAAATGCAAAACAACCAGAATATTAAATAAAGAAAGTCTGTGAGATGGAGTCATACTGTGTTTTCTATACGATATATAATTCTTGTCAAATGTCACTGGCATAAAGTGTTTTGTTTCTACAGTTTTGCTTGTTTCTTGCTTTAAGTAACAATAGACTTAAGAACAACATACATTATTGATATATAGCATGTATTTATGAACAACTGTTATAACAGCATAACTATGATCTCTTTCATTCTTTGGAACCACATGGCTCTTTGTGTTCCTACAATGTAGCAGTGAGGGTTTCACGTTTCCCCGAGTGGACCGCTGTCAGTGAAAATCTCCCTCAAACCCCTGCTGCTGGCTGGACTGGCATCATCTCACACTGCCTCTGCACATATGGATGTCATGTGGCGTCAGCGCCAAGGTACTGTCAGATGTTATGTTGCCTGATGGTAGCATACTCCCTGCTGATAGTGATGACTGCTACACTCAGGTATAGTTCTAAGTCTGTGTGTGCACGTTTGCCCTATGAGCCAACAATTTTCCATTATGGGATTATGCCTGAACTGACTGGTTAGCCCCCTGTACCTATGTGAGATCTCAGTGAGGATTGAACATGGCAGCTGCAGGTTTTTTAGGCTGCCGAGTCTCCTCCACTGTTCTCTATGCTCTATTTCACCAGGTTCAGCATCCTCTTGCCCCCATTTCTTCCCCATAGTACACTGGCCCTCCTATTTTTCCATGTGGCTAAGCTTGAAACAGAAGGGGGTGACTCACACACTGTGGCTGGTGTACAGGGGATCATTGCTCCGCTGATCTATTTTGCATCCTCCACTTCAGTCTAAATGGATGTCTGCTGTGGAGGGAATCACTTCTTGCTGGAGAGTCCTCAGGTTAGTGTCATGTTCTGGTTTTCATATTTCTGGATTTTCTTTTCTATGTCACCCTTTTGTGGTGTAAAAAAAAAAACCTGTGACCTCTTAAACATCACGGCACTGTTGTTTGCACCTGTGGTTTGACCTGCAGGTGCAGGTTAATTTGTTCTCAATCGCTGTCCTCAAATATTTGCCCATCTTCCACAAGAGGTCTCTTGTCCTGAAAGTTATTTAATATGTGTTTGAGATGAAAGAAAACTAGAAAGAGCAACGCATAAAACAAAACAACCCCTCAGAAAAATAAAGAGGTGAATCAGTAAAAAGGAAAACAAAAGTCAGGTAGGCCTTAGCCTAAAATCATGTCACAACTAAAAGTAGCTTCTATGAAAAGCATGCAAAAAAACAGAACAAAAACCAAGCTAAACAGAATTTGAGTTGCTAGAACAGGTCGAGTGCAGCCGCCCTGACTGCAGGACCAGACTCAGCTCATCTGGATTTGCAGAATGGAGGGACCAAAGAGCCAATGGCAGCAGCGAGGAGGCGGGACTACTACCTGTGGCCTGAAAACAAATCAGTTCCCAGCACGGGACCACACAGCACAATATACATGCAGAGTATATAGGTACACACACACACAGAACAACAAGAGTGATTGTCTGACAGAGCTGTGTATGCCTATGACCGTAACACTCCTCTTCTGAAAGATCAAACTATAAGTTTGTACTATTGAATTTGCATCATTTATATCTGTATCTGCAAGTATAGAAGGGGTTCTTGTAATGGATGTCCAGACAAAAATCTTGGATGGCCAGAGCCCATCGCATGAGCCACTGACTGTGGTTGTACGTACAGGAAAGGAAGACTAGTGGGCTGTGGTCGGTGTAAGCAATAACAGATTCAGGGCTCCACCCAAGGTAGACCTCAAAGTGTTGGAGAGCAAGTAGAAGAACTAAAGTCTCCTACTCAAAGGTGGAATAGTTGGCCTAGTATTGGTAAATTTGTGGGAAAAGTAGGAAACTGGATGGCCAACTGCGTTAGCATCCTCCTGTAACAGCACCGCACCAACACTCACAGAACTGGCATCAACCTCCAACTTAAATGATTTTGTGGGGTCTGGAGCTGCAAGCACAGGCGTATGAGCTAATAGAGCCTTTATACTTTCGAATGCATACCGACACTCAGGTGTCCAGACACAGTCTACAGGAGAGCTGAGTAAACTAGTTAGGGGATGGACCACTGTAGAAAAGATTCGACAGAAACCTCTGTAGTAGCCAGCCATGCCAAGAAAGCAACAAAGAGCTTTCCACACGGTTGGGGGAGGAAATCTGGTTACAGCTGCCATCCACAGGACGCACTTGACCCTGGCCAATGTTTGCTTAAAGCTGAAAGCTCATCATAAAATATCAGTTTCAGTTGACTCATAATAGAACATTTGATTATTTTTAGGAACTATTATTGAGCTCTCAGACCCATCTGGGGCTGTGGTCAGCAGAAACTGACAAAGCAACTTCTGAATCCCGGGACGGCTTGTTCTCTTGCAAGAGCTGCATATCACTTCATACCTCTACATTACATATCAACAATAAATTGAGGTTAACTCATAGAGTTTGTTCAGTTTTCCATGTTTTGCACAGCAAACATCATGGCAGAGGTGACCAAGAAAGCAAAACCAAACCAAACCAAAGAAAGAAATAACAGAAGCTGTGATAGAGAGAAAACAAGAGAGTGATTGAGCAAGAGACAGAACAACAGGGAGGTTTTCACTCAGTAGCAAGAGCTAAAAAGAAAAGGCCGGATGCCAGCTGGATGCAGTTCGTTCCTTGTTGTTGTTGGACAAGTAAATTTGCCTTCAAATATATAAACTGATCTTCAATTTTATAGTTTCTTTTTCAGCATGTTTGAGAAATCAAAGTTGGTGACTCATTTGTTATTCATCAGATTTTTATCCACTAGAAACATGCAATTTGTCATCTTGTGTGTGCAACAAACACTGGTGTTAGTTGTTCAGGTATTTGCCTCAACCAGAGACAAAGATAAGTTGTTTGGGGAAAACATGATTTGCACGTCGTTGTTTTAGGATGCCAAATACTGACATGGGCTGTGAGCTAATGTTTACATCTTCACAGAACCTTGTATAGGTTGGAATATTGTATATAATCGACAAGAATGCTGTAGAAATCCAAGGAAGTATCAGTGGCTGCGATTGTAAAAACATCTGTATTTATGTTAATATGCTTGTCACCCTGACAAAAAATGTATTATTTGACCTGGTCAGTTGACATTTAAGTTTTTCCTCGGGCTGCCAGGTTGTATTTTCACTTTCATTCATTCTCCAGGATCCTCCTTGATGGCTCGGTGGTAGTACTGTCACCTACCGATGGAAGGTCCAGGATTCAAGTCCCGGTTCCACCAGGGAGGGCATCTGGGGTAAAACTTGTGCCAAACCAATCATGTGGATTGCTCTGTGGTGACCCCTGAACAGGAAGGAGCTGAAATTGAAGTTATTTATTCACCGGGATAACACATGCAAATAATGTGAAACCTTTGGTGTTATTAATTTTTGCCTAGTTATGTCATCATCATCTGCATATATAGGGATGTAGGCATTATGCCTGTATTGATGTCATTGTAACTCTTGGTTCCTTTGTTAAATTACAATATCATGCAGTAGATTTTTTAGTATTTAGTAAAGGTTAGTGTATGTCAATAATGTTTGAATTGATTCATTAATTGAAAGTTTGGGATAAAATCATTACATCAGTTCATCTTCAAACACTTTAATTGTGACATAATTCAATAGAAGTTCTTTATCTACTCACAGAATAGATATTATTTTTTGTTAATGTGAAATCCTGTTTGTATGTGTGAAACTACTACTTTATTTGAACACTTGATTGTAGGGTTAACGTGGATATTGTAGTGTACTTCCAGTCGCCAGCCAGTTTAACTGCATATCTGACAAACTGTGACGCTGCAGTTATGTTGAGCTTTGAAAGCTCAAAATGTTGCAGTTTAGGCAGTACAGTGTTAAACCGCAGCTAAACAACACTGCAATTTCCCCACGAAGTTTCACAAAATATAATCATATAAGATCTTGGGGGGAGTTTTTTTTTTTTTTTTTTAACTTGTTCAAAAACGACACATGGTAATATTCAGCTATGACATTTAGTAAATTTTGCTTTAGCACACAGGCCAGAGAGCACCCTCCTCTGCAGCTATACACAGTTAACATTCTGTATTTGTCTGGCACTCTGTAATTTATTGGCTCTCATCTGTCCAGGCTTTGATTTATATATTGATTTGAAAAATAAATAAAAGTGATAGGAACCTGCATTGGGGTGTAATGATGGACTGTGTCGACATGCAGGAGTAGGGATATGAAACATTGGGAGGAAATTAGATATTATGCCCCCAAGACAACTGCAGCCAGCAGCACATTCATTATTGGCTGGATATTTATTATTAAGAATTTCTCTTCATGAGTGACTGCTATGGAATATTTCAACTCAGCTCGAGCAACCAAGAGAGTGTGTGCATTAGGTTGTGAGAGTCTGTAGAGTAGAGTGTTTATGTCGGTGTGTGAGTAAATGTTTGTTGCCATGTTGCCAGTAGATGATGACAACAAAAAGGCTTGGTTCGTCATGTGTTAGGCTTTCCAGTAACGTATACAGACCACACAGAAACACGGCTGCACAAACGTGTCTGGTAAAGCTGGGAAATAAATTCAGTTCATACACAAAAAGCCCTGATCTTGGATATATATCGGACAATCACACTTTCTAACTGTGTCAATCTGACAGGACCACATTTGAGGAAACAGCAGGCTAGGAAAAAATAACACTGCACAGCTGTTAAAATCCAAACCTCCTTGCCAAGACTTCCACTACTGTTCTGCACCAGTTTTAATCACTGCACAGTGAATATCAAACAGCAGTATAGAGAAGGGCCTCTGTCCAAGCCTCGGGAATTTTTATTTCATTTTTTCCCTCCCACCTCTCCGCTCTAATCCACTTCAATTATGTTTCCTCCCATTTCTCCTGATCACTTTACAGCTCAGCAGCACCTGTGCTAATTGTAGCTGCGATGATTGCTGATATGTTTTGCATCCTTAAAGGAGTTTGAGGAGGGGAGACGACAGATAAACATCTAGCCCTGGGGCTTTTGGGAAGCGTGGCTCAGCCTAGCAGATGGCCATCATATTATACAAGGAGAGCTTCTCGTAGAGGTGGAGGCACGGGTGGGTGGGGTGTAATGAGTCTGAAGTAGGAAAAAGAAGAGGTGTGGAGTAAAACAGCTGTGGAGAGTGAGAGGAAGAGGGAGGAAAGGAAGGGGAGATGGAATGAAGGAAAGAAATCAGAAATAAAGGGACAGATGGAATGAATGAGGAAAGAAAGAAGGAGACAAAAACAAAGAGAGAGAGGCCAGGAATGAGAAGATAAAGCATGAAAAATCATTAAATGAATTCCATCTCCTTAAAAATATCTTCAATTGTGGAATCATTTTAAAATTTGAGAAGCTATTTTTACTTTTGCTTTAAGTTAGGCCCAACAGTAATTATGAAGCTCCAACAATCAGCTGGTTATCTTAGCTTAGCTTATTTTGGCGTGGGGTGGGATGTGGAGACTTAGCACAAATTCTGGAAAATGAGAAAAAAAGCTAGATTGGCTTTGTTCAAAGACTATAACTTGCATAGGCAACCAAAACCACCAAATATCATAGTGTTACCACAACACATGGTTCACTGGGCAACATCAAGGTGAGGACGAAACTCCAGAAGATTAGCATACTCTAGAGCTCAGTGTTATGAGTCACGGTTTTCCACTATGCTTTTTATTTTATGAAGCATCTTTCTTTGCACAATCAGCTCCAGGGGCTCCAGAACAGTCCCCAGAAGGGAGCCAGCCTTCTTTATCAGTTTGTTCAATTTTTTAAGTCACTGGCTAAGATGCTGCTACTCCAACAGATGATTGCAGATGACATTGTACTGTCCACCACAGACTTATATAAAATACGCAGCATCTTGCTGCAAATACTGAAGGACCTAAGTTTCCTCAAGAAGTCACCTCTGCTCTCTCCCTTCTTGTAAACGACATCACTGTCGCATCTCCAGTCCAGGTGAACACTGAAGTATTGGTATTCCGCTACCATCTTCACTTCTTAACCCATGATGAAAATGCTGTTCAACTTATTTCTGGTCTCCCTAAAATCCACAATCATCTCCTTTGTCTTGTTCAGATTAAATATGTGATTGTTCTCACACCATGCCACAAAGTGGTCCACCAGTTCTCTGTGTTCAGTATCTTGTCCATCACTGATATACTCTACAACTGCTGAGTCATCTGAGTATTTCTGCAGTTGACAGGACTCTGACTGGTTCTGGAAGTCTGAGGTGTACAGAGTGAAGAGGAATGATGAGAGTACAGTCCCCTGTGGTGCTCCTGTGCTGCTGACCACCCAGTCAGACACACAACCATTCAGTTTCACAAACTGTGGTCTGTTTGTCAGGTAGTCGGTAATCCAGGTGATTGTGGAAGCATCTACCTGTGTCTTCTGGAGTGTATTTCATAGTTGCCTGCTTTGTCCAGATGACTGTGGGTTTGTCAAAGCAGGTGTATGATGACGTCTTCAACTCCAACCCCACAGCGATAAGCAAACTGCAGTGGGTCCTGGGAGGTGCTTGTTTGCTTGTTCTGTCCAGGACTTTCAAAATGTGTGATGTCAGGACAACAGGTCTATAGTCATTAGGGGAAGATGGATGACATTTTTTTGTACTGTAACAAGGCAGGATGTCTTCCACAGTGCTGGAACCTTCTCCTGGCTCAGGCTGATGCCAAGGAGGTGCTGTAGAATCCCACAAAACTGGTCTGCACAGACTTTCAGGACTCTGAGGCCAACACCATCTGAACCTGCAGCCTTGTTCCTATTCAGTCTCTCTTGGCAGTTGTTACAAATAAGCTTGTTTCTGTCAAATCCTCCATCTGGGAGAACTTTAAATAGAAAATGTCAATGTTAAAGTTCTGTAAGTTTATCAATCCATGTATCATTCATTCTTTCCATTTTCAATTGTCAATCAAAAATTTAAAAAATTTAAGTGATATTTTATTACGTTTTTCGTTTTTTAATCTAACACAAAAAAACATAAAAAATGCCTGTTTTTTTTAATATTTCAATTTTAGACTTGGATCAAAAATACAAGTATATATACATAATATATATATATATATCTATATATATATATATATATATATATATATATATATATCTATATATATATATATATATATATATATATATCTATATATATGTGTGTGTGTGTGTGTGTTGTATGTATATACAGTAATTCCTCACACTTCGCAGTTAATGGAGGCTGTGACCCCCGGGGAAGGGTGAAAACCGGGATGTGGAGTACCCCCTCAATTTATCCAGAAATTCCACTTTTTTGGCAACTGTCATCATTTTGTGACGGCGTTTCAGTTCTCCAGAGGCACTTGGCGATGGACGGGGTCCTTTGGGATTTGACTTTAAAATGACACTAAACTTTTGTCTCACGAGAGCAAGAGATGGGAGATGCCAGGACGTGTGTCAGCCAATCAGCGTACAGACAAGCGACGGCACAGTAATACCCGTCATAGCAGCCAGTCACAGGCCTCGATTTTTGTTCATGGGGCCTCCTGTGTAGGCTCACTGCACTGAGACTCATTCTTGATGTGATGTGTTTCCCTTCAGCCTCGTGCGCTTCGTTTGAATTAAAAAAATTTTTTTTTTCAAATCTATTTTTTTTCAATAAATATTTTTGAAACCTCCGCATATATCCATATATATATATATATGTATATATATATATATATATATATATATATATATATATATATATATATATATATATATATATATATATATATAATCTTTGAAGAACCCAACATAAGTTTGAATTTTAAGATGATTACATTTCAGAAAAAAAAAATATGTTTACAACCACAGGTACTTGATGAATTTATTCCCAGATTTATTAATCATCTGTACAGGTTTTAACTATTAAGCAATTCCAAACATTCAATTTTAAAATCTCCACATATTGTTGGTTCCAAAGATATATAGTACAATGTCTGTATTTGTATGTATTTCCCCATCTTAACCGAGGACGACAGGGATTGTACATGTGTATGTGTGTGTGTGAGAGAGAGTACAAGTGTGTCTGTGCACATCATGAGAGAGCCTACATATCACTCCCCTCGTGACCTTGCTGCCCCCACTGAACTGATTGCTCCCATAATGAATGGGCTGCCAGCCCTCCCCGCTGTGGCCGTCTAAGGTCTGACCTCATATTATATGGCAACCTGTCTGGTGTGGACTGCATATTATATAGAAGTCTATTTGCTGGAATGATGAGCCCTGGACACCACCCATTATTTATTAGGCACAGCCACAGCTGTGAGACCAGAGGTTGGGTGATCTAGGTTAGCAGGTGTATGTGTGTATATGTGTGAGTGGATGTTGGGAAGTGGGGGTTGGAGGAGGAAGAAAGAGAAGAGAAAGTAGAAAGAAATAGGAAAAGGTAAAAGGAAACTAAAAATGAAAGGATACTTCCAGGCAAGGGCCTATCTAAATTTATTTAAGCATAAATCAATTTTCTTAAATTCTCAAGCAATTGGCCATATCAAAGACAACTTCCCTGAAGCATTAAAAAGAAAGAAATTGTGATCTCCAAGCCCCACTAAAGACATAGTGATTAGAAAACACAGAAAATGTTTGTCCTACACAATAAAAAGCAGCTAACTTTAGTGGGTGGGAAATTCCTTTGTGGCTTTGAAAAATGGCCCAAATCCTCAGTGCTCTAACAGGGGTCAGCCTGCTTTGTTAGGTGTGTTCTCCTGCTGCTAAAAGACAAATGATGTACTTTGCCTTGGGTCAACTGGGCTTTCCCATCCCATAATGACCTTTCAGGGAGCTAGAAGAGAATAGCTGTTCCCATAGCGATGAAGCAGTATTGTGCACTGAACATCAAATGTGTGTTATGGCAAAGTAATGTTTTTATTTCAGCAGTATGACCTCTCAACTTCAAATGGACTATTTCACTGGTTATCAATCATATAAAAAACAGTAGTTAAGCCCTGCAAAGACATGTTGAATAGAATCATTTTTCCCATGCTATGCCTCTATGAAACCCAACTCTGCTGCCAAAAAATGTCCAAAGCTGTTTAATGCTTTTAATTGAGTTACATCCTAGCAATTGGTGCAGCACTTGCCACTTAACTGCAGAATAAAAACTAGCCTTTTTTTGTGTGTGTGTTAATGTTGAAAGATCCCTGAAGGACAAAATGAGCAAATCAGTTTTTAGTCAAACACAAGCTGCCAAATTTCATGAAATACCATGTTACTAATTGGACTAGTATTAGGTTTCCCTCCTGGAAGTGAGAGTACAATACTGATGCTTCTATTTAGATCATAGTGAGACATCGTCAGCTGTCCCCTGCTGCGCTTGCAGATCTCTGGCATTCACACCGTGGCAATGATACACACACACGTACACATGCTGCAAATGAAGGATAAAAGACCTTTTGAAAGTATCTTGAAGTAATTTATTTCTGGATTACTACATTTCCTTGACCAGATTTTTTTCAGTGACAGGAAAATAGATGATTCTCTGATGATACACCTCAGACCTCATGAATTTCAAAATGTATTGGACAAATGCTGTGTAAGACTGATATTAAATTTTTTTTTTTACGTTGTTATTATGTTGCTATTTTTATTTATTTTTTACTGAAAAGTGGCCATTTTTCTCTGTATCACTGGGTAAACAGCGACTTACCATGATATCCTGCCAGCTGTGGCTAAGAGTAACACCAGTCTAATCTCATCATTATGAGACATCAAAATGCATGGTAACAGCAGTGATGAAAAAGGCGTGCTATTGGAACAGCCTGGAAAAGCACAAACACTTCCCATCTTTCAAATCGGTACAGACAAGTCTAGTTCTTCCATTATTTAAGGGAGGTAATCCTGTAACAGTGAATAATTACAGGCCCACATCAAAGTTGTCTCTTCTCGCTAAAGTTTTTGAATCACTGGTAAGTGATCAATTGAAAGAGTACTTGTCAGCTAACAATATCTTATTAGAATGCAACATGATTACAGGAGTCTTATAAGTAATAAATGATGTAACTGCATTTTTTAGACAGTAATCAACACTGTGCAGCTCTTTTTATTGATTTGTCTAAGGCCTTTGACACAGTCAATCACAACATACTAAAACAGAGACTGGGCAGCGTTGGACTGCCAGAACATGCTGTTAGATGGTTTGAAAATTATTCATTGGGCAGATCTCAGTTTGTTCAGGTAGAAGGTATTACTTCTAAGTACTTCAGTGAAACTCAGGGTGTTCCTCAGGGATTGATGCTGGGACCACTCCTATTCATTTAATACATTAACAACCTTGATCGAAAAGTATCTCATGTCAAATTTCCCTTTTATGCTGATGATACTGTAATGTACTGTGCTGCCTCTGCACCTACAGAGGCCTTATATCAGCTACAACAAGCTCTTAATGATGTTCAATGCACCTTGTGTGCATTAAAACTAGTCTTAAGTGCCAACAATACAAAACTCATTTTCAGGGGCAAAATCAAAGTCCCTGAATCTTACATCTGTCACTACTTTTCTGGGTTCTGAGACTGAATTAGTTTCATTATACAGATATTTGGGTATTTTGATTGATGACACTCCCTCATTTGCTCCACATTATTCAACAGTTGACTAGAAATACTTAAACTGAAATTAGATTTTTTTTCTTGAGAATCAAGTCTCGTCTATTTTTTGAGGCCAAAAAGAGACTTGTCTCTTGTACTTTTATGTTCGTGTTGGACTGTGGTCATGTGATTTATATCCATGCTTCCTTGCAATGCCTACATGCACTAGATGCAGTCTACCATGGAGACAAAATGCTTGACAACCATTTTTAGTTGTTGCATCCCCTATAAGAGACATTTCACAAATTTTGGCGGGCTTCATAAGACTCTCATGCATCAATAACATGTTTTATTAGCTCTCAAGCTCACACGGTGCAGACCAAAATGGCATATTTAGATCAGGTACACAACTTTAAGCAGTATATTTCTTTAACCTGGATTACACAATAAAAAGGTATTTTCATCAGCACAGTCAGTAGATGAAATAGCTCAAACTCACGAAAATCATTTGAAAGGCGTCAGACCATAGATTGTCTTACTCGCACTTTCAGTCAAGTCTGCGGAAAACTGCAGGGAAACTTTGATGGTAGAAATTGGATGATTGGATGGAATACATGGGTTTGATTTTG
Organism: Hirundichthys speculiger; assembly: GCA_018398805.1. NCBI lineage: Eukaryota > Metazoa > Chordata > Actinopteri > Beloniformes > Exocoetidae > Hirundichthys > Hirundichthys speculiger. Next base: position 351,277 of record JAGFBZ010002524.1, read on the forward strand.
GAGCTGGAAAGGAATTTGTGTGTGTGTTGTTGGGGAGGGTGGTGGGGGGGTTGCAATTTTACAGTTTTAATCTATATGATTGCAGTGATCAGAACCTTTGTATCGTCTTGCCACCAACAGGTCTGCCAAGGTAATTATAATTGTCAGCAATCTTTAGCAGGTTCTGAATCTAAATAACTAATTTCATACCTGTTTTACAGTTTCAGGGCAGAAAGAAATTAGAAGAAAGCAATGACAGCTTCACTGGAACCCTCTTGTGACTGAAAAAAAATGATGTAAAACACATTCTCACCATATTTGGCTGATCAAAAGAGTTCTGGTTTTTAATAAGCTTAAGTGTGCAGTGAAAAGTAAATAGGACTAGACAAGCACAGATCTCTAAGGCAATGACCATCTATGAAATGGATTGTCTGGATTAAAACCAGCTGCACAGCTTTTTCAGGACCAAAAAACAAATCCCCTGCTTTAACACAGTAATGTAAATTAATGACTGGTGAAAACACTAATGTTAAACAGAAAAGCATTTTGACCACTGTTTCAATTTGATAAGACATTTTTATAGGCCAGTAAAGAAACGATAGTGCTTAGAGAGGAACCAGGTCTGAGCAGCACTGCTTCGTTATTTAGAAACTTGTGAATTAACATCTTAGTGACTGACATACATCTAAATTATGGCTCTGAATGAATAGCGGAGTTTAAATGCAGTGAAGACTGCTGTTTATTTTCTGTCTAGCAGTGCCATCTTTTTTTTTTTTTTCTGGACTCCTAATCAAACATGCCCAAGGCCACTAGATGGATAAACACACACACATAGATCTTGGCAATATTTCAACTCTTCTCTCAAGAGGTGCAAGTGGAGAGAGTAAGGGTTCACTGACAAACCACACTAACACAAACACTAACCACTGTAATTACTAAATACACACTTTATTGAAAGAAGAGTTGTACTTTTTCACCCAAAAATATGGTTAGCAAATTATGGCAGTTGACACTGTTGATGTACAGAGAAGCAAATGACTCTGTATTAACCCAAGATATTATTACATAACCACATATACCACTTTTTCTTTCCAAATTAATTGAGGTACAGTCAGACATGAATCGCCAAGAAAATATGAAAGCAGCTTTTATAAACACAATGATTGTGTAAAAAAAAAACATTCTGCTCCACCTTTCTGGCACATGCAGAGGAAAATACGCTTTTATCAAAATGTATCTATTCCTATTCGGGTGGGTGACAGTCAATTCATACATGACAAACATAAACACATTTTCCTGTACTCTTTTCCTTCCAACATTTAATTTTTCTTCCAACCACTCAAGAGTTTAAGTGTTTGAGTTGATTCCAGTGCAAAACTGTGCAATTTGGTTAGCTAAGGAGCTGGCTTCCCTTTCGAGTCTTAGATGTCTTCATCGATGTGCTCCATGTTGGGAATGTTTCAGTGGGAATCGAAAGCCTTTCTTGACAAAATCCCACTTGGCGTTGATCCCCTTTTAAAAACATTTTTTACACTTCCTTCAGTTTGCTGCAGATAAAGTATTTTCAACCAGTGGTACACTGGTAGATATAAAGTTTATTCATATCAGCCGTTTATAAGGCTGACTGGAGGTCAAACCCTGTACACCCATCCTTGGCTCAAACGTTGGTGGTGATGTAGCCCTGTAAGTCAGGCGCATGCTTCAGCATATCCCCCGTATAATGTGGGGCAACAGCAGCACACCTGGCGCAGCAGACTCCAACAGTCTACCTGTGCAGGACTTCCCCCGTACTTGTGGGCGCCTCCTATACATTTTGTGAGAGAAATCTAACTTTCCTTCCTGTCCGCAACCAGCTCCTGAGATCCTTAATTGAAGGTAACTTCATTTTGTCTTTGTTTTTTACTGTAAACATTCAAGAAGATGCCAAAGACCACCAGAAGGCCACCCCAGATGTACCTGATGAAGGCAAGACGGAAAGGTTAGACGCTTTAAGAAAATAAGCTCATTATTGCTAATGTGAGAATTTAATCAATGTTAAGAAGAGCAGTGTTCAACAGGATACTGATGTAAAGTAGCTGATGAGTTTTCCATTAAAATTTACTGTTTAAAGATACCTGTGGAGTTTGAGACCACTTTTTATGAGGGGCCCCTTTTTTTGTGCATGTGCATAACCACGTGTCTTGTGTTGGCATGTAGGTGAAAAGCAGTAATGTTCTCGTAAAGTGAGAAATTCAGACCAAAAGTCATCTCAGAGCATTTTACAGTAAAGCTATATATTAGGTTATGATTTAAAGGGGAACAATCAGTGAAACTTTGTGTACCAAAAACTCCACAGGCACCTTTTTTGACAGTTCAACTAAAGTTTATTTATTTTCACTTGTGCGTTTAATTGTAAATGGAATGGATTAATGTTGCTGCACTACCAAATATTTGCCATCAATGTGTAACAAACTATATACAAACTTTATTAGCATTGTAACTGATAAGGTTAATATAACGTTACATTTCAATAGATCGGTTATTTAGAGAAAGTATACTAAATAAAAAACAAAAGACTTTTGATTAGTGTCAGCTGCAGCTATCAGAAAAACTGCAAGGGCAGTCACGGTGGAGGGCATGCGTCAGCTGGAGGGAGGATGAATTTGGCCGTGATGTATAAAAGTTTATTATACCAAGAAATATACACATGCATGTCAAAGGTCGCGACGGAGAAACACAGCTAGAGAGGTACATGGAAAACGAGTCCCTTCTGACAGCGCAACAGTGTTTGAGGGCGAGTCAAAGGTAGAATAAAGAGTGAAGGACAAGGAGAAAGAGCAGTGGAATAGCCAGGGTCTGAGAGTAGACTGAGGAGATAAAAGCCAGGAAAGATGAATCACATCTTATTAGTCAAAGAAGAGGTCAGTGGTCACACCGTGAACTTCCTTTAAACTAGTAGAAAAGTGTTTAAAGTCAAAAGGTGATTGTACTTACTGAAAAGTGAAAGGCTTTGTGAAGAACATGAAGGAAAGTATGATGGTCATGGCCTTTCTCCCAGTGGTCACTGCAAAAGAATCAACATGCTCATGGGACCGTTTTTATATTTCTATACAACCATACAAATTAGAAATATGAGATATGTGGTAACAGATGTGATTTTGTAACCTGGTTTCAGTTTAAAGACACTGCTGTTGTTTGGCTGCGTACATTAGGGTATTTTATAATATTATGAAATATGGGATTATTTTACATTTGCAGTCACATTACCGTTACTAGAGGATACATCAGGAAAATCTGACCAGACAAGAAATGTGTTTTCTTGTATCGCTGACCTGTCACTGCAACCAGGGCACCAAAGAGCTTGATTAAGGCCAGCACGAAGGAGATCCCAAAATAACCCGTAAGAGAGAAGAAGAAGGCATAACCATATGTCTTCACAGGATGCTGGAAGGGAGCAGATGATGAAAGATAAGTTAACAAAACAGTCTTAACTTGTCTCTTAAAAATATGCAACATATTTCATGAAACAATATCAAAGATGATAACAAATACATTTGTAGATCTGAATGTACGCCCATTTTCTTCTGTATGTACAACCACATTAAATACAGGCAAATGTCTCATGGCATCTTCACCTCTGAGCAGAATGCTACTGCTGGCCCCAGACCGCCCACACAGAGCAGGCCTGTCAGTATGTAGACAAAACCAATGGAGTACGAGTACAGCACCTGTCAACACAGAACCATGACAACTCTGTGACATCACTCTTATTACAGAAAATGAGAGAGAAAAGAAAAAAGTAGGCCACGTATCTAATGACACACTCAAGCAGAGCCATGCATATTATGTATCAATTAACCTCTATTCTTACTGTATGCTTTATTGTTTTTTCATACGATGTGTTTTTCTTTTCAGTCAGATTAATACTGTACCATTTCAGAGTTGGAGCCATTGTGGAGTTTCATGGCTTTTTCCTGCACATTTCCAATTGCAGCATCTGCACACAGCGCCAGCGAGATGAGGAGGACTCCTGCACGCCACACAAACATAAACAGATACACAGTCATTGGATTAAATCAAGGAGCACAAATAGATATTTGAGGACAAGGCAAACAAGAAAGGTCCTAAACTTTAGTATTAGTCTTTCAATAAACAATTTCCTCTAACATGAAAAGCCTTTGAAGATTGTTACTACAGACTTCCATTTATTGAAACAAGACGAGATGGTCGTTGTGATGGTTGTGACCTTGGACTGTACATGAAAGACAGACAAAGCCTCTGGGAAAAGAAACAGTCAGTGCATAATCTTTCTGTTGGGTGATTTTTGTGTTTGTATAATCGTCTTACAATTAAATAAAGTCCAAAGACAACCCGTGTGGATATGCTAGTTGTTGTGAAGTCAGCTAAAACTCTTGCAGCTCTAAAAGTAGCAAAGTATAGTGCCTCAGATTGATACTCTAAAGCTGACAGGAACATATGAAATATGCGTAGTTTCTACGATCCTCAGTTACATTCACCACTCACTCAAAACATCCGATCTTAAAAGAGGAGGAAGACAATGGTCATGATGGAAACTTAATGCTTTAAAATAGGAGCCCCCAAGTCAGGGTGGGTGAGGGTGTCATCAAAATATACCTTGTTCCAAATACAGTCATGGAAAAAATAATTAGACCACCCTTGTTTTCTTCAGTTTCTTGTTCATTTTAATGCCTGGTACAACTAAAGGTACATTTGTTTGGACAAACATAACGATAACCACAAAGATTGCTCATAAGAGTTTTATTTAAGAGCTGATATCTTACCATTTTCCATGGTTTACTTGATTATAACCTAAATCACTTAAGTTTTTACATCAATAGCTATGGCGTTGTACTGCCAAAAACACTGCTTTTATGCATTCAGTGTTTTCTTTTCTGTCTGTTTTAGTCACATGATGATGTTTAGTGGTACCAGGTATTACAAATGAACAAGAAAGTGAAGAAAAAAAATGGTGGTCTAATAATTTTTTTCTATGACTGTGTATTCCATCATCCAGGTAAAGCAATACATCCAGCTTTGAGAAAATACTACAGCAATACAGCATACATGTGGCCTATGCTGGACTGTTGCAGTATTATTAAAGGCTTTCTGTGAAAACCACTGGGGTTTCCAGTTGGATCCACAGGGACTTACCTGTGACATTGAAGTTGGGTGCCACTTTGCTGTCAGCGAGGGTGAACCAGATGAGGCCCAGACTCATGCAGAGAGCAGCAGACACATCAGCCAAGTTATAGCGTTTACCTTAAACACACAAACACATGGCCATTGTCCCCAACATCATTCACAAAACATAATAAAAAGGTTTTAGTGAACAAACCAGCCAGAATTCTAAAGTGTAATGTCAATTACTTTGGCTGGGGAAAAAATAAACGGAGACACAGAGGGCAGATGGCTCAATTAAGAAACATTTAAAAGGTGATGAAAATCTTTGATAAACAGAATAAGGTGTCTGTGGACTTGGTTACAATTGTAACAAATAAAAGTTTCTGCACAGAGTCTTCTTCACAATTCAAAGTTTCTGATTATAACCGTAAAACAACGCACAAAAACTGAAAAAGGAAAAGTGGGGGAGAAAAACAACAAGATGAAAACCGACTGATGGATAGATGCCTTAAGCTTGACAAGGGGACGTGGCATCAGGTTGGCTGTGGTCGGCTTTGATGCCCCCACTTGCCTTTGAAGGGCCTCACATCAGATGCAACTCAAAAACCCCTCCCGTCCACCATCTATCCTTCTCTCACACTTTCTTTCCTCTTTGCATTCTAAGTGAACAAATGTTTTCCAGTCTACCCCTTAAGCGAGTGAGGTCCTCACATCTACTCATTCAGAGAGAGAGAGAGAGAGAGAGAGGGAGTGATGGAGGAAAGAAGGAAAAAAAAAGCGCTAAACCTGCCTGACGTTTGGGACACAGAACCTTGAGAAAGCCGGTGTGAGGATGAAAGGATAGACAGAACCAAGAGCAGAGAGAAAGTGGCAGCACTGAAGACTGTGCTCCGATGACCGAAAACAACAGACGTGGATAAAAGGATACCGAAAGTTGAAAGGTGGTAATGGCTTCAAAAGATTCTTGTGATGACTGAAATGAGGTTTAAAGCATACCTCTTCTAAAAGTCTATCGTTCTGGAATGATTATGCTTAAATTGTTGTGTATTGAATGAGGAAAATGTTTCTCTTTAAGTAATGATTAACGTGATCTTCCCTCTTCTGATGGATGCTAATTATTTTGTTGACTAAAGCTATCAGCGTTCATAAACAAAGAAAAAAAAGAATGCCTTGCTCCATTTTCTTATTATAACAATTTGAAAAAAAAAATCTTTTTTTAATAATTCAAGTGTCTAAAATAAAAGAGGGATTACATCATGACTTTAAGTGCCCTAAACTTGTGATTCAGGTGAACTATTCCAAAAAAGTTGAATCAAAACAAATAAGCCCACAAAAACACAATCACAAAGAAAAAAGAAAAAAGTAAAAGTAAAGAAAAAAAAATAAATGAAAGACGCTTATAAGGGGTGGATTTTAAGCATAAAAAGACAAAGGTCACAAACAGGAGCACAATTAAAGTAACTAGTTTGTGGTCCAATATGCAGTTTCTAAGTATATAAACAAATAAACGTCTGACCTTGAATAAAGATTCCTCCAATCATAACTGGGATGAGTTTACAGCACTTGAAGATGACCTGCGTGGGATAGTTCAAGTAGCCCAAAGAAGTATTGGACAGACCCATCGTGCCCACTGTTAGGAATGCTATGATCATATATGTCTTGCCTGGTATCCTGGAGACATTTTTTTAAAAAAGGAGAGAAATATAAAGAAAAAAAAAAGGTTGTTAGGGTTTTACCGATTATTCATTGAAAAAGAAAAAAAACTAAAAAAGATGCAAGGTAAGGTGATACAGGAGAACAAGTTCTATCGTCTTGGATGTAGGCGTACCTTCTACGCTTGTCTTGTGTGAGCTGAAGCTCCACTAATCCAAACACTGAGTAGAAGCCAAACTGGACCAGAGTGAGGTACCAACCAAAAGGCTTGAATCCTTCCACGGAAAATATCAACTCCTATGTGAGAACAAATACAAAGTAATTATGAAGCAAACTTAAACAGCCCTCCAGTTACAACTACTTTTACGCGATCAAACAAATTTACTTCAAAATATTTTACTGCACATGTTGATTTTTTTTCCCTATCGTGTTACCTGCAAGTATCCGTAGATCAGGTAAAAGAGGAAAACTCCAGCCACACAAATGAAGAACTGCATAGGGGCACTTAAACTGCTAAGGTTGATTCCCAGAACCCTTAGCTCCTCCACAGACTTTATGTGAGGAGACATCACCTCCGTGGACGAAGGGATGGAGATTGAGATGTGCTTCCGTGAGCTGTTGTAGGCCACCAGGCCATATTTGGCACTCATTGTGTCTGTGGCTGCTGGATGCTGTGAGAACATGAAGAGAATTTTAAGTTTAAACTCAAATCAAGCAAAGGGTAGAGCTTTGTAAAACGGAGGAAGAACTTAGAAAGGGATTGCATCATTCTTAATGCCTACAAAATGCAGAATGATATATCTTTAAAACTGCATGCACTTCAAAAACTTGTCATGCTGCCTGAGCTGGTGTAAGAAAATAATGATGAAAATGAAAGAAGGAAGGAGAAACTTATGCTAAACTTCCAACAACTATATAAGAGATCTGTGCAGAAAATTACCCAGTGACTATAGCAAATAAACTAAAGTATTTTACATGTCATTTCACCATGTAAAACAGTATTAAGCAAAGAAGTGATCATCTTGTCAACACTACAGTTGCACATAGTATATTTTGTCAGCTTCAATATGCTGACATGTGCATGTGCAACTGCCAGACTGAGACGTTAAAGCAGGTAAAGTAACTGTGCCATGCTAAAACTTTCTTGGTGGATGCTACAACGGGATTACTTGAAAGATCAGCCTGAAGCAATAAACCTTTGTTCAAATTAAAGTCTCTTGGGTAGAGCTGTTTTTCTTTTTTAAAAAAACTGTTGTTTTCTTGCAAGAATAATATGTACAGTATATGAACTCTATCAGTGTTTCTAAATCCTGGTCCTCAAGTACCACTGTCCTGCATGTTTTGGGTGTTTCCCTGCTCCGGTACACCTGGATCAAATTAAGGGGTCATGGACAGACTTGTTCAGACCTTGATTCCAAGTGAAGGAGGTGGTCCATTCATTTGAAACAGGTGTGTTGGCACAGGGAAACACCCAAAACATGCAGGACAGTGGTACATGAGGGCCAGGATTGAGAGACACTGAACTATATGTATATTTAAGCTTTGCAAATGAGCAAATCATAAGAGATAAGAAGATTTGGTTGCAGAAAGAATGCAGTATCAGTCATTTGGAAAAAATTCAGCAATCAATAGTTTGACTTCAAACAAAAATTAGTTATTTTTTGACATTGCTTTGCAAATATTGCCATGGCAGACTAATCAATACAACTAATTTGCTTAAACAAGTAAAAGACTAGCACAAAATAAGTGTAAGAGGAGAAACCAAAGTCATGACTTGAGCAGGACTATTAGAAAAGTCTGATATGATTATGACATTGTAATTGTGGGTCAAGCGGTCTATTAAACTACCACATTCTGCCATCAATAACAATAATAACTAGAAAAGCGCTCGGAGAGCGCAGACCTCCTCCAAGCACTACAGTTCTCCCATATAGCGATTTACAAATTTCATGAGTTTTGGTCAATAATTACCGGAGATATTGAGAAACAAAATATTTGGCCCCATTGACCGCAATGTTATCAAAAAATTTGAAAGTGATCCAGAATCCAGGATTTCATCTGGATCACAGCCAAAATGAAATCAGTTCTTCCTTAGCACATTTCTGACAACTCTGTAAAATCAAGTCTGTTCAAATCATTCCATCAAAATATTTTTTCATATTGCCACAGTTACCATAATAATAATAATAATAAAAATTTCGGAAAATTTTGAGGCGTGGCCAATAAGCCGCCAATAAGCCGCCCTAAACCAGAGTGCTGTCCTGATTGAAGACTTCTGGGATATTTCTGGGCCAACATCAGTGTGTGACCTCAGAAATGCATTCTGGAAGAATGGTCTCCCCATAAACACACTTCCTGGAAGTGTTCATTAAAGGGTGGAGCCACATCATTTGATTAGGAATGGTGAACAAGCTCATATGTGTTTCAAGCCTTTGATCATTCTCATAATATATCATATACTGTGCCTGAAGAACACAGAAAGGGCGGGGCTTCAGGAAGTCACATGTGCGGCTCCTCCAATGTGTGTCAAGGAGAGAGAGAAAAAAGGCATACTAATCCTGTCAGTCAGTCCAATGGATCCGAACAAACGGCTATTTAAAAGCAATAAGTTTTTCAAAAGCAAACAAGGGTTTCAGCTACGCAGTGATATATATTTTATGTCACATTTTTAAACTAGAGCTTTTAAAAAGTATACATTTATCATCTGCTGGCAATTTCTGTAAAAATCCGATTCCATGTCCCGAACAACTGCTGTAATTCAAAAACTGCTTTGTACAAGGCTTTCAGATTCAGGGATATATTTCTTGTTTCGCAATGTCTGTTTTTAAATGACTTAAAAAAATGAAACTTTTTGTTGTCTTGAAACAGGGATGCATTTTCTTTTAATTTTTGACTTAGAGTGTTTCTTAATACACGTCAGTCACTGAATGGTGCTCTGTGAGAAGTGCTAGACAGATCAAGTGCTAATTCAAATCCCATTTGCTTCGAAACGTTTCCGACGATCGTTTTGAGTTTTTCTCAAAGCTGCGGTCCGTGAAATTTGACAATTTGAGGATTGATCATGATTGATGAACATTGGCATTCTGATCATCCAGTGTTTATGCATCCCTTTTTATGGCCTATCAGAACAAATTTCTGAATGGAAACATCATCCCTCTAATGCACAGATCCGCAAAAAAGCTTTCAAAGCTTTGTTAGACATGCATTCTGTTTTTATCACTGAAACATTTCTTACTTAGATCTCTGTAAAGTGCTCAACAAGTGAAGACATTTGCTTGATCGAGTTTTGATCTGATCGAACTGCTACCTTAACACTCACTGAATATCGTCTATTTAAAGCTTTTGCTCAAAACTGACCGGTGACATAAGTGTTACAACATGTGCTTAATGAACTGTTATTACCGGCAACGGTAGCCAGGCTACGAAGAAGCTGTTTTTACGGAACATTTAAAGAACTGTAAATCAACTACAGAAGCATCGCTCAAAAGCCTGCTGCCAGCTGCATCACAGCTTTTATTATTATGAAGGTAATATACATCTCCGAGACAATCCAGTCAGACATACAACAGCAAGCTTGTTACCTTCAACAGCACTTCCGGGTTGCTCTACGTGCGCTTATCCTCTTTTTCAGAGGCATTGCCCGTGAAAACTATGTTACTGGACGTATCTCCTCCATATTTTACACAATCCAAACATTTTCACATCTTTTCTTTCCATTGACAAACAGCCAAATCTCGATGATAAGCCTATTAGCCTGCTAAAGGCTACAAGCACTTGCTGCAGTGGCAGAAGAAGCCAACAACTTCCGCCCCGCCCCGACCTCTGAACCGCGACGCTATTGGCTAACTGAGACACGCGCTAAAACAGGTGAATAATCGCGTATGAGTGTATTAGAGCTTGCGGATTTAAGACAGCAGTAAGGGAAGAGAACTAATAAACAAATTGATAACGCTTTTTGCTCGGGAGTGACAGACTGCAGATGTTGTACTTACCTGTGTGGAAGAGTCCATATTGAGCTGGTGAGTTTGCTATGTTCTGTCATCACGGTCTACATCAGAAAACAAATACAAGTGAGTCCAGGAAATCCAGTTCTACAGGAACTTCCGGATGCGATAGTCGTCTTCAAACAATATTTAAAAACACATTAATTCTAATATTTATATAAAACCTAGAACTATTAATGAATATTCAAATTTAGAAGGTAAAGGTTCACTGGACCCTAAAGGCACTAGTAGTCTCAGCACAGTTGTTAGGCAATTGGTCTTATTCATATCCTTTAATTTGCATCTTATTAGACTTTGGATACTCCATGGCACTTTTTGAATATGTTTTTGAGATGCTACAGATAACTGTAGGTCACAGAGTTTTGGGTTTAAGCTGACAAAAAATCATTGTGTGGAGTCAAGCTGACACTGTCTTGTTATGGGTCTTGGACAAGGCCATTCTGGACCATTGGACAAGGTCATTGCTGGCTGACTAGACAGAGCGATGTCTTTAATTTTACTTGGTTGAGCTTATTTCAGTAGGCATGTCTATACATCATTTCAGTTTGTAGAACATTTTCTGAATAACTCAGTTTTCTTCCATCTGCTTCCAATCAACTCTAGAAGAGATTCCATCTCCATACATTTAAATTAGGGATGCAACGGTACTCGGTAAAATACCGAACCGTTCGGCACGACCTGCATGGGACAATACGCTTTTATGTCCCGCGGTATTTATGTTCCAATAACTTTGCATTTGACTTGCACGTGAGCGTGCGTTCCTTTTAGGCAACAGTATACTACTACAGTATGTCACTGTAATTTAGAAGTTTACTATAAAAACAGTACCATCACAGTAAATTACTGTATTATTTGTTGTTTGAATTATTACTGTGATTTCACAGCATTTTATTGTGTTATTTCACTGCAAAATACTGTATTAAGACTCTTCACGCAAAAACACGGGAAATTACATGAACTGCACTGAATTGTGGGACCTGCAGCATACTTTTTCAAATATTAACAGTTGGTGCATGGACTTGATGCCACCCACCTGGAGAACCTGAGAAGGTAATTTAGCCTCGTTTTCTACCTTTGCGTTCACTGTATTGACACTTTAAACATGTTTGATGTTTATCATATTAATTACTCTCTGATGCTTTTATTTCTACACAGTCGAACAGAGTGACACCTACCTCACTGAAGGATGTGAGTAGCGACCACACAGAGGATTAACGCGGTTAGTTGGTTTGATTAACTGTTTGTGTGAGCTAAATGGACGTTTTGTGTCACGGTAGAGTGTATGGCAGCAGCCCTGGTGTATGAATGTGTGTGTGAATGGGTGAATGAGAGGCCATTGTAAACCGCTGTGAGGGCACCTTGATGGTGTGGCTAAAGCGCTATATAAGTGCAGTCCATTTAACAAATCTGCTATTACTAAAATCTGTCAGGTATTTAATGTGAGATATATGCATTTTCAGCAATGAGCATTCCCACTGGATTTTTGCTAGGAAATGCAGTTTTTCTTGTTTAACAGAAAATATTACCTGATATAAATACTTTATTGTTGATTTACAGATGCTTCCTGGGTATCAATACAGAAACTGGCTCAAAGACAAAGAGGAAGCGTGGAGGGATCAATGCACATGTAAGCACTCTAATGTGCAAACTGGTAGATTTCGAGTGCCAGGCAATGGAGAAGGCTGTAGAAGGTACAATGTCTTTTTTTTCCTTTAACAACTTGTGAGTGTTCCTTTTTGGACCTGTGGATTCCATTTTGGCAAACTGTTCCATTGCCATAATCCCTACAGTCATAGTAGTAGGTTTGTTACCTTTAATTGTTGGTACAAACTATTTTTAGATAAGCGGAGCAGAGACGTGAACATCTTGTAACATTCCGTTATCTCATTGCTTGTTGTTGGATTGTGTATTTAATGAGCTTGATGAGGGAAACCGAGAAATCCCATCCGTAGCGTAGCTCTGAGCAGCTCACAAAATAATAGAAATAAAAAAAAGCTTGTACCGACAATTAAAGGTAACGGACCTACTACTCTGACTATAAGGGTTATGGAAATGGGCCAATTTGCCAAAATGTTGAACTATCCCTTTAAAATGTGCCTGGATTGTAGGGGTTGTACTGTTGTACAGTTTTGCTGTTGCACATTTTAAACTGTTAATTTTTAAAGCTGTTTGTAAAGGGTGTCCCTTTTGTCATGACCCCTCGATTACATTTGCAGCCATTTTGATTTTACAGTTCCTTGTATAAGGATTCAGCCCCCTTGAACTTTTCAACCTTTTACCACATTTCAGGCTTCAAACATAAAGATATAGAATTTAAATTTTTTTAATTAATAACAAGTGGGACACAATTGTGAAGTGGAATGAAATTTATTGGATTCTTTAAACTTTTTCTGTCCGTCTCGCTACACACGCAATCCCGACAACGCTGTGTCATGCATCAACAACGATGATGATGCGACTAAGAGCTAATGCTAAAGAAGTAATGATGAAGAAAAAATGAAGAGTGACAGAGGGAGATGTCTGTGTGTGTATATATATATATATATATATATATATATATATATATATATATATGTATATATATATATATGTATATGTATATGTATATATATATATATATATATAATATAATATTATATATAATATATATATATGATATATATATCAGTCATGGAGTTGACATTTCAAGTAAAAAGCTGTAACTATATAGCGTAACTCCAGTAAAGGCTCTGGAAGGCTCTGCTCCTACTTCAGGCTACACGGTGGAGATGATGCTTCTGTAGAAGCTAGTGACCTCTCAGCTCATGAAGTGCTCACATATAAAACAGTCATTCTACATCACTACTACATCTGTTGCAGAAATTCAGAATCACAAATGAGACAAGGAGCTGGCCAGGCAGAGGTCGCCACTGTGTCATCATGAATGGTTGATAGAGCTTTGATTGCACCCATCACTCAGGATGATCTTAACCTGGTTACAGCTAACAGTTATGAACTCAATTCTGAATTTCTTTCATGCACAAGCCAATAAGGACAGTGTCTCTCGGTTAATCCGAAGAATTCTCAGCTTCAGGGCTTTTTTTTTTTTTTTCGGTGAGGGATTCAAACCAGGTGTTATTGAAAATATTCTCATTTTCCCGCCGTCTCTGGAGTCTGAGTCGCATGAAAACTCATAAGCCACAGTTTCCATCAAGATCACTGAGGGTTACATTCAAAATGACACATGAAGATATAATGACATCAATACTGGATGTCTGTGGTAATCTCTCCTCCACAGTTTCGCTACATGGTTCTTTGTGAGTTCAAAGCGTCAAATTTTGAAATGACCTACTTAAAGTTGACTCTGTGTTCACTCACTCTTTCTATGAGGAATGAGGGGAACATGGGGTGGCCGTCCGCAGAACTCAGATATTTATGTTTCCGGTCTCTAACTTGAAAGAGGTGCATACTAGGGCTGTAGCGATACACTAATCTCACGATACAATACACGATATTCGGCTCACGATACAGTATATATCGATATTTATCTTACAATACATTTGCATCATTTTCCAAAAGATTTTAAAGGGACAAAGTGATTTTGGTGACATCTTGTGAGTGTTCCAATGACTTTGTTTGAATTAATTGAACTGAAAGCATCAATTTCACATTATATGGCTGACAGGCAGCTTGCAAATGCTGGACAAAATGAATAAAAGATTTGTTGAGAAAAATAGTTTCATTTATTTAAACAGTGCAAATTGTTGCTTGCAAGCTTAGAAAAAAAGCTTAGAATATCTGAAAAAAATCGATACTCGATAAAATATCGATATATCGCAGAAACGATAAAATCGCTGAGCTCTAGTGCATATATATATATATATATATATATATATATATTGTGTGTGTGTGCATAATATAATTTATTTCTGCATCTCTGTATTTTGCACGCTGTCTGTCGTTGATTGTGCTTACTTAAAAAAACTGCAATGGGAACCGGTTTCCTTTCCAGACCGAGAGACGGCAGTGAATGTGATTTTCTTTGTGGTCAGCCAGAGCCAGCTGAGTCTG
>JAGFBZ010002525.1:0-93914 GCA_018398805.1 Hirundichthys speculiger
GAGTGGAGTAGGTAGAGGAAGTAGTAGTGGAGTAAGGTTGAGTGGAGTGGAGTGGTTAGTAGAGTGAAGTAAGTAGGTAGAGTGGAGTAGATTGGAGTGGAGAGGAGTAGAGTAGAGTAGAGTAGAGTGGAGTGGAGAGTAGGTAGTGAGTAGTGGAGTAAGTAGTAGAGTGAGTGGAGTTAGGTAGGTAGAGTAGAGTGGAGTAAGGCAGAGTAGAGTAGTGGAAGTAGAGTAGCGTGAAGTAGAGTGGGAATAGAGTAGAGTGGAGTAGAGTAGAGTGAAGTGGAGTAGTAGAGTAGAGAGTAGGTAGTAGAGTGGAGTAAGTAGAGTAGAGTGAGTAGAGTAAGTAGAGTAGTAGTGAGTAGAGTGAGTAGAGTGGAGGAGTAGAGTAGAGTGAGTAGAGTAGTGGAGTAGAGTGGAGTGGAGTAGAGTGGAGTAGAGTGGAGTAAGGTGGAGTAGAGTAGAGTGAAGTGGAGTAAGGTAGAGTAGAGTGGAGTAACGTAGAGTAGAGTGGAGTAGAGTAGAGTGAAGTGGAGTAAGGTAGAGTAGAGTGGAGTAAGGCAGAGTAGAGTGGAGTAAGGCAGAGTAGAGTGGAGTAGAGTAGAGTGAAGTAGAGTAGAGTAGAGTAGAGTGGAGTAGAGTAGAGTAGAGTGGAGTAAGGTAGAGTAGAGTAGAGTGAAGTGGAGTAAGGTAGAGTAGTAGAGTAGTAACGTAGAGTAGAGTGGAGTAGAGTAGAGTGAAGTGGAGTAAGGTAGAGTGAAGTGGAGTAAGGTAGAGTAGAGTGGAGTAGGTAGAGTGAAGTGGAGTAGGTAGAGTAGAGTGAGTAGTAGAGTAAAGTAGAGTAGAGTAGAGTAAGTGAGTAAGGTAGAGTAGAGGTAGTAAGTAGCGTAGAGTGAGTAGAGTAGAGTGGAGTAAAGTAAAGTAGAGTGGAGTAGAGTAGAGTGCAGTGGAGTAAGGTAGAGTAGAGTGGAGTAAGGTAGAGTGAAGTGGAGTAAGGTAGAGTAGAGTGGAGTAACGTAGAGTAGAGTGGAGTAGAGAAGAGTGAAGTGGAGTAAGGTAGAGTAGAGTGGAGTAGAGCAGAGTAGAGTAGAGTGGAGGATAGTGATCCCTCGCCAATTTGCGCTTTAAGTTCTGCAGTTTTAGTTATACGTGGATTTTTCAGAAATATATAATAAAAAAATCAAGAAAAAAATCGCAGAAACATCACAGGATGTTGTGCGCGTTCTCTCACAGTGAAGAAATGTTGTGAACCAGCCTGGCCCCTTTAAGAAGGTGGCCTTATGGGTAATGATGTGGCCTTATGGGTAATGTAGTGTGTGTGTCGTGGGACGGCAGAATGAAAACGGGGTTAGATGAAAAGTGTAGTGAGCATCAACAGCAGCCCAGCGTGTATAGATTTACATTCTCTGTTAACCGACAGGAGCCCAACAATACAACCTGTGTGATGTTACAAGTTCCTGCAGTGCCAGAATAAAGTTCCCGTTCCATGCAGAGAAAATTGGAAAATTTGTTTTGTTGTTGTTAGCGTGTTAGCCGCTAATTACGAGCCAAAAGTAGCACAATACCAGCGGTTTGTTTACTACGGTTCAGAGACCAGAGGCTGTGAAGGTAACAGAAAGTTGAGCCTTTGTCTTGTTTCGCTGCAGTGCCTCGATACTTTTTTTGCGGTTTTTAAACATATTTTAAACACATTATTTAAGCTCGGAGGGCTCCGGCTCCAGTTTGTGGATTTTGATTCCCATTTGTCAAATAAATAAAATTAAAATATCAACTGCCAATATGTGTTGTTTCCTCAGACTTCAATCATCCAGTACACCCAGCAGCACCAACAGAACTTTGTTACTGGCAGAGAGGATCTGGCAGATGTTTCATGTTAACAACCCAGTACTGAGTTCTGCTGCTCATCCCAGATGTTCCTGACAGATGTGGCTCCATTTAAAAAGGAAATAAACAGGCTTTCCAACCCTACATGGTTTATCGTCAAGGAGCATCGACACAACAAAGAAATAATCTAGCAGACACAAGTTTCCTTTCTTTTGTGTTTAGTTTAGTTACAAGATGTTCCCCCAAGCGTTTCTTTTCCACTTCCTCTTACTTTTCCAGCCTTTCACATGTCTCAACTTTTTTTTTTTTAGTTGTGTTGGTGCCATGAAATTCAAAATGAGCTAATATTTTAAATCTGATCGTAACATGTCTCTTTTGCAACTCTTAATTTTTTTCCTATTTTGATTAAAATATTGAATTATGAGTTGAAAATAATCACATTTAGTTTTTATTTTTGTGAAAATAACAGACCACTAAATAAACTATGTAGGGCATTTCAGGATTTATATTCTCTGGGTTTGCTGTGGGGGATGATTTTTTTTTTGGTGGCCCCCCTGACCCCCCCCCCCCCCCCTCCCTCCTCCCCCCGCGCGCTCTAACGCTCCACATGCGTCCCTCCCGGTAGTTCGCGGTCACTCCCATCGTGTCCGGGGACTACAGCCACCAGCACCGGGACAGATCGGCCATGGCGTCCCGCGTCTCCTTCAGCCAGGTCCGGCTGGAGACGGAGCTGGAGCGGTACCGGGCCGAGTGCCAGTGGGGAAGGATCCTGGCCATGGTGGAGCAGATGCGCGGCGCGCGGATCCACGAGGACGGTGAGTGACGACGCGGCGGGATACACCTGGAGGGTTGAGAGGTGAGAGCTGAGGCATCTCCTCTCACTTCCTGGATGCCTTTTTTTTTTCTTCTTTAAACTCCTCTGATCTCTACCATGTTCAGAAAACCAAGTAAAATGCAGTTAAGTCCAGGTTGACAGTTAAAGGGACCTTGTGTAATTTAAATACCACCTGTTTACATGTGAACTTTCAGGAAGTTTTGATTCCAGAGAAAGAAACCAGCTGAACCTTTTGATGCCTGAAGTTCACATCAAAATCAACATAATCTGTTGTGAGTTTTCTAATTATTTTTGACAAATTTGTGAACGGACCAAAATGTTTGCCCAGAATGCACATTTGTTGCAGCGCAGCGGTCGCACTGTAACCGAGTTGGACCTTGGACTCCCAGGAAGATAGAGTGACTTACTTTACTTAAAGGGGACATAGTGCACACAAATACGAAACGCTTGGTCAGCGTCTGAGAGTGTTTCTGAGAGTGTCATCTGAGGGGCCCTGTGACATCACAGGACCCCCCCCCCCCCCCCCCATCCCCATCCCCATCCTTTCCATGAACCAGTTCCTGGAACCCAGTCTTTGGTAAGGGCCCTCCAGACGTCTCCTCAGGCATCAGCCACACCTTGCTCACTACTGGATACAACAACTTCTGCAAAAAAGTGCTACGTACGAAGTTATATACTGGTTGCTCCAGCCAGAATGAGTCATGGTTGGTCCAAAAAATGTATCTTTTTATCTTTTTTTTTATTTCACAGGGACGATACATACAACATTGTCACAAAGAATGAAAAATGTGATGCATACAAGACGTCTAGCTTCAGCTAATTTGCAGTCTTTGTCCCTGGTCAGGCTAAAAAAAGGATAAAAGATACTGAATACAAAATACAATAATACAAATACAGTGAATAATGCAGTGAACAAATATCATAAACAAATACACACAGCTACAAAATTTAGATTAAAACTGCACAAGTTAAATACATTAAACATTAGTAAAATACTGTACTGACAGTGACTTGAGAGAAGTTAATGTTCACATTTCTGCTGCTGCTTAAGCCAGTGTTTAGCTTTGGCACTAAACGTCTTTAATTCTGTTTGAGATTTTATTTCTGGTGGTAAAGAATTCCATAGGTGTGTACCCGGCACTGAGAGAGATGACTGACCAAATGTTGTCCTGCATCTTCTAATTTTACAGTTTTGGTTGCTCATGCTCCTTGTCATTGTCCCTCAGTTGTCTGATTTGATAAATATATATATAATATATATTGGTCTTGTAGGTTTCTACACAGTGAATTAAATGTTGGCCAGGTAGCCTAATGTTATTATTAGGGGCTAGGTAGCCTAACGTTATTATTAGGGGCCAGGTAGCCTAACATTATTATTAGGGGCCAGGTAGCCTAACGTTATTATTAGGGGCTAGGTAGCCTAACGTTATTATTAGGGGCCAGGTAGCCTAACATTATTATTAGGGGCCAGGTAGCCTAACGTTATTATTAGGGGCCAGGTAGCCTAATATTATTATTAGGGGCCAGGTAGCCTAACGTTATTATTAGGGGCCAGGTAGCCTAAATGGGGCCAGGTAAGCCTAACTTTATTATTAGGGGCCAGGTAGCCTAACGTTATTATTAGGGGCCAGGTAGCCTAACGTTATTATTAGGGGCCAGGTAGCCTAACGTTATTATTAGGGCCAGGTAGCCTAACGTATTATTAGGGGCCGGTAGCCTAACGTTATTATTAGGGGCCAGGTAGCCTAACGTTATATTAGGGGCCAGGTAGCCTAACGTTATTATTAGGGGCCAGGTAGCCTAACGTTATTATTAGGGGCCAGGTAGCCTAACGTTATTATTAGGGGCCAGGTAGCCTAACGTTATTATTAGGGGCCAGGTAGCCTAACGTTATTATTAGGGGCCAGGTAGCCTAACGTTATTATTAGGGGCCAGGTAGCCTAACGTTATTATTAGGGGCCAGGTAGCCTAACGTTATTATTAGGGCCAGGTAGCCTAACGTTATTATTAGGGGCCAGGTAGCCTAACGTTATTATTAGGGGCCAGGTAGCCTAATGTTATTATTAGGGGCCAGGTAGCCTAACGTTATTATTAGGGGCCAGGTAGCCTAACGTTATTATTAGGGGCCAGGTAGCCTAACGTTATTATTAGGGGCCAGGTAGCCTAACATTATTATTAGTGGCCAGGTAGCCTAACATTGTTATTAGGGGCCAGGTAGCCTAACGTTGTTATTAGGGTCCAGGTAGCCAGGTAGCCTAACGTTATTATTAGGGGCCAGGTAGCCTAACGTTATTATTAGGGCCAGGTAGCCTAACGTTTATTATTAGGGGCCAGGTAGCCTAACGTTATTATTAGGGGCCAGGTAGCCTAATGTTATTATTAGGGGCCAGGTAGTCTAATATTATTATTAGGGGCCAGGTAGCCTAACATTATTATTAGAGGCCAGGTAGCCTAACGTTATTATTAAAGGCCAGGTAGCCTAACGTTATTATTAGGAGCCAGGTAGCCTAACCTTATTATTAGGGGCCAGGTAGCCTAATGTTGTTATTAGGGGCCAGGAAGCCTAACGTTATTTTTAGGGGCCAGGTAGCCTAACGTTATTATTAGGGGCCAGGTAGCCTAATGTTATTATTAGGGGCCAGGTAGCCTAATATTATTATTAGGAGCCAGGTAGCCTAACGTTATTATTAGGGGCCTGGTAGCCTAACGTTATTATTGGGGGCCAGGTAGCCTAACGTTATTAGGGACCAGGTAGCCTAACGTTATTATTAGGGACCAGGTAGCCTAACGTTATTTTATTATTAGGGACCAGGTAGCCTAACGTTATTATTAGGGGCCAGGTAGCCTAACGTTATTATTGGGGGCCAGGTAGCCTAACGTTATTATTAGGGACCAGGTAGCCTAACGTTATTTTTAGGGACCAGGTAGCCTAACGTTATTATTAGGGACCAGGTAGCCTAACGTTATTTTTAGGGACCAGGTAGCCTAATGTTATTATTAGGGGCCAGGTAGCCTAACGTTATTATTAGGGGCCAGGTAGCCTAACAATATTATTAGAGGCCAGGTAGCCTAACGTTATTATTAGAGGCCAGGTAGCCTAACGTTATTATTAGGGGCCAGGTAGCCTAACCTTATTATTAGGGGCCAGGTAGCCTAACGTTGTTATAAGGGGCCAGGTAGCCTAATGTTATTATTAGGGGCCAGGTAGTCTAATATTATTATTAGGGGCCAGGTAGCCTAATGTTATTATTAGGGGCCAGGTAGCCTAACGTTATTATTAGGGGCCAGGTAGCCTAACATTATTATTAGAGGCCAGATAGCCTAACGTTATTATTAGAGGCCAGGTAGCCTAACGTTATTATTAGGGGCCAGGTAGCCTAACCGTTATTATTAGGGGCCAGGTAGCCTAACGTTGTTATTAGGGGCCAGGAAGCCTAACGTGATTATTAGGGGCCAGGTAGCCTAACGTTATTATTAGGGGCCAGGTAGCCTAATGTTATTATTAGGGGCCAGGTAGCCTGACGTTATTATAAGGGGCCAGGTAGCCTAACGTTATTATTAGGGGCCAGGTAGCCTAATGTTATTATTAGGGGCCAGGTAGTCTAATATTATTATTAGGGGCCAGATAGCCTAATGTTATTATTAGGGGCCAGGTAGCCTAACGTTATTATTAGGCGCCAGGTAGCCTAACATTATTATTAGAGGCCAGGTAGCCTAACGTTATTATTAAAGGCCAGGTAGCCTAACGTTATTATTAGGGGCCAGGTAGCCTAACCTTATTATTAGGGGCCAGGTAGCCTAATGTTGTTATTAGGGGCCAGGAAGCCTAACGTTATTTTTAGGGGCCAGGTAGCCTAACGTTATTATTAGGGGCCAGGTAGCCTAATGTTATTATTAGGGGCCAGGTAGCCTAATATTATTATTAGGAGCCAGGTAGCCTAACGTTATTATTAGGGGCCTGGTAGCCTAACGTTATTATTGGGGGCCAGGTAGCCTAACGTTATTATTAGGGACCAGGTAGCCTAACGTTATTTTTAGGGACCAGGTAGCCTAACGTTATTATTAGGGACCAGGTAGCCTAACGTTATTATTAGGGGCCAGGTAGCCTAACGTTATTATTGGGGGCCAGGTAGCCTAACGTTATTATTAGGGACCAGGTAGCCTAACGTTATTTTTAGGGACCAGGTAGCCTAACGTTATTATTAGGGACCAGGTAGCCTAACGTTATTATTAGGGACCAGGTAGCCTAATGTTTTTGTTGTTCTCATGGTTTGTTAGACTTCCTGTTGGTTTTGTCGGGTTACTATTGCAAAAAGGCTCGTACAACGACGTGGTCGGAGTTGGTATTTATTAACAGCAATGGAAACACATCAGGCAAAATCAGCGCTTGGTACTGAGCAGAATGAATGAATGAATAAAATTTATTTAAGCTATTAAATTAATAACAGTGGTGCGTCTCCCGCGTGACGTCACAACCGCATACCGCCAAATACATTTTAGACAATCTAGAAAAGCACTCGGAGAGCCCAGACCTTGATTTCAGAATGACATGGTCGCTTTTCGTGGTGTTAAACTCTTACTATCAAATGCTTTGAGCTATGTGTCAAAAATGCAGTAATGCTTGTAAACCCTGGTGTTGCAGGCATGTGTATGTTGTAAAATGATATAATCACAAGCTTTATTGGGTTTAAGGGGCCCGGTCATGTGCCCCGCCCCCGGCCCGGTCATGTGCCCCGCCCCCAGCCCGGTCATGTGCCCCGCCCCTGGCCCGGCAGTGACATGTTCCGCTGCTGGTGTAGCATGTTCCCCCTTTTAACGGACCCATTCAACAAATAATACCAAGAACATGACAAGAGAAATGCATCGTCCTGGAAGTTTACACAGTACACAATAAAGTGTGTGTACACACAGCATGCAGGTATCGCAGGACTTCCCAGCTGCCAGATGGACAGAAACAACTGCTGCAGAAAATACAAACGCTGTTTCCCCAACAGAGTCTTTACGAGT
This sequence comes from Hirundichthys speculiger, assembly GCA_018398805.1. Taxonomy (NCBI): domain Eukaryota; kingdom Metazoa; phylum Chordata; class Actinopteri; order Beloniformes; family Exocoetidae; genus Hirundichthys; species Hirundichthys speculiger. Next base: position 7,667 of record JAGFBZ010002525.1, read on the forward strand.
GAAATCATTCCACCGTGTTCCTGCTGCCGAAAGAAGTGCAAACACACTTATCAGTCTGCGCTGCCGAGCATAGCTGAGGCTGGTGCCTAATGCACCTTTACTAATGCACATATTAATGCACATTTACTGTGCACAACCTGCTCTTATTATTTTTTTGTTTTAAACAAACTACAACAGAAAATGTAAAACAAATCTAGTATTGTATGAAATATATTTAAGAAAAGTCAAACAAATACTTAAATACTGATGTTAATGAACAGAGATACCTGGAACAGGCTAAGAAAAAAATGGTTTATAAAGTTTATAAAGTTGAAAATGTGCAAAAGCTACAGTAGAAATGAGAAGAATCTAAAAAACTAAATACACTACTGTGATTCAAACTTTTGACTTTTTTATGTATAAATACACAGTGATAAATCAAATATACAGAAATCAAACAAATACTTAAATAATAGTGTCAATGAACAGAAGCACCTGAAAAAGGATATTACAAGTGGTTTACAAATATAGTATATATATATATATATATACAGTCATGGAAAAAATTATTAGACCACCCTTGTTTTCTTCAGTTTCTTGTTCATTTTAATGCCTGGTACCAACTAAAGTACATCATGTTTGGACTAAAACAGACAGAAAAGAAAACACTGAATGCATAAAAGCAGTGTTTTTTAAGAGCAGTACAACGCCATAGCTATTGATGTAAAAACTTAAGTGATTTAGGTTATAATCAAGAAAACCATGGAAAATGGTAAGATTATCAGCTCTTAAATAAAACTCTTATGAGCAATTCTTTGTGGTTATCTGTTATGTTTGTCCAAACAAATGTACCTTTAGTGTGTACCAGGCATTAAAACGAACAAGAAAGTGAAGAAAACAAGGGTGGTCTAATAATTTTTTCCATGACTGTATATATATATATATAATATATGTATATATATATATATATATACATATATATATATATATATATATATATATATATATATATTATATATATATATTGTATTTCAGCCGTGTTATGAATAAAGTTCGGCGGAGGTGAAAAAAAAAACAAATCTGAAGACCACAAATGTGAAGTTAGAAGAACTATATTCTCACAAGAAAATATCTTAAAACTACATCCCATTACTCAGCAATTTGTAACTTTCTCTTTCACTTCTTTCTCTCTTTTTATGCCCGTTGACGTGAAATGCATTCTGGGATACGTTGCCATCTCAAGCCTACACAAGCCTCGATGAAATGGGCGGTGCAAGAACATTCTGGGCTTCTGGTTTCAAGTTTCAAGGCCCGTAGGAACTCTGCAAGAACAGAGGAACTCGTCTCCTCGAGGTGGCGAGAACAGGAACCACAGTGGTTCTGGCCCGGGACATTTCACACTTCACGAGAAACTCAAGTGTTCAACTTAAGCAGGAAGTCCTCACAGTAGTAAAGACAAGTGTCCATCATGGAGAAACCCGTGGAGACCTGATTTACTGCCTGTGATGTCGACTGGAGGCAGTGGACTAGTGGAAATAATAATTATCATTTATTCTTTCTTTTTCCAATGTCTGTATCGAAATGAGGATATTCCGTAACTTCTGTTGCCTCGTCTGAAGTCTGGGTGAAATCGGTCGGTGGCGGCGGCGGTGGAACTCTGAAACATCCTGTGCTGATAAAAAAACGAACTGCGAAATATGTCAAGTGTATCGGGCTGTAAACAAGTTCAAAGAGTTGGCTTCGGAGAGCACAAACTCAGACTGAAAGTCTAAACAGGAAATCTGTGATTGAGAGTGTGTGCCATCGAGGTTTAAATCCGAGCGAATTTGCTTTCCATGCCTGTAAACTTTAATGTCCTGATTTAGTGAAGGTAGTCGGGGGGAGGGGGGGGGTTACAGGTCTTAAAAGACTGTAGCTTCTGAAGTTTTCTTTTTTCTTAAAAAACCAACAACTTTGCTTTGGCGCCAGAAACAGGTGACTTGTGACCCGGATGTGCTCCGATGAACTCGGTTCACGTTTAACATTTTGAAATTCTTCCCCGCAGATGATTTCGGGACGCTGCTGATGGCCGAGGCCCTGCTGGAGGAGTGCCTGCTGGAAAACATCGATCTTTTACGGGGCTCCGTTCCTCTGATGGATAAGACCCAGCCCAGACTCTCCAGAGCTAAAGGCTACCTGAACACCATCCTGAGCCACGGCCGCCTCACGGTCAGTACCAGCTGGCCCCCCCCCCACACCATCTCTGCCCCCCTTTATTTATTTAAATTAGGGCTGGGCAACAATTAAAATTTTTAATTGCGATTAATCGCATTATTTCCCTGATTAATCACGATTAATCGTATTGTATACGAAAAATCAAATAATGAATTTAAAAGTAGCGTAAAATGCACTTTTATTTAAATGTTCTGCTGCCATATGAACTAAAGTGTCATAATATTTGTTGTTCAAACACTTTTAACATCAACACTTGTCAGTAACACATATTTAGTGTAAATCTCATCTTAAAAAATGTAAAATAAAATAAAGCTTATTGTCACTACCAGGACATTAATGTCATCCTGTTTTTAAAAAAATAAAAAAAATCTATAAACAAAATCCAACAAAATGATTGTGTCTCAGCACAATCAGAACATTAAAACAGGTAATTTCTGAGGTAACAGCAGAAACTTTTAACGGGGAGTTCAACTTGTCAGTTGTTACAAATAACCTTGTTTCTGTTGAATCCTCCGTCTGGGAGAACTTTAAAATGAAAATGTCCATGTTAAAGTTCAGTAACTTTACCAATACGTGTATCATTCATTCTTTCTATTTTCAATTGTCAATAAAAAATTAAAAGAAATAAAAAGTGACATTTTATTACTTTTTGGTTTTTAAATCTAACACAAAAAAACAAAAAAATGCCTGTTTTTTTTTATATTTCTATTTTAGACTTGGATCAAAAATATGAAATAAAAAAACGGGCCACAGAACTGAATTTGTTTTATAATGGAGGACTGGACTTTCTGTTGTCATTACACATCTGTGCCACTAGATGGAGCTGCACTGCAGTAACCAGCTAGAGAACAGCAGGACAGTGAACACATGGAGCAGATCTGATGGAACATGGAGGAATGACGCGAACGTTTTGTTGCAGTCCAGAATTTTTGTTTTCAAAGAGAATTGTTAATATTTCTACCTGAGTTGCTACCCGAACTGTAAAGTTCACATATTTTTACCGTTCTCCGTGTCTGTTTTAGCTTTTCTGCATGTTTTTCCGCCAATTATTTTCCGGTTCCGCAGCAGCCAGTAACAGACTTTTAAAAACAAAAGCCTTTGACCAACATGCGTTAGCGCTCGATAAAATAAATGTCAGCGTTAATAAATTAATGCGTTAACGCGATAATAACGCGTTAACTTGCCCAGCCCTAATTTAAATATTTTGTCTTCATTTTGAAAGATCAAAAACAACTTGCAGAAACCTTGAAGGCAGATCACCTGAGACTCTTTTTCACGTATTCCATCCGGTCGCTTACTTCCTGTTGTCCTGCAGCCCAGGTACCTGAACGAGGCCCTGCTGCTGATGGCTAAGGTGCACTACGTGCAGGGTCGCTACCGGGACGCCCAGGGAATGTGCGCCCGGGTCGGCCTGGAGGAGCTGACGCAGGACGACCAGCCCGTCTACCACCTCCGCTTACTGGCTGAGGCGTTCGTCATCAAAGGTGCTTGTCGTAGTTCACTTGTTAGCGGTTGTTGTTTCTTTCCACATGTGATATTAGAAGTGCCACATTATGCAATTTTGTAGTTCTTTTACTTTGATCGCAGCTCAAAATCTTTCTTGGTCTGTTAGATCATGCAGCTTGAATCCCCTATTTCTCTCTGTGCTGTGGTAAGCAGCCTGTTTGGAGTCCTCCTTGCTTCCCAAACCAATCAGACAGGCTACTGCCAGTCACATGATGTGGCAGCAGAGACAAGAAGAAGGTGTTTCTGTTTGAACCGACTCATGTCTAAGGGGAGCAGGGCTGACCCCAGGTGGGCATATCAGATCCTTCCAGACCAACCCACAGCCAACTAAAAGGGTTTGTTTGTGCAACTAAAGCAAAATATAAATGCTTATCTTCTCTTAGGTTTCTAGTCACAGCTCGGAAGCTACGCTCAGAAGTCAATGAAATGCTAAGCGCTAAGTAGCTGAAGAGATGACAGATAGACACTGGTTATACCATCCAGCAGCCTACTTATAAATAAATATGTAGCTTTATATATTTTTACTTGATGTGGTACATCATAAAGTTGTCATGGATGTAAAATCCAACTGTAGAGACCAAAACTGATTTTTGTACCAGGCTGTAAATACGTTTGTTTCTGTTGCAAAGTTGGACATTTTAACATGAGGTGAGTCAATGGAGATGGCACCTAGTGGTCAGTCAAGGTACTGCAATTTGAGGTCCCACCCGGAAGGCGCGGTGTATGTTTTTTGGTTTGGTTCGTGGGCTGAGTTGACCTGCATCTGCAAATTCTGCTTGCGTGAACAGGAAGTTGTTTTTGAAAAAACATAAAATAAGATTGTGAAGCTCCTGCTACGCTGGCACTTTTATTTACTACCTAATCAGTTGAAGACCCTTCAAAATGACCGCTAGACGGCATAAAAACTGGGTATACTACAGCTGAAGTAAATTTTGAACCTTTGGAAGTCAGGACCTCTAATCGAAACTGAAAATGTTAGCCATTTTGAAGCAGAACAAGGAAAACATCGGGTCATACAAACATCATTTGTAAGAATATTTACCAACTTGATCATCATACCTCCCATCAGCAAAAAGCAGTTGGACAACTTCATGACGCTTACGCTACTATCTCGCGCATCAAGAACGATGATGCCTCTACGGACGTCGTGGCAGAGGCGACTAAGATTCTCAAAGTATCGACGGATGAGAAAATGATGAGACATCGAGAGAGAAAGAGTCGAAACAAAAGCAAATCTTAGACAGTGTTGAATAAAAGTTAAAAGTTCATCTGTGCTGCTTTAAGTCATGAATGGATCACTGTCCTGTACAGTTCAAAACATTCAAGGCAGGTTTCCTTTTATTTGACCTGCAAAGAGACTGTATGTTTTTGTCAAAGTTGATAAAACTTCCTGAGATACTAATGAAATGTATGTGGTGCTGTTTTTCTGAAAATACCACAGAGACGTTGAACAACATCCCCCCGTTCAGTCCCGTCTTTCCGGCGCCGTTCGGACTGGCTGGAGCCCTTTGTGGCCTCGTGCGTGATCTCAAACTCAACTCAAAAAGTTATGGATGGATTTTGATGAAATTTTCAGGAGTTGTCAGAAATGTGAAAAGGAAGAACTGATTTCATTTTGGGTGTGATCTGGAAGAAATCCTGGATTCTGGATCACTTTCAAATTTTCGATAACATTGCGGCCAATGGGGCCGAAAATTTTGTTTCTCAATATCAAAATCAATATCTCGGTTGTCGTTGCCCGGATGACGCCTGGCATGGACGCTTCTCGCTGCTGCTCCGGGGACTGATCCCTGCGACGCTGGACGCTCCAGTTTGTGCCCGGTTTGTGGTGATCTGCGGTCGGATGTCTACATCCTGTCTGCAGGGGGCGGATCGGTCCTCTTGCGGCTGGTAGAGACCTGCCGCCGTGGACATGGACGGTGTCACTGGAGGCCGGTTCGGGAAAGCTAAGCTAAGTAGTCCTGAACTGCTACCCGCGGCAACCACTGCCATTGGATCCGGGCTGCAGCGTCACGGAGCCGGGACGGGAGCCCCCGACGTAAGCAGTGGCGGCGGCATGCTGCCCCCGTCCAGCTGTCTGCACGCTGGATGGTTCAGCTGACCTGGCAGGGGCCGTCTGGTGACCTGGTGGGGCCCAGCACCGCCGGGGGAGACGACAACGGCCTGGTCCGGTCCGCATGATGAACCGGGCTCTGGGACGGTCGGCTCCGTCGCTCGCCGGACTGAAGGAGCTCAGTCTTCCCAGAGGAGACGGTCTGGTTCATCTGTGTTTCCTCCTCTGACCTGGAGATATCTCACTGGTCATCATTATGGAGATATACTGGTTCTAACGGCTGTTAACTGTTTTAAAGGCTGTTAACTGGAGTTAGCACTCAGACCACAGGACCGGGCATGAAAAGGAGCGCTGGACGCTAGCAGCTCCTCTAATACACCAGACTGGTGTACTGAAACCTGAATTTCCCCCTTGGGGATTAATCCCCTTGGGGGATTAATAAAGTATTTTTGAAATGAATTTGAATTTGAATCTCCATTAATTATTGCACAAGACTCATGAAATTTGACTCAGGGATTGACAATGGGAACCTCTATCAAATTTCAAAGGCTGATCCGGATCTGATCCAGAACGCGGATTTTATCGCCATCTGTAAATCACTATATGGGGGAACTGTTGTGCTTGGCGGAGGTCTGTTTTCTAGTTTCAGTCTTGGATGACCTCAAACAGGGTGACAGGGCCGTGTTGCATTGGCTTTCTGGCAGCAGAAAAATATGTTTGGAGCTCATTATAACAAAAAAAACCGCCAGAGATTTAAATCTAAACAATGGAAGAGCAATAGCTGGAATTTTGGGGCCAAAGATGACCCCCCCCTGGTTTGTTGGAGACATTTGTCTCTAAAATACGCTGATATGCAGAGGAGTTTGTCCGGATTGCACTCTCACGAAGAATCTTTCACAATGTAGAACGTTGAACTGTAAATTGTTTGGGAAAGGTTTTCTAACTCCTGACAGATTGATGTACAGCAACAGTTGCTTCTCTAGGACCATTTCTGATGTCTTTCCCTCTTGGCGCTGCGTTAACGGTGACCTCCCGACCTCACTAACCTCTTGCACACGATTGTAGTCGTTGCTGTGCTTGAGTCCGACAGCTCGAGCACAAAAAAGCTCAAGTGCTCCGTAAAGCTGCAGTTATATCGAACGGGTGATCTGTTGACGTTATTTCAAACCAGCTCAGCTAAAGCTACACTCCCAGTCCCGCCGCCGCGAGTTATCGCAACCCTGACATCAAAAATGACCTTGTTTGGAAATAACAGGGAGACGGGCCGGCCTGGAGAGAAACGCTCAGCTGGAAGACATCAGCTTGATCGTAGCGGCGTCGGTGACCTCTTCACGTTCTTCGTTCGGGTCTGAGCGTCAGCGCCTTGATGCGGAACATACGACCTGCGTCGACCGCAGCTGTGGTCTTAAGAGACTGAAAAACAGAAAATCCAAGTATTTGAACCACATGTCAGCCGGTTCGAATACTCCACTCAAGCGCTCGATGATCCGGTCTCAATCATCATCATTAAGTCATTACACTTCCTGTTTCCTGATGATGGGCCATGACCTCATGCTTATGAAACAGTTTGATAGCAGTAACTGTCAGATGTAGATTTCCCGTGCTTGTTTAGATGGATGTTTTCAGGGCGCTGCTGTGACTAACGACAACAAATCTGGTGCTTTTCCGTGCGACGTATAGATGATTTCTGCAGGAATGAAGTCACGATGTGGATATTTGGACGATGAAGTCTTGACGACTGGCAGCTGTGAGCTTATTTGATTTGGCCCGGCATCAGCCGCGAGGCTCCTCTGGCCGTCTCAGACGGTTCCTGATCCGCCCGATTGTTTGTACCAGCTAACGGCCATCAGACCGAGCATCTGGTCTCGCAGGGACCTGCTCACTGTCAGATGTCACTGTCATCAAATTATCGAGTTCTAGAGAAAGTCGTTCAACAGCTGTGGAGACGTTTCTGTCCAAACCAAAAATATAGACCTTACAGTCAAAATCTCTGGGATTAATCATGCTGAAGTTTCCTTTTTTTTCCTCTTTTTGTCTGTTTTTACTTTTTGACCTTCATTTGTGAGCTGATATCCAAATAGACTATTTATTTTCACGTGATTACGCAACCAAACAACTACAATAACAGATATATTCAGTGGAGGAAATGGAGCCAGATCTAAAAGAATCAAACATACGACGGCGCTGAAGAGATGGGAAACAGCGACTGTGACACAATGAACCTAAGATATCTTTTTTCTAGGGCTGGGCAACGATTAAAATTTTTAATCGTGATTAATCGGATTATTGTATACGCACAATCAAATAATGAATTCAAAAGTAGTGTAAAATGCACTTTTATTTAAATGTTCTGCTCCCATATGAACTAAAGTGCCATAACATTTGTTGTTCAAACACTTTTAACATCAGCACTTGTCAGTAACACATATTTACTGTAAATCTCAGCTTAAAAAATGTAAAATAAAATAAAGCTTATTGCCACTGCCAGGCCATTAATGTCATCCTGTTTAAAAAAAATGTTTTAAAAAAGTCTACAAACAAAATCCAACAAAATGATTTTGGCTCAGCACATTTAGAACATTAAAACAGGTCATTTCTGAGGTAACAGCAGAAACTTTTAACGGGGAGTTCAACTTGTCAGTTGTTACAAATAACCTTGTTTCTGTTGAATCCTCCGTCTGGGAGAACTTTAAAATGAAAATGTCCATGTTAAAGTTCAGTAACTTTACCAATCTGTGCATCATTTATTCTTTCCATTTTCAATTGTCAATCAAAAATTTAAAAAATTAAAAAGTGACATTTTATTACATTTTTTTAATCTAACACAAAAAAAAAAAACAAAAAAATGCCTGTTTTTTTTATATTTCAATTTTAGACTCGGATCAAAAATACGAAATGAAAAAAACGGGCCATAGAACTGAATTTGTTTTATAATGGAGGACTGGACTTTCTGTTGTCATTACACATCTGTGCCACTAGATGGAGCCGCACTGCAGTAACCAGCTAGAGAACAGCAGGACAGTGAACACACGGAGCAGATCTGAGGGGTGTACTACGAAGCGAGATTAGAGGGTTAGCGAGGTATGTTGAGACTAAAACCAGGATTTCCGGTACCACGAAGGTGGCTCTCTTTCAACCTGGCTAGATCACCATGGTAACTTACTCTGCAATCTTATCCTGGTCCGGAGCAGGTTATGTGCAGAGTTTAGGCTCAAATCGGCTCTAAAAAGCGCCGCCCTTTCACTTTCACCCAATCCTGTTGACCTGAGCGCCAGGATTGTGCAATGGAGGGAGAATATTCAGAGACCGGACTGATCCGCTGGCTTCCCATGAGCATATTCTCTATGAACGCTAGAGATTTCCAGCTGAGGGAATACGTTACATTTGTAATCTGCTAGAGCCAGATATTGGCAGCGCCACCAAACGCAGCCGTGCGCTCACAGTAGCGCAAACGGTGTGCGTTTCTTTGCGTTTCTTTGCCGCGGGAACCTACATGCATTTAGTTGGTGATGCAGAAAATCTGAGCCAGAATACTGGAATAAAGGTTGTACTTTTCTTACTGAACTGCTGAATATGTTTGTAGTATTCCCTGGCCATCTGCCCACGCTTTAAATAAAAGAAGCGTTTTACTAAATCGCAGGTAACATAAATTAATAGTCCATTTTATTGATAATCAGTGTGACGTGGAATTTCATGTGAAATGTTGTAATATAATTCATAGATTCCCCAGGGTGATAGGGTACCTATTAAAGTGGCCGGTGAGAGTATATTGGTATCACAGATAATATTAAATCTTAAATTAATTTCACATAGATTTAGCAAAAAACTAAAGTGAATTTTATTTATCATCCATAATGGGACAGTCAGACCTACATAATGTTTAAATCTGCTGCATTAAGTTTAAAGTTTAAGCGCTCTAAAAGAGGGAGGGAGATTAATTAAGGTGTATTAAGTGGTGAAATAAATATAATTTACTGTGGCAAGAGACACTACAGAGGGCCCGGGCGGGGTTTGATCCCCAGGCTCCCGGGTGAAAGTCACGCATAATTGCCAGTCAGCCAAAGGAATATTCCCTGAACCACGTAGCCAGGACACGTGATCAATCGGAGGTCAGTGACAGGACCTCACACTGTCACATTACGAATTTACACGATCTGCAATTTTTTGCCAGCACTCCTCTCTGGCACCAACAGTATTGCTTTTGGCCGTAAAGATTTCTTTGAAATCCTCATAGCCCTGCATTATTAAAACCTGCTCCTCCTGACTGAAATATACGGAGCGCCATCTATCCATTTGATCCGGAAGAGGCGTCAAATGACGCGTCAAACGCCCCCTTTCGTGTGAACGCGCACAGAGCAGAAAGCAGAAAGCCGCGGTTAACAAAGATAGTTGATAACCACCGTCGTGGTACCAGTTATCTCTGATGGAGAGTTTCAGGTTTGTTAAGCCAGCTCACCCAAAGAAAGCCTGGCTGTGTTGAACTTGCTTCGAAGTATACCCCTCAGATGGAACATGGAGGAATGACAAGAAAGTTTTGTTGTTGTCCAGAATTATTATTTTTAAGAGAGAATTGTTAATATTGTTACCTGAGTTGCTACCTGAACTGTAAAGTTCATGTATTTTTCCTTTTATTTCTTTACACGTCAGTTTTTTGCATTTCGTGAAAGACCCAGAGGCGTTGAGGATATAAAGTAACGAAACATTTCATTTGTTTTATTCTCCTGTTCCTCTTGCAAACACAGGTTTGCAGCAGTGGGGGGTCACTGTGGTCGGTTCCGGGTCCAGACTCTCTATTATAGGTTCCTAGATGAAGAACCTATAACAGAGAGTCTAGCACCTTCACCCTCTTCCTCCTCAGCCATGCCTTTGTGCACAATGTGGTTTTGCATTGTTGTAATGAAAAAAAAAATGCATGCATGTTCTTGATGCTCTGAAAGTGAACTTTTCTGCCGTTGCAGAAATGTAAAGGACATTTTCCAGAAGCATTAACGCAACCTCAGTCAACCACATACGTCAATAAAAGGCTTCATTTCTGCACAGTGAAGTTTTAAATGGGGGTTTGTGAACGAAGCTCTGAGACCTTCTACCATCTTTCTCCTCCAGACATTCGCGGAGGCTGCTTTAATCATCATTATCATCGATTGACATCACCTGTAGTCTGCCCATCAGGCCAGATTGATTCCTACTAATGTGACCTGGCTGATGTCTGTCCCGACTCTTCAGGTTTGTCTCTGGACCACCAGACGTTGTCTACGGTGTCTCGTGTCCGTCTGTCGGAGAGAGAGGAGGAGAGTCTTTCCTGCTTCCTCCGGGCCTGTGACGCAGCTCTGTCCTACCTGCAGGAGCTCGATAAGGTGGGCTTTCACACATGGAGACGGGCGGGACAGTGCAACAACAAGCATTTGATGAATAGTGGCTACCCAAGTTCCACCAAAACGGTGTCCTCTAGGTGGCAGGAGCAGTTCGAAACCAATCGTTACCGTTGCATCTGGGCCTTTTGGATGATATGAAAACTTCTGGTTTAAAAAAAACAAAACAATGCAGAACTCCCACAGATTCAGAAGGAACTGATTCAGTACGAGGATGAGGACAAAACAGGGGAAGATCTGCAACGGGCTGAACCTCTTAAGAAATTCCAGGCTATGTTCTCGTCAGTTCAGCAAGAAAAAGATCAGCACTGACGGCTACATAAGTGGTGATCCTGTCTGCTTCGCCCGGAAGAAGCTACCGGAGCAGGAAGGTGCGTCTTTAAATCCCTGGCGGAGTGCGAGTTCTGCCCCATTAGATGTTATATTCGCGGGCCGTGGGTAGCTGAGCGTCACCAGATACGTGGACCTCAATAAAAGCAGATGTTTGGTCAGTTTGCTGGTCTGGAGCATTCACCTGTGTGTTAACACAATGCCAAAAGGGAGACGGTTGAGCAACGGTCTCAGAGACAGGGGTGTCAATTTTCTGCGGATCTGCGGATTTCCACGTTTTTTTTCCATCCTGGGGGTCATTTTTGAGATACGTGTAAATCCGGTTTAATATTTTCGGGGTGGGGAGGAAGTGCCCTCCCCGAACATGATGTGAATTCACGATTGCAATTGGTTGATTGAGACCAGGGCATACACCAATGGCGCCACCATGTGGTGGCTAGGGGTGGCTACAGCCACCACTGGATTACTCTGAGCCACCCTTTAGCCACCCCAAGGAGGCACATTGGATTTATGTAGATCTAGGAAATATATTTTAAACATAGGCTTCTATATTTTTAACAGAAATAGCAACAACAATAATATATATTAGTAAGAATAAGAATCAGACCATAACGGGATCCCTACACCCAATTTTACATGCAGTAGATCCATTGCTCCGTTCAGCTGCTTCTCAACATTCTCACTTTTTTTTCTCACTAGTACTTCCACTCTTGCCAAAAAAAATGTGATATATCGTGTTTTCGTTTCATCCTCTAACCTCTGTAGATTGAAAGCAATTCAGCAAAGTGGTTAGTTTTCCGCTTAGCGTGCTAACTTCATAGAGCAAGCAAAAGTCTCACTCATTCAGTATGCACATGTATAAAGTATATCCACGTATTTCCAGTCAAATAAATATACTCCACAAACACTGCAAACTCTGTATAACATACATACCCACAAAAGACCTTTTCAGAATTCGTTGTGTGTTTGCCATTGTACTGTCATAGTTGAATATATACAAGTTAATATAAGTAAAGTGATAATAAAATACTGTTTAAATATATAAATATAAAATATATAAAAGTAAAGTGTGGTATATATATATATATATATATATATATATATATATATATATATATCTCTACACACGTGGACAAATTTTGTTGTTGGTACCCCTCAGTTTAAAGAAGGAAAAACCCACAATTCTCACTGAAATCACTTGAAACTTACAAAAGTAACAATAAATAAAAATTTATTGAAAATCAATAATCAAAATCAGCCATCACTTTTGAATTGTTGATTAACATAATTATTTAAAAAAACAAACTAATGAAATAGGGCTGGACAAAAATGATGGTACCTCTATAAAAGATTGAAAACTATTTGACCAGAGTGACATGATTAACTCAGGTGTGTCCTTTAATTGACATCACAGGTGTTTCCAAACTCATAATCAGTCAGTCTGACTATTTAAAGGGAGACAAGTAGTCACTCTGCTGTTTGGTGAAAAGGTGTGTACCACACTGAACATGGACAACAGAAAGCGAAGGAGAGAATTGTCCCAGGACATCCGAAAAAAAATTATAGACAAACATCTTAAAGGTAAAGGCTATAAGACCATCTCTAAACAGCTTGAAGTTCCTGTGACAACAGTGGCTCATATTATTCAGAAGTTCAAGACCCACGGGACAGTAGCCAACCTCCCTGGACGCGGCCGCAAGAGGAAAATTGATGACAAATTGAAGAGACGGATCGTTCGAATTGTATCCAAAGAGCCCAGAACAACCTCCAAAGAAATTAAAGGTGAACTCCAAGGCCAAGGTACATCAGTGTCAGATCGCACCATTCGTCATTGTTTGAGCCAAAGTGGACTTCATGGGAGACGACACCACTGCTGAAAAAAATCATAAAAAAGCGAGACTGGAATTTGCAAAAATGCATGTTGACAAGCCACAAAGCTTCTGGGAGAATGTCCTTTGGATAGATGAGACCAAACTGGAGCTTTTTGGTAAGGCACATCAACTCTATGTTCATAGACTCAAAAACCACCCATACACAAATCTGATACATGGCTATATATGTACATATAGGTGACATATTTGCCAAAATATTTTATGATATATGTACATATATGTAATTGCAATATTTGATTTAAACTTATATTCTAAAATACATGTGCAAACATGTAGAACAGGTATTTGCTTTTGAAATATATTTTTTAAAATATATGGTAAAGTAAGTGGTCCAGATATTTGTATTTGACATATATTCCAAAATAATTGTTGGAATATGTAGTTTAGATATTTGTTCTTTACATATATGTCAGAATAAATGTGCAAATATGTAGTCTAGATATTTGTTTAGAACATATATTTCAGAATAAATGCTCAAACATTCAGTCTAGATATTTGTTTATGACATATATTCCAAAATAATTGTTAAAATTTGTTGACTAGATATTTTGATGGCTTATTTTTATATACAAGTCAAATACATATAATGAGCAATATATTGCTATTTCATATACCAACATTGATGCTATACTAATATATGTGACATATATGTTTGAAAAATATATGTGCTGAATATGCCATACATATATGTGCCACATATATTTTCCATATATAAAAGGGGCCATTTTTGTAATATTTTAAAAATATATGTTCCAAATATGTACCAATATATGTTCACATGTGAAAAGACATATATGTAGACCGATATTATATATGTTATTTAAATATATGGCCATATATCAGATTGTGTATGGGAAGCATACGAAGAAAAGAACACTGTCCCTACGGTGAAACATGGAGGAGGCTCAGTAATGTTTTGGGGCTGCTTTGCTGCATCTGGCACAGGGTGTCTTGAATGTGTGCAAGGTAAAATGAAATCTGAAGACTATCAAGGCATTCTGGAGAGAAATGTGCTGCCTAGTGTCAGAAAGCTTGGTCTCAGTCGCAGGTCATGGGTCTTCCAACAGGACAACGATCCAAAACACACAGCCAAAAACACCCAAGAATGCCTGAGAGAAAAGCGTTGGACTATTCTAAAGTGGCCTTCCATGAGCCCAGATCTGAATCCCATTGAACATCTGTGGAAGGAGCTGAAACATGCCATTTGGAGAAGACACCCATCAAACCTGAGACAACTGGAGCAGTTTGCTCATGAGGAGTGGGCCAAAATACCTGTTGACAGCTGCAGAACGCTCATTGACAAATACAGAAATCGTTTAATTGCAGTGATTGCCTCAAAAGGTTGTGCAACAAAATATTAAGTTATGGGTACCATCATTTTTGTCCAGCCCTATTTCATTAGTTTGTTTTTTTAAATAATTATGTTAATCAACAATTCAAAAGTGATGGCTGATTTTGATTATTTGATCTTCAATAAATTTTCATTTATTGTTACTTTTGTAAGTTTCAAGTGATTTCAGTGAGAATTGTGGGTTTTTCCTTCTTTAACTGAGGGGTACCAACAATTTTGTCCACGTGTGTGTATATATATATATATATTTTTTTTTTTTTTGGTTGGGTATGCCACCCTAAGAATTTGCCTTGCCACCCACTAGCCACCATCAGATTTTTTTTCTGCTGGCGCCACTGGCATACACACTGAGCACGTTAACAATCCAGCTGCTATCACAGCCAAATCAACGGTCAAAGTAGCCTGAAGCACATATTTTCTGATATTATTTCTCCCTTTCTTGTTTGGATGGATGATTATTAGCTTTAAATTCACAGGAGAGATGTTTATTCCTTATTGTACTTATTTATTGTCAGACAACGCGGATGAAATATACAGCGCTTCTCACCACTGGTGAATGTAGGTAGGAAACGTAAGCTCGTCCCCGGCGTGGACATCACTAGGTCCTGATACTCGTCCCGCTTAGCAACGTAACCTCCGAGTACACATGAATGAAGAACGTTGGTCTGACTGGAATAATGGAACAATCTGGTCCGATTGGTTCTGGACAGGATTTACTGACCGTCCAAGTCTCATTTAAATTGCCGATTTCTGAAGTGCTCAGTTTGCTTATTAGGGCAATTATATGATAATGAAATAATAAAAAAAAAAAAATCTCCCGACTCCGACCCCCCCCCCTCAAAATAGAAAACTCCTGGGATCTACGCGATTCACGTAGGTCACCCTTTTTGACTTCAAAACGGCGAATTTCGCCAAAAGGTGTCTGAAGTATTAGTTATTCAGTGTTTAGAACTTTTTGTGATTAAAAAAAAAAAATTAAGAAAAGCTAATGTTCAGAGTTATCATCAAAAAGTCATGTTGAATTTAACCTGCTATTTTCTCTAACTGCTTACTAAAGTTTTGGATCCATGTATCTTGTTGTCAGTAATGTTTTACTGTTGAAGTTCACGAGTTACTGAATCACTAGTCATTCTGAATTTTTGCCTTTAATAGGCAACTTAATTGTTTCATAACAACTGCTTTTATTTTTGATATCCAACCTCAGCCTTATGCTCAGTGTATTGTCACATTAGCAGGAATAATTCAACTTTGTGCCATTTTTATCTTTTATTTTCTGTTGAGGGAAAGCTTTATTAAATAAGTAAATAAATAATTTATTAAATATGATGTTGAATCTGATTATGTGGCATTCAAAGTAACAATACTCGATGCTTCCCAAATACACAATGCTGTGCTTAGAATGCCTCCTAAAGCACCCTGAGAGTGATCAAAATTTTCTCGGGTCACGTAACAGGACAAAGTACAGCAGCAAATCTACATCGAAACGGTCGAAAAATAAAGGCGTGGAGGTTTTGGAACGGCCTGGTCAAAGTACGGAGAGAGAACGTCCAGAAGCCCCGGTGAACTGGAACAACCTTGAGAAGAAAATGGGCCAAAATTCTTCCACAGTGATGTGAGATTTATGAAGTCATACAGGAAATGAGAACTTCAGGTTGTCGCTGCCAAAGGTAGCTCTAGAAGCTACATGACTGTCATCTGTCCACATGCTAATGTCATCTGTTGTGCATACTGGAGCAACAGAAAGAATAACGCACGTTTGACCATCAGGCGTTAATTTTTCAGGCGGTAACAACACCTCACGCCAAGACGTTCAAAGCCAGTATCCTTTCTTCACCTGTCGATGTCGACCTGGGCTACTTCCTGCAGGCGGCGCTCCAGAGCGCGTACCTTTGTCTGCTGCAAAGGGGGTGAGTATATGATCCATATATCAAATCAAATCAAATCAAACTTTATTTATACAACGCTTTTCATGCCCTCAGGCAACACAAAGTGCTTTACATAAAAAAAAAAAAAAATAAAAAAAAAATAAAGATAAAAATTAAAAACATTAAAACAAAATAAAAGCCGTCACACACCCCAAAGTCACAAAGCCATCCTCCCATTACCCCCCTCCCCCCCCCCCCCCCCATGCACCCCAACAAAACAAAACTCCCTCTTTTTTTTTTTTTTTTTTTTGTCTCTTAAAAAAAAAAATGTAAGTGTCCCCGGCACATTTTCAGTTTGCCTTCACTAGTTCCTCTGAGCTTTTCGCCACTTGACCACAGTCCAGGGAAGATGCATTTGCAATTTTTGGCCAGCAGGTGTCAGTGTTGCTCTTTCTTTTCCCGTTTGAATACCCTGAAACTCCTGTCAGTAAAACCAAAAAAACAGACATGCAATCACAATTTTTAGATTTTTCATGAATCTGCTCTACTTTAAAGGGGAAAAAAATCACAGCTTATTAATTATTTTTTAACAAAGTACAGTAGTTGAATGAGCATCTTCTTTCCTGGTCTCATAAGACCACAAAGTCCAGACTAGTCTGAGGAGAAGTTGTCCCACCCTAACACCTACAGGCCCGGTACGGGACACTCCAGGACATCTTCCGATGTTCTCTGTCGTGATCCCGACAGGTTAGAGGTCATTTGAGGTCACCTGCTCAGTATCAGGCGGGTGTCCTGGTGTTGTGGTGCATGAGTGAGTGGTACGAACGGTGCATCATCTACTCTCCTCCCAGCTGTATCGCTTGTCTGTCAGCCTCCTCTTCTATGCACGTATTTATTTTTATCTAATGCTCACAATCAATGCATCATGCTGATATGCGCCCACTGTGTGCGTATGTGTGTGTGTGTATATTAGTCATCTTGCGCAGGGTGCTCACCAGTTGCGTCGAGTGCTCAGGGTTGTGGAGTCACGAGGGTCTCAGAGCTTCAGGAAGGTGAGCCACTCACACACACATACATGCACACACACACACACATACACACAAAACTTCCCAACAGCAGTCTGTTTTAGGGTTGAGTATTGGTAAAGACCTCGCAATATGATATCTATCATGATACGTGGGTCAAAATACGATATTATCAGGATATCGCGATATATTGCGATATTCTACCCAGTTAATATCAAAATTAAAAGTAGAGATGAAAAATCAAGTTGCTGTATATGTACATCAGATCATTCAGAGGACAAATTGAGTCAAAACTATTTGCTTCATAACAACCTATTTATTGTTTATTATTAGTGTTTTTGAAAAAAATCGAGAAAATCAATATTAGGAGCTGAAAAATCGATATCATATTTGGCGGCCGAAAATCGCGATATATTGCCAAATCGATTTCTTTTTCACACCCCTATTCTGTTTATGTATTGACTATCACAGCGGCAGGAAAAGAAGGACGTGAACCTCTGCTTTAATTTGCCACAAAACATGATCTGATCTTCATCTAAGAACCCGTAATAGAGAAACAGACGATGCTTAAGCCGATAACGCAGAAGTAATAATAATAATAATAATTCCTCGTGTTTATTGACAACATACGTGAAATGTTCAGTAAACGGACCCTTAAGAGTTGGAAGCTGGTCCCAACTTTTACTCAGCTTCAGATGTTGAACCCCGACATTAAATTTGGACACTTAAATAAAGCTAGCACAAATCATGATGCTCCCTCCGCCGTGCTTCACCACTGGGATTAGGGGTGAGTATTGGCAAGGATCTCGCAATCTGATATGTATCATGATACTTGGGTAACGATACGATATTATCACAATATCGTGATAATATCGAGATATTCTACCCACTTAATATCAAAATTAAAAGTAGAGATGAAAAATCAAGTTTCTGTATATGTTCATCAGATGATATTGATCATTCAGAGGACAAACTATTTGCTTCAAAACAACCTATTTATAGTTTATTATTAGTGTTTTTGCACTTTTAAGTAACCACAACATACTGACAATATTGACATTAGGAGCTGAAAAATAGATATTAGATCTCTTGCCACTTCGTGGTTTGAGTAACGCGGTTTTAGTGCTTTGCGAAATTTTTTCAGAAATATATTATAATAAAAAATTAAGAAATAATCGCTGAAATTCTGCGAAAATCCACCCCACAGGAGATGAGAGGCTGCAGCTGCCAGCGAAGCATCAAACAATGACTAGGGCTGGGCAAAATTTAAATTTTTAATTGCGATTAATTGCATTATTTCCCTGATTGATCACGATTAATCGCATTGTATTACGCAAAATGTGCAATAACTTATCTCAGGTATAGTAATTACTACCAACATATCCCTTGTAAATAAAGTCAGAGTTATTATTTATTATTATTTATTATATAATCTCTATTGTGGTTATTGTTTGTTTTTGTTATTGTTTTTATCTTTTTTTATTCTTGTCCTTTTTCTTTTTTATTGCTATTTCCATTGCTGCTGTATTTTTCTTGTGGGACAAATAAAGGAATATCTTATCTTATCTTAAAATCAAATAATGTATTCAAAAGTAGTCTAAAGGTCACTTTTATTTAAATGTTCTGCTGCCATATGAACTAAAGTGTCATAACATTTGTTGTTCAAACACTTTTAACAACAGCACTTGTCAGTAACACATATTTAGTGTAAATCTTATCTTAAAAAATGTAAAATTAAATAAAGCTTAACCACTGCCAGGGCATTAATGTCATCCTGTTTTCTGAACTGTCCTTGCCTCCTAGTGTGCAGCCATGAAGCTCGCACAGGTGCTGCTGAGCTCCGTGAGCGAGGACAGCTACTGGCCCCCGCTGGGCCCCCCACCTTCAGTCTGGCTGCACAGAGAGGGAGCCGCCGCCTCCAAAGACGCCATGTACCCCACCGTTAAACCGCCGCAGCGCTACGGCACCGACAGGTGAGTGTCATCTCCGTCTCCCCGCGGTTTCACGGACCGCTTTAATCCGGTCGCACCTCTCATCGAGCCTCTTCAGCCGTCGGCCCACCGAGTGCGACTTCTTCAACATTTAAGAGGATTAGCGACTCCCGTGATGGGGTTTTGTTACCTCACTGCATCGGGTACCAGTCACTGGGTTTCAGTTTTATTTATGTGAGTTTAACTTCCAGGTCATCTTAACTAATTGTGCGAGAATAACTTGAAAGGTCCCATATTATGCTTTTCCTGTAGCTTAGCGCAGTGGTTCTCAACAGGTGGGTTGCGACCCAAAAGTGGGTCGTGGGCCTTTGCCTGTGGAAGGAAATGCTAAAAAAAACAAACAAACAAACAAAAAAAAAAAAACTGGGTGTCATTCATACTCCTCAACAGTAGATGGCGATAATGTCCTGTAATGCGAGTTGACACCCGCCTGTTTGCACCATAGAAGAAGACCTGCAAAGTTTGTTTCCATATGTTGAGCAGGTGAAACACAGATACAACGAAAAATATATAAGATATGGATTTTCTCATCTTGATATATATATATATATATATATATATATATATATATAATATATATATATATGTTATAGCCTTATGATTAATACTTGAATAAGTGAATAGATCAATTTTATTAGGAAACTTTAGTTATAGTCAGTGAGTGGTTCAGCAAACTATACATATTTGAGTTATTTTTGAAACCATGCTCAGTGGTTGCGATTTTTAATTTCATGTTTGTGCATGTTAAGTCTGTTAAAAAAGGCTGAAGTTACTGAAGTGAAGTGTTTTGGATTTAATTAAAATGCAGCTAATTGAGCATCAAACGGAATATTTCCCACTTGAAGTCATTTTGGTTGGTTCATTGAGAGTGGCCATTTAGAGCCAGTTTAGAACACTGTTTAGAGGCTCATACTTGTCAACACTGCAGATCCATATTCCTCCATGTGGTCAGAATACTACATAGAGTGGCTTTAATGCAGCCTAACAAGTAGGACTGTAGAGATACACTAATCTCACGATATGATACGATACACGATATTCGGTTTACAATACGATATATATCGATATTCATCTTACAATACATTTACGTCATTTTCCGAATGATTTTAAAGGGACAAAGTGATTTTGGTGACATCTTGTGAGTGTTCCAATGACTTTGTTTGAATTAATTGAACTGAAAGCATCAATTACACATTATATGGCTGACAGGCAGCTTGTAAATGCTGGACAAAATGAATTAAAGATGTGCTGAGAAAAATAGTTTTATTTATTTAAACAGTACAAATGTTGCTTGCAAGCTTTTAAAGGTGGGACACGGGGGTTTTGGAAGAAGCTTAGAATATCGATACCTGCAGCTGAAAAATCGTTACTCTCTGGGGAAATAAAATATATAGAGTCATGGAAAAATATATATCGCAGTAATACGATCTATAAAAATCGACATCAGCGCTACTAACGAGTTATAATGAAACATCCATAATTGGGTTTGAGGCCTTTTTGTGAGTAATGCAGGCAGGTGACACCTGTGAACTCAGTTCTACAGTGGGAAGCAGCATTAATCACGTTTTATATAACATATCAGCGTAATGTGGTAAAAATATAGTACGGTATGATAACAGGACACATAAGCCCCTTTCCCGCTCCTGAAGAGGTGAAGTGGATGATCGGATCGCCAAACTGGATCCTTTTGTTGCTCCGTTTCTACATTTCGCTCGTTGCAGGGATGCCGTGCCGGTTCCCCGGGCTCTGTGAGCCATGCTTAGTCACCGCCACATGACTAATCCTGCCCACACTATCATAAATGAAGATCTGAATCCGTGTCTGAGATTAGGAGGGATGGAGCCGGAGCGCTCGCCCTGAGGAACGCCTGAGCGTCAGTGTGGTTTGAGGCTTTTGTCATCGCCTCATTGTTCTGAAAAGTCCTTCGCGGTCTCCGGTGAATGTGACATGGAGCCGGAAGGAGGGCAGAGAAATGGAGAAAGACTGGGAGAACTGGCTGGAAGACGCGTTTGAATGAGTGTGTGCGTGAGTGTGCGGGACACCTGAGACGGCGCCGTGCACTGATACGTGCAGAGCCGATGGTGTATTGTTACGGCCCCACAGGTGAGACAGAAACTCGACCCTCCTGCCGATCCACCTGAGTGTGAGAGTGCTGGATAAAACTTCCTGTTTTGTTTTGTACCATTTCCTGTCTTCTGTCTTCTGCGTCCTTGCAGCTGCTTCTGTCCGCAGGACGTGGTGGAGGAGGCCGTGTTGCTGTTGCTCATCACCGAGTCCATGGTGAGACGCACAAACTCTTCCAACGCATTTACTGTAGACCTCCTCGGTGTTCTTCACGCCCCTCTTCTTCCTCATCCTCCTCTTCATCAAAACAGGCCAGCGGCGAAGCGGAGATCAGCCGCCTGCCGGACCAGGCCGAGGCCCGCCAGACCAGCCTGCAGGACGCCACCTCCGTCTACGACCTGCTCACCATCGGCATGGCCAGGAGGGGGCAGTATGGCATGCTGTCTGAGGTGTCCTGGCACACACACACACACACACACACACACACACACACACACATGTTCAGAGTGTGAGGAGATGTACAAATGACAGCTTATGCCTTTATAATGAATGAAACTTTAATGAGCGCTTGAACTCAGCTCCTCTTCATCCTTCTGCACCGTCTTTTATTCTGACTTCTCCAGCTTTAAGATTCCTCCCCTGTTTTGCCATCTTTGTTTTACGAGCTCGGTTACCCAGACCCCCCCCCCCCCCCCCCCAGTATGACCTCTACCCAGATGTGGGAAGCTGGAGAGGTGGAGACCTGCAGAGGTTGTTTCTCGAATTAGCTTTGTCTGACTGACGCTCGGATAGCATCAGTCATTTTCGTAAAGATCCTCCTCCACCAGATGATTGATCTGCTGATCAGGCCGGCACGAGCATTTATTTGACATCAAATGTCAGCCTGTCAGCGGCATCCCCTCTTTGATGTCATGAATATGATCCGCGGTGATTGATTTTATTTTACACTTCACGTCGCATTAATAAAGCCATGAGAGGCACGCGCTGATGTCCTTGATATCAAAGGCTTATGTCTTTATATAATTAAAACTCCGGGACTTTCCGGATGCCTTGCCATCAATGTCAGAAGACCTTCCCTGGAAAATGTTAACGTTTTGAATAAAAAGTCTAATTCCAAGACTACAAAGAATGCAGAAGCACTTCAGCTCCTCGCAGTGATCAAAGCGATCTTCACTATCAGGATACTTGAAAGTTAAAATCAAGAGTGCTGCTGTGTGTTCAGATATTTACGTTAATCTGTAAAATTAACTGTAACATTACAGCTAAGAACTTCCTTATAACTAATTTTCTGCACAGAAAGTTGGAATCACTCTGTTCGCAGATGAAGCAATCGATCAAGAATAAATCACATTGTCACGATAATTTTAATGAGAAGAGGTAAAAAAAAAAAGTTTCATGGTCACCAATGTGTTTTACATGTATCTGTCTTTACGTTTTAGATCAATACCCAAAGCCCAGGTATCGGAATTGTTATCTGAAAGACAAAAATTGTATCAGAACTAGGGCTGTCAGAGTTAACGCGCTAATAATGTGCTAATAACGTGATAATAAAGTGTAATAACACAATAGTGGTGTTAAACAGAATTTGCGTTAACACGTTATTAATGTGTAATTAACGCGTTATTAATGCGTTAACCCTGACAGCCCTAGTTCTGATACCATTTTTGTCTTTCAGACAACGCGTTAACGCGTCATTAACGTTAGCGTTAATTAATAACGCGTTAACGCAAATTCTGTTTAACACCAGTATTTTTTAACGCAAGATTAACGCACACACGTGTCTGTAAATATGACCCAATGAGTTTAGCTCTTGCATTTAAAGGCTTATAAGGTTATTTGTATTTATTTGTATTTGTATTTATTGTCGCTGTGAATTGAGTTACCACCGCAGGGCGCTTGTAAAGTTAGTTTCACATCCGACATTCACTAGTTTTTTTTTCTCTTTAAACTTTATTAGCGTCGTATGAAAACGGCACTGATTTCATCCAGATTGGTATCATTTTGTAGATATATGTGTGCCAGACATTTCACAGGTGTCATCAACCCTCCAAGCTCAGTGAGAATGTCCTTCTGAGTATCTCGCTGCTGCCGTGGAGCTTAGGGACCGTCAGTAAATTACTGCAGTCAAGCAGCAGCCGCGACAAAATACCCAAAGAAGCTGATGAATTAAGCCCCCAAAAAGGACGGCAGCATTGGTGGACTTCCGGTTTTCAAAGTAAAGGCTTAAAAAAAAAAAAAAAGCAGATCCCTGTGACCCTGTATAGGACAAAACGGGTATAGAGGATGGATGGATGGCTGGATAAACAGAACTTTAAAAAAAATTATTTGAGCGATTAATCGCAATTAACTGCGAGTTAACTATAAAAATCTTTCGATTAATTGCGATAAAGAAAATTTAATTCGACTGACCGCCCTAATCGGAACATCTACGAAGACATCCCACAGCTCTATCTAAAGAATTCAAAGCAGTATTATCATCTCTTTTATAATTTAGTCAATATCTGAGTCCAGTGAACTCCATATTGGATGAACCTGGACGCCGTCAATCCAATATCTTTGATTCTGCAGTGACACATGCTGCCGCCGGTAGCTCTCATAGACGCCATGATAAGAACTGGACAAACCACCTGTGACATCACCCCTAGGTTTCTAAAGGGGGCTTTTGAAAGCCTCCTTTTCCCCTCGTTCTGTGCTGCAAAAATGGTTGAATGAGCAGGACGGGAGTCCGACTGGAACACGGCCGCCTGGACGCCAGATATGTTAGCTTGACTGGCCTTGTTTATGCTCAGCTAAGATGCTATTTAATATTACTTTTCAACAACGATGTACTTGTGCAGCTCCTTTCTAGTCCGGGAGCCACTCCAGGCACTTTTACAACACAAAGCAGCTTTCATTTATCAGATCGATCTTTACGTTGGACAAAATGATTCCTACAATAGTTCCTTAAATGAAATTAGATTATAGTTAATGGGCAGGATTTAGTATTACCAGTTCGCCTAAACAGAATGTTTCTGGACTGTGGAGGGAAACCCGAGTATCCAGAAGAAACCCAAGCAGACACTTCAGGTTCATTTTATGAAATCTGTCCAACAACAACCTCAGTTCAGATGTTGACAATAAAGCATGTGCTTCCAGTGTTGCTCGGCCCGCAGTCGGACGAGCTCATGCAAGTCGCAAGCCGATTGGTCCCAGCAGTCCTCTGCTACTTTTGGATGTTATTGGTCAGTGGTCCGTCTAGTCAACTAGTAGGGTCCTGAAATGATCCGACTGTTTTGCTTCATCGAACCTTTCCAGGCCAACCCAGAAACCAGTCGGCCTCTTAATAATGACCTAAGCTCGGTGCTAAGTAGCTAAAGTGATGACAACTAGCCAGTGGCTATACCCGCTGTCAATCAAAGGAGCACGCTCCCATTATGCATTAATTTGTTGCTTTGTATAATTTTACCCAATTAAGTACCTGAAAAGTTCCCACAATGCAGTTGTCGTAAAAATTGCAAATCTAGCTATGGAGACTAGGCATGCCACGATTCACTCAGCTCACGATACAATTCATATCACGATACAACTGGAATCACGATTCGAATCATGTACAACAAATTATTTTAAAGGCAAATTACTGATTTTTTTTAGTTTTATTGTTATTTCTCTTACACAAATCCAGCCTTTTCCTTTTGAACAATACTGTAGTGTTTTTTCTTAAGCTCTTTGATACAGTAGATTAGAACTAGCAGCAAACGACAAAAAATTGTATCAGTTCTTCTTTTTCCTTCTTTTTTACAATACTTTTTTCCCCTATCCTCTTTATACCTGCATAGCAAATGACTGGAAAGTGGAAACTGTTTTATCAACTCTGATATCTGTCAAATCCTGTTTTTATTTTTTTTCTTTTCTTTTAGCCCTCTTTTTAATAATTCAGTACAGTATCAAGATTTTTTTTCTTTAGTACATAACAAGTCAACTCTAGTTTCATTTTAAACTTAGGCATTAAACAAACATAACTAAGCTGGTTTTTTCTTACACTCTTTCCAAATCAATACTGCATCAGAGAATGATTTTTTTTTCACTCCTGGGGTAGATAAGCCAGGAACAAACTAAGGCATTAATATTTTTTAATGAACAAAAATTAAATACCAATTTTACCAATTTACCTCGCTTTCAAGTTACACCCCCGCCACAACTCTCTTTTCTCTCGCCCGTCTCTGCTCGCTGGTTGTTTGTTTGTAATCTGCATAGACTCGTGCGGACCCGCCTTCCTGTAGTAGCTGGAGCGCCGCATATAGACCTTTTCGACTTAAAAATTGTGGACATGCGCCCCCTAGTGGCCCAGACATAACTGGAGTGTGCGGTGCTCCACCAACTAACCCAAACACAGCAGCGTGGAGCATCTGTTACTGATAACGCAGACATGTCTTGGATTGATGATGTTAGGCAGTGGCCTCCAGTTACAGATGAAGGTAGTTTATCGCTGTTTTTAATGTTTGGTTATGGAAATAGCATGATCTATTCCCATAACCAAACACTAAAAACTGTGGGAATACGTGAAAAATGCAACGCTGGCTATAACTAACGTCAACAAGCCGTAAAGATTATGCTACTGTAACGTTAACGCTAGCGGTAAATTAGGCTATGTGTTAATGTTATATTTAATTTATTTTAGCATTCTCCTAAGTCATTCATTCATTTATTGTTTTATAGTCTTACGTGCAGGAAAGGCTTGTGTATTTCACATACTTTCTTCTTCCATTGTTGAATTTTCACGCCATTGTTGGCACAGTTTATGACGGAACATGTATTCCTACTCGACCGACTCGACATTATAAAAATATATATTTGTAGAAAGAGAAAAACACTGGTTAATCTGCGAGCCGGTGAAAGTGTCGCTCTGTAGCACAAACACAGTACACCAATGGCAGACGGTGTACTTCCGGGGGGCTGGCCCGAAAAGGTCTATATTGATGTTGAACAAGAACGTAGTTTAACTCGAGTCCGCCCTCTGCTGGCCTGGAGGCCTCATCGCAATTCATAGCTTAATTAAATTGATTCAAATCGTATTAAAAGAAAATCAATTCATGCATAACGGAGACCCAAACAGTTTTTTGTTTGTTTGTTCGTTTTTTAACCAGGCTGTAAATGTTTATTTCTGCTGTAAAACTGGACATTTTAACGTGGACCTCACCAGCCAGAAGTCCAGATGTCGCTCCGTCAGGATAATTAGTGTCCGGAGGGAACTGATTTGCTCTCTGATACTTCAGATAACTTCAGATAAACTTCTGAATTTGTTTATTTGACAGAATGACGGAAGCAGATTTTTGTTATTTTGTTTCCCCGCGCTGGACCTCACCTCCCTGTAATTCTAATATATAAAAATAAAATCTACGAACAGATTACCGAAACGCTCCAAACTCTGTTGAACGACAGACTTTAACGCTGTTGTCTATTGACGCCCCCAGATGACAGGATGTCCCGTTGTTTTAAGTTTTAAGTACAGTCCACTTCAGTTTCCCGAATTACAGTTTGGCCGAACCCCAGCTGGAGCTCCACACATTAACCCCCCGGGGTTAAACGGGGATTTGTCGTGGATTGGAGCCTCATTTAGCTGCGTTAACAAGGGTTGCATTAGCACAGACAGTTTCAGCGTCACATGGCTTCGCCATGAAACATGAAAGTTCATCCACATGTCCGTTCAGTTCAGATCCAGAAGCTCAACGGGACAAACATCAGTTATCAGAACCTCCTTATTTAATTAGATCCCAGATAATATCTCTGTCTGGATGCCACATGATCAGGAGCCTTCAGGAGCACATTATTTAATCATCATATCAGCCAGACCTTTTCCCGGTTCGGCTCGCTTCTGCATGACTGACGGCACCTGACGGAGCGGCGGCCCACGCGGATCTGAAACGGCACCGAGTGGGCGGCGACCGGCGACTGACGAGCGTTTTTCCCCCCGAGCCGCAAAGATGCGACCGGAGAAATGACCCCCCCCCCCGTCGAGGAGCAAAATGCATCAGACAGGTTCACGGGCACACGCTCTCCCACTCGTGCGAAGTTGCATAACCGATGACATGTCTGTGTGTGTGTCTGTGTGTGTGTGTGTGTGTGTGTGTGTGTGTGTCTCCACGCAGTGTCTGGAGCGCGCCATGAAGTTCTCGTCCAACGAGTTTCACCTCTGGCACCAGCTGGGCCTGTCACTCATGGCGGCCGGGAAGGTGAGCTCATTTCTCTGAATATATCGGCACCGGAGCCTCTCACGCACACACATGCACACACATGCACACGCACGCATGTCCACACGTGCAACGAATAGCCTCACACAGATATGGACTGTACCAAAAAAATCAAATAAAGGTCAATTATCTACCCTTTTTTAAAATTTTAATCACATATATTTTATATATGGACTGTGCTGTGATGTCAGAGCGCCCGATAACTATCTCTCTCTCAGCCCCCACAGCGTGCATGTGTACGTGCACACCTGTGTGTGACAGAAACATTGATCTGGGTTGCAGGATGAAGTGACACTGCAGATCAATGGAGAAGTCTAGAAATAGTCTGCTCCCTAGAAGGAGAGGGGGGCCGCCTCGGTGTCGTCACGTCCGCTTTCTATTTAGGACTGTGTGTGCGTGCACGTGCGCGTGTGTGTGGTCCATTAATGATTGACCTACATGTTGTTAAGTGACTGTGTGCCTAAATGAGTCTATTAGAGCTGTGTCAGGACAGCTGATGTGCATTTAGCACCGTCCACGTCATCTGTGGCTGCATGATAATGGATCGCTGTGTGTGCGTGAATCACAATTTGTTACTGACATTTCTGTCCTCGTGTGTGTGTGTGTGTGTGTGTGTGTGTGTGTTTCAGTGGGTTGGTGCTGTGTCTGTGTTCAAAGAGTGTGCCAGGATGAGACCAGAGGACCCTTCGTTGCCCCTGTTGGCTGCTAAAATCTGCATCGGTCAGCTGCACTGGGTGAATAATACGCACGGATCATCCACCTACACCTAAACGTTGCGCACGTGACATGCACACATCTCGACTAAAACACACACATGCAGCAGAGGTTTGTAACCAGAGGCAGTTACATGGATTAATCATGGGCCAGTTGTTATAATTATATTTTATTCTAAGTATCTTTTATTCTGTTAGGCTCTGCTTGTAATTTTTTTCGCTGTGCGTTTCATTAGTGGGGATGACTGCCAGGCCGCAGCTTCTCAACCCATAATCCCGAGCTCACGGTGACAATAATTCAAGCTATTTTTAAGCAGTTAAAAGCATGTACTAATTTAAATGCATCACACCAAACAAATGGAAAAAAGTTCTCAGCTCCCCGAGCTGATGTACAGTGATCCCTCGCCAATTCGCGCTTCAAGTTCCGTGATTTTAGTTATTCGCGGATTTTTCAGGAATATATAATATAATAAAAAAATCAAGAAAAAAATGGATGTTGTGCACGTTCTCTCACAGTGAAGAAATGTTGTGAGCCAGCCTGGCCTCTTTAAGGTGGCCTTATGAGTAATGGTGTGGCCTTATGGGTAATGTAGTGTGTGTGTCGTGGGACGGCAGAACAAAAATGGGCTTAGGTGAAAAGTGGAGTGAGCATCAACAGCAGCCCAGCGTGTATAGATTTACATTCTCATTAACTCCTCCAGGATGGCACATCAATACGTGCCATTGCCAGAAGGTTTGCTGTGTCTCCCAGCATAATCTCAAGAGCATGGAGGAGATTCCAGGAGACAGGCAGTTACTCCAGGAGAGCTGGACCGGACCGTAGAAGGTCTACAACCCATCAGCAGGACCGCTATCTGCTCCTTTGTGCAAGGAGGAGCAGGAGGAGCACTGCCATAGCCCTACAAGATGACCTCCAGCAGGCCACTGGTGTGAATGTCTCTGACCAAACAATCAGCAGACTTCATGAGGGTGGCCTGAGGGCCCGACGTCCTCTAGTGGGCCCTTTGCTCACTGCCCGGCACCGTGGAGCTCGATTGGCATTTGCCACAGAACACCAGAATTGGCAAGTCCGCCACTGGCGCCCTGTGCTTTTCACAGATGAGAGCAGGTTCACTAGGGTTGCCAACCGTCCCTTGAAAAATGGAACCCTCCCCTATTTATAAACTAAAGTACAAGTCTATAAATAGGGGAGGGTTCCGTTTTTCAAGGGACGGTTGGCAACCCTAAGGTTCACCCTGAGCACATGTGACAGATGTGAAAGGGTCTGGAGAAGCCGTGGAGAACGTTATGCTGCCTGTAACATCGTTCAGCATGACCAGTTTGGTGGTGGGTCAGTGATGGTCTGGTCCATATCCATGGAGGGACCACAGACCTGTACAGGCTGGACAACGGCACCCTGACTGCCATTAGGTATCGGGATGAAATCCTTGCACCCATTGTCAGACCCTATGCTGGTGCAGTGGGTTCCTGGGTTCCTCCTGGTGCACGACAATGCCCGGCCTCATGTGGCGAGAGTACGCAGGCAGTTCCTGGAGGATGAAGGAATTGATCCCATTGATTGGCCCCCACGCTCGCCTGACCTAAATCCAATAGAAACCTCTTGGACATTATGTTTCGATCCATCCGACGGCGCCAGGTTGCACCTCAGACTGTCCAGGAGCTCAGTGATGCCCTGGTCCAGATCTGGGAGGAGATACCCCAGGACGCCATCCGTCGTCTCATTAGGAGCCCCGACGTTGTCAGGCATGCATACAAGCACGTGGGGGGCCATACAAATGACTGAACACCATTTTGAGTTGCTGCAATGAAATTTCAGCTAAATGGACTAGCCTGCCGCATCATTTTTTCACTGTAATTTCTGGGGTGTCTTTGAATTCAGCCCTCTGTAGGTTGATAATCATCAACAAACAGCAGGATTTTTTTTTCCCATTGAGATCTGATGTGTTTTCAAAGTGTTCCTTTAAATTTTTTTGAGCAGTGTATATTTTAAACACATTATTGAGGCTCGGGGAGCTCCGGCTCCAGTTCGCGGACTTTGATTTACGCGGGGGGGGGGGGGGGGGGGGGGGGGGGGGGGCGCCGGTCCCTTCATTATCACCTTCAGGACCAGGACCCCTCCGGGCCGGTCCTAGAGCCGGTCGCAGCAGTCCGTTAGGCCATGTCCGCTTAAAACATGGACGGATATGGTCTGTCTGGTCCTCATTCACAGCTTAGAAGTCAAGTTCCCTGCAGGAGCTTCAGTGATGACGGCTTCAGCGTGGACTTCTGGATATAAGAGTTGACTTTTGGTTCAGGTTGAATCATGCAGCTCAGTTCAAAGACCCATTGTTCTCATAGCGTCGATGCCGTAGTTCGTTTATGTAACCCAGAGCTCAACAAGTGAAATATTCAGAGCGGTGTGAAGTCGTCTCATCAACTTCTGTCTCGGCTCGTCAGTGCAGTTTTTATGAAGGTGGGAAAACACTGTTTTATGTGACAGCTCTGCATACAGTATTTATTTTGTTGATTTTTTCTCCTTTTCTCTCTCAATCCTCCGCTATCATTTGATTTTTCTTTTTTTTTTGTTCCTTCCTGTTTTCATCAGAGAATACCACCAGCACCTCAGGAGTTATAGAAGA
The DNA here is from genome assembly GCA_018398805.1 of Hirundichthys speculiger. NCBI lineage: Eukaryota > Metazoa > Chordata > Actinopteri > Beloniformes > Exocoetidae > Hirundichthys > Hirundichthys speculiger. The sequence continues at coordinate 38,864 of JAGFBZ010002525.1, forward strand.
CACGCAGAGCTTTTTTTTTACTGCTGATTCAAGGACAGATTCTAGTTTTTACTCTCATATGTTGAAGGCGACAGCGGAATTAGATGAGCCACCACCTGGAGGGGGGGGTTAGCTTCCTGTTGCTCTTTTAGGCTTTTAGGCTTCGCGTCATCCTTCCAGGTTCTTGTCTTGACCTCCGCAGTTGCTGTTAACGAACATTACTAAGTCACTTTTTGGAAAGTGGGCATTACAAGCTGGAAGTGTTTGCTTTTTATAGCCTTCCTGGGCTCTGTGGGCATCTGTTCTGTATATTTTCAGATCCTCAGTTGTCAGAGGGAGCCAACAGTTGAGTCATACCAGAAGAGACTTTAACCACCGAGCCTTTGAATATGCCACAAGTAATGTTGGAAAAATGGCTGATTTCTCAGTGCAGTCATATGCAAGTATCATCTCTTTTAATCCTCTATTTTTTGTGTGTGAGAAAGAACAAGAACTCTCAGACAATCATCATCTAGTTAAGCAAAAAAGGGGGCGTGGTCAGGTGCTGCCAATCATCAGACCTGGATGAACTGATCATCTGCAAAAGTAGATACTTTGGTAGTTCGCCTGTCTTGACCGTTCTGGTGTGTGTGTGTGTGTGTGTGTAACACAATGCCAAGAGGAAAAGACATAAGCGTTGGTCTTAGAGAAGCGATTGTTGTCACGCATCAAATCTGGTGAGAGTTACAAAATCATTTCCAAGCAATGTGATTAATTCCCAGTCTTGGCAGGAGTGGACGTCCCAGTAAATTTACTCTGGGGTCAGACATCAAAGAAATTCAAAACACCCAAAAAGCTGCGTGTCAGACCTTTGAAGTCTCTCTGAGCATGTTGAATGTCAAAGTCTGCGACAGTACAACTAGAAAAAGACTGAACAAGTACGGTTTGTTTGGACGGGTCCGACAAGAACAAGACCTCTGGAACAATGTTCCCGTGGAACACAAACACCTCAAACCTATGTTCAAGCACGGTGGTGGAGGTGTCATGACTGGGAGCTGCTCTGCAGATTCAGCACCTGGACACCTGGACACCTGGACTTCTCTGTATACCGGAGCGTTCTAGTTACAGATGTGAGGACATCTGCTTGGAACAAAGATCTGAATTGCACCAACACATCTACATCAGAATAGGTTTTGGGATGACTCGGTGTCCGTCCAGACCTGGACCCGACTGAACCGCTGTCGCCAGTCTTCAGCAGAGCTGTGAACAAGCACATTTATTAGCTTGTTAAAATGTAAATGAATAATAAATGTGTTATTTATCGTGTTTGCCCAACAATAAGGCTCAGTTTGATCAGATGATGAGGGGTTACTAGCTTTTACACATGACAGTAGAGCTGTAGCGATACACTAATCTCGCGATACGATACACGATATTTGGCTCGCGATACGATATATATCGATATTCATCTTACAATACATTTACATCATTTTCTGAAAGATTTTAAAGGGACAAAGTGATTTTGATGACATCTTGTGAGTGTTCCAATGACTTTGTTTGAATTAACTGAATTGAAAGCATCAATTACACATTATATGTCTGACAGGCAGCTTGCAAATGCTGGACAAAATGAATAAAATATGTGTTGAGAAAAATAGTTTAATTTATTTAACCAGTGCAAATTGTTGCTTGCAAGCTTTTAAAGGTGGGACACGGGGGTTTTGAAAGAAGCTTAGAATATTGATACCCGCGGCTGAAAAATCAATACTCTCTGGGTAAATAAAAATATCGATATATATCGCAGAATCGATAAAATCGCTCAGCTCTACATGACAGAAGTAAATGCAATTACGTCTTTCCTCTTCAAAACAGAATAACTATAGCGGCGGTAAAGATCTGTTCTTCAGCTGGAACTGAGCGCGCTCCGTTAAAGTGCAGGCGGTGCACACTTGGTGCAGCGCAGCGCGGCATCAGTTTGAGTCTCCAGCTGTTAGCGATCTGGGCCGGAGGGACAAAGTAACAACAGCGGTATTTAGCGTGGAGGCAGAGGGAGAACGGCTGAGAGATTAGAAAAGAGGAGCTCGCGGACGAATGGAGGGGGCACATCTGTCAGCGGCTGGAGATCATGGCGGGCCAGAGACACTAAGAAGCTTACAGTTTTAATCACAATAAGACACTATGGTCGTGGTGCAGTGTGGCTTTACATAAATGGGCCACCGTTATCCACCATCAACTCCACCGGACAGTCTGGACTGTAATCTATCCAGCTACATTTGGCGTTTTTTAGCCCGTCAGCTCACACGGCTGACGAAAACCCTCACGATAGCGTCGCGGCGTGGCCACAGAGAGATGAGAAGATCCTCTGGAGACCAGGACATCAGTGACCTGAGACTCGGGTCGAGCATCGTCTGGATTTTAACGATTCTGATTCCGATTCCGATTCTCTGTTTCGGTTCCTGTTCAAAACGATTCTCGATTTCGATTCTTTGATGTGTAGGTCAACAGATCGTGACTTATCTAATAGTAGAAAAAAAACTGAGAAGGGAAGGAGCCTTTTCACCACATAGGCTGTTACTTTTCTGTGGCACTCGTGTGTTTGCTCCACTGTCATTTTACCCCTCAGACAACGTGAATGTGGTGTCACGTTGTTTGTTCGGTTTGGGAAAGAGAATAAAACTGTCCCTCCAAACGTTCTGGACACCTCGAGTCACTGTTGCAGGTCCCCACCAGCAATATTCCACCATGACGTTATTATAGTATAGACCTTTTCGGGCCAGCCCCCCCGGAAGTACCCCGTCCGCCATTGGCGTACTGTGTTTGTGCTACAGAGCGACACTTTCACCGGCTCGCAGATTAACCAGTGTTTTTCTCTTTCTACAAATATATATTTTTATAATGTCGAGTCGGTCGAGTGGGAATACATGTTCCGTCATAAACTGTGCCAACAATGGCGTGAAAATTCAACAATGGAAGAAGAAAGTATGCGAAATACACAAGCCTTTACTGCACGAAAACTGCCTTGTTTGCAGAACAAGAAGTTAGGAAGACGTGGGTGAAAAATATCAACAGAAAGGACTTTAAAATAAAGAAAATAAATAAATAAAATCCAGCGAGGATGAACTGGACACCTCCATGTAATAAACCTCGGGTCCCCGAGCGAGCCTATCCGATTTCGGCCACTTATCCTGAATGCCTATAAAACAATAAATGAATGAATGAATGAATTAGGTGAATGATAAAATAAATTAAATATAACATTTACTCATAGCCTAATTTACCGCTAGCATTAACGTTACAGTAGCATAATCTTTATGGCTTGTTGACGTTAGTTATAGCCAGCGTTGCATTTTTCACGTATTCCCACAGTTTTTAGTGTTTGGTTATGGGAATAGATCATGTTATTTCCATAACCAATCATTAAAAACAGCGATAAACTACCTTCATCTGTAACTGGAGGCCACTGCCTAACATCATCAATCCAAGACGTGTCTGCGTTATCCGTAACAGATGCTCCACGCTGCTGTGTTTGGGTTACTTAGGTGGAGCACCGCACACTCCAGTTATGTCTGGGCCACTAGGGGGCGCATGTCCACAATTTTTAAGTTGAAAAGGTGTATAATATTAACACTGATGATAGGCATCAGAAAAATAGCGAATTAATGCAGTCATTAACGGAGGAGGAGCAAGTTTGTCCGACCTAGCAACGGTAACTAGGAAGGTGGCGGCGCTTACTGAAAGGTCAATTAAATACGGTACACTCGTTTTATTTTTCTGATGCCATGCAGGCGAGGTGTTTTGCCATATTAGTCGTGCACCCTCCTTTGGCAGTAACACGCTTTCCTCAGTTGTTGCGCTGCGCCAGCTAGCCGTCATTTCCCGGACTGAAATGCAGCCAAACTCGAGAGCGGCGTCTCTTGGGATCCATGTTGTGGCGAGAGAAGTCCCGTGACGTCGAAACTAGTGCAGTAAATCAAAACAAAAAAAAACAAAAAAATTGCGCGGACAAAAATCTTCTCAACGATTCCAGAACCGGACGTTAGGAACCGATTCCTACTTGGAGTCGTTTTTTTGGTGCCACGCTGACGTGAGGTTTTCTCTCAGCGGCAGTGATATGTTCTTCTTTCACACCGTTCAGTGGAGGAGAGAAAAAAAAAAACCTATAATCCTCCTAAGATGTGCATGGATGGGCCGTGCATTTAAATCGCTGGCTATTGTGTGCAGGCTTTAAGCTCGCAGGGATTGGATTCAGAAGAAAAGCGGCAGGGAGCCAGTGGAGGAGGTGAAGGGGAGGGTTGGCCCTCATGCCCACCCGTCCACCTGCCCTCCCACCACCAGCCTACCCCACATGGAGCTCGGTTTACCTTCAGCGCCTGAAGTCTGTGTGTGTAGGTGTGTGTGTGTGTGTGTGTGTGTGTGTGTGTGTGTGTAAGAGGACGTTTCCTTCAGCAAACTCTCCTCGTCCTTCAGCCGACTGTCGTCTCAGTCATCACCGCTTGATCCTCTGCTGCACCGTCTTCTGCTCGGCTCTGGAAGTGTGGAAAAAGTTTCAGATTATTCTTGTCGATCCCCGTCAGCCTGACTCAGTCAGAGTCATAAAGAACTTTACTGAGCTGCTGCTGGTGGTGGGATTCATCGAATCAGTCTGGTGTTACGTAAGGAAACGGAGAGAAAGATTAGCAACCCCACGTTTAGTTCCGTGTTTCTACCTGTGAAACGTAATGAAAAATCATCTGATTGAAGTCAGTATTAGGCAAATACAACAAGGTTTTATTCATTTAACAAATATGAAGCTGAAAATAAAAATGGGTTATCATTTGTGGCAGTGATTCCCAAAGTGTGGGCCGCGGCCCCCTGGTGGGCCGTCGCGGTACTGCAGGTGGTCCGTTAAAATGTGTTTATAATTACTGTAAAATATTAAAGACATGATTTAAAAACATTAATAAGTAACAAAACAAACCAGTAAAGTGTTATTCTACTGTCATCTTAACTTAATATGACATAAGATAAGATAAGATAAGATAATCCTTTATTTGTCCCACAATGGGGAAATTTACATCGTTACAGCAGCAAGAATAGCAATAAAAAAAGAGAAAAGGACAACAATAAAATAGGATAAAACAATAATAAAAACAAACTATAACTACAATAGAGAATATATAATAAATAATAAATAATAACTCTGACTTTATTTACAAGGATATGTTGGTAGTGATTACTACACCTGAGATAGTTATTGCACGTTAATGAGTATGAGACAACTGTCACCTTATTTGTTGAGCCCTTACATTGATGTCAGAACATAGCTTCTAGTCCTGAATGTTGATCACAGTTGTGATTAAAGGTTTCGGTGGGCCGTGGAGATTTTTCACATTTAAAATTGGGCCTTGGTGTTCTGAAGTTTGGGAACGGCTGCTTTGGGGAATTCTAAGTACCTGCCTGTTACTTTCACAAGGTTCAGGATTTAAGAGGGTTCATCGTAACCAGATCATCAGACCCTGATGAACTGATCTGATGAATGCTTTACGGACCTCTTGATGTTTCACCAGTTTGCTGGTCTGGTTGCATCCAAGTGTGTGTTAACACAATGCCAAGAGGGAAAGACATAAGCACACAAGTCCGGTTAGTGTCACCATACTGTTTCTAAACAGGTCTGGAGAGAAAACTCTCGAGACAGATGCCGGTCTTCCCAGGAGAGGACTTTCCAGCAAGTTTGCTCCAAGGTCAGACTGCACAATGCTTAGAGAAACACATAAAAGCCCACGAGCAGCGTCTCAGACCCTGCTGACCTCACTGTAAATGTTAAAAGCACTGATAAAGCAACTGGAAGAAGACTGTGCGGTTTGGAAAGCTCTTCTTTCTAAAAAATAAGTATGTAAGCATCATTGAGCTCCACAAAACTGCATCTGAACAATCCACAAGACCTCTGGAACAACGTTGAGACCAAAGTGAAGCTGTTTGATCCTTATGACCAGCATCATGTTTGACAAAAACCCAAAACACAGCTTCTCATCACGAACATCAGCTGTCAAGCACGGCGGTGGGAGGGTGATGATCTGGAGTCGTTTTGCAGCTACAGGACCTGGACACCTCCCCGTCACGGAGTCGCCCGTGAACTCCTCTGTGGGCCGGAGGGGTCCACCCGCCCCACAGCTGAAGATGGGTCAGAGTTGGCTCATGCAGCGAGACGGTGATCTGAAGCACACTAGCAAACTTACTTTGGGATGACCGACAAAAGCATCAAAGCAACGTTGTAAAGAAGAACTTCTCCACAGCAACGTGAGACTGACACAGAAACAACTGCTGAAGGAGGATCTGCAAGCTTCTGAACCACAAAGATACTTATAGGGTCCGATCTTCTGCCAGATCTGCTAAAGCCGCTAATAAGGGATAGCGGGTAGCGCAAAGAACGCAATCTTCCACTTTGTTAAACCCGCTATCCCACCTGCGCTACCCGCTACATTATGCATAGGAGTGGTTAGGGCGTTCCACCTGTTAAACCAATCAGTGCGTCAGCAGCCATTGCCTTTAAGAGCAGGTTGAGCTACCCGCTAACCGCTACGGAGCGTCTTTACATCCAGATCAGCACAGCTCGTCTGGGACTCTGCTGTAGAGCTTCCTCCTCTTCCTTCCTCCTCCTCCTCTGCACTGATATATACATATAAATATTTTTACACAGACAATTCCTATCGGCTACCTGAAAGTCCCAGATAGTTGGCGCGCTCCCAGTAAATGCTCTGGTCATTTATGGTTTAACTGGCGAGCAAGCCGTTAAAGACGATCTCGGCTATTTTCTCAGCGGGTCAACTGAGGCCAAATCACGCTTTTTTATACAAAAGTTAATTTGAGAGGTGGAGCCGTTTGTGCATGTGACCAGGTGGACGCGCATTGATGCTACTTGGATGTGCTCTCGTACGCGCCGACATGCGAGTTGCAGGTAGCGGGTGGTCTGACCACCTGCTACCTGCAACCCTGAACCCGCAATCACAAGATATAGAGTTTGCGGAAAGGGCAAAAGACACGCCCACTCCCACACCTACAATGTGAGTAAGGGAGTCGGCATAACGGGTAGCGGGATTAGGGAGCACCCAGGGAGGTTTCTAAACCCGCAATTTGCGGGTAGCGGCTAGCAGGAAGTGTACGATCGGGGCCTTAGTATTTCGCCGTGCGGTTTCTGTCCTCATTTACTCAAAAAGAAAAAACAAAAGGAAACAGAGGAGGGTACAAGCTTTTGAACGTGGCTCTTAGTTTGTGTTTCTGCGTGTTTGCGTCCAGTACAAGGAAGCAGAGGTTCTGTCCCAGACCGTGCTGTCTATGGGGGAGGAAGCAGGTGACTTCCTGCCCAGGGCCTACCTGGCTCTGGGGCTCTGCTTCAGTCTTCAGGCCTCTGAGGGTAAGGACACGTACACCTGCACCGTCCTCTACATGACCAAATCAGAAGATTTACATCTTAAAGAGGATGCGTTTTCTCCCCAAACTTGTTAGTCTGACTTCACAGTAATTCCTGATGCACATCGATTTCTTTCATATATAAATGAACTAAACTTGATCTTGTTTTTTTCTGCAGTTACTCTGAAAGAAGAGAGGAATGAACTCAACAAAAAAGCGCTGCAGACTTTGAACAAGTACGTCACAGATCCTTAAAGCTACATCACTGTAAAAAAATGATTAGACCACCCTTGTTTTCTTCAGTTTCTTGTTCATTTTAATGCCTGGTACAACTAAAGGTACATTTGTTTGGACAAACATAACGATAACCACAAAGATTGCTCATAAGAGTTTTATTTAAGAGCTGATATCTTACCATTTTCCATGGTTTTCTTGATTATAACCTAAATCACTTAAGTTTTTACATCAATAGCTATGGCGTTGTACTGCCAAAAACACTGCTTTTATGCATTCAGTGTTTTCTTTTCTGTCTGTTTTAGTCACATGATGACGTTTAGTGGTACCAGGTATTAAAATGAACAAGAAAGTGAAGAAAAAAGGGTGGTCTAATAATTTTTTCCATGACTGTATGTTAACTCATGCTAACCTTGGACCAGGTGAGTTTTTAAGTGTTTTCCAGGGTTTCACATCTTCAAAGTCTTGCTTGAGTCGTACTGCGCTCCTACGACCTCGTTCACTGGGCGTTTCACATCTTGGCGTTTGGACAGAATCAAAGATGTTGAATACCGGTGCAGATCTTTAGTTTCGTCTCTTTGGTGGCCTTACGGTCTCATCAGCCAGTTGAGGTGTTGTTTGTCGTGGTGGTGTTAGTAGCCGGTGGTTCTAACCTACCTGGTGTCCAGAACAAACCTCCCATCCACCACCAGATACGACTGTGAGCTCTAACGTCACAGTCAGCTGGTAAATCCTGTTAACATGCAAAAACTAGCTACTTTTAAAGTTGATAAAACTGCTGTTTTCTGTGCACTTGTTTAATTTCTTTGTCTGCTGCGCCTGCCAGAAGAAATCCTGGATTCTGGATCACTTTTAAATTTTCGATAACATTGCGGTCAATGGGGCAGATAATTTTGTTTCTCAATATCACCGTTAATTATTGCCCAAAACTCATGAAATTTCACTCAGGGATTGACAATGGGAACCTCTATCAAATTTCAAAGGCTGATCCGGATCTGATCCGGATCTGATCCAGAACGTGGATTTTATCGCAATCTGTAAATCGCTATATGGGGGAATTGTTGCGCCTGGTGGAGGTCTGCGCTCTCCGAGTGCTTTTCTAGTTTCTGATGTTCTGATGCATCACTTGGCTTAAATAAAACACTCTGAATTGCTTCAGTTTGAAATGTGCTCCACAGAAGCCTTGCCTACATCCACAAATGAACAAAAACCCATAAATTCGTGAATAAATTGAACAAATTTGCGCAGATCTCTCGCCGCACAAAAACCCGGGAAGCTGCAGTCGGCAGGAACGAAGATTTTCAACATGATTTTCAACCTGTTTTACTTGCGCTCACGTGTATGTGAACATTATTTTTATGGTATGAAATAACCTAATAACTGTTGTTTCATACTATCTTGTCTATAGCATCATACCGAGCGAATCATATGCTGGAAATAACGCATATTTCTATGTCCTGGACTGAAATATACTTTAATATTCCAGTTGGAGGGTGTTTATTTGTTACATACTGCTGTTTTCATGAGGTTAATTCCAGAAATAGTATATTTATTTATAAACCAGACAGTTTTTACTTGGTATGATCAGCAGCGTTGCAGCCGTTGTGACCAGAAAACGTTTTTTGGAGATAATCTCGTCTTGGAAGGTTCAGGTTTTTATAGGAACCATGCAGCATCTAGAGGTTGATATCTTTGGGTTGAACCACCAGAGAGACAACATAGTTACAGATAGAGATCCCTCATGCAGATGTGAACTATGTTGAGCCGGTAAGTTGGTTACAACCAAGTACCGGCAACGTTCCTGAAGACGCTGAATGAGAGGAAGTTTGAGACGTATATCGCCCACCTATAACCAGATGCCCTGTTGGTGTATTTATTAACTTGACCACAGGATGAGATGGAAGCCACTGATGTCCAGACAAGGAAGCTCTTTATAATGCACAGAGAATCTATGAAGTTTCCTGAGACTGGACACGAAGCAGAACGGAGGGATGCTATCGTCAAAGCCACCACGTATGAGACGGGCGTGACATACCTGGAAAGCACCATCACCAAGTAGCTGGAATAGCTCTCAGCACATGTGTCCAACCTGTCGGCCAAATCCGGTCCCCCACCTCATTTTATCTGACTCATGAGAGCATGTAAAGATAATTAACGGTTTAAGAGACATCCACAGACCACAACTACATATCCCACAATTCAGGATGATTTTCGCTACCTGTGCCATGTCGGCATCTGCTCGCTGAATTGAGAGAATTTCAAATGAAGCCATTTGCAACAACAATTTTATGGTTGTGTGATGGATTACAATGAAAATGTCCAAGAAACAGAGGCTTAATCAAGGATGACAAGGATGAGATAAGAAGTGTCTGAAAGAAGCCAGAATGTCTTCTTTGTCGTCTTTCTTTGACACCAAAGGAGGAGCTAAGAATGCTAATGTTGGCATAAAGAAAAGGTCCAAGAGTTAAAAAGCAGCCTGAGTGATTTCATAAACGTTTCAATAAAAGGTGATGCAGCGGTGAAAGCAGCTTTGACCTCTTAAGGTCACCTTGTCAAGAGATGCCAACGCAGACTGAGTCCAGGAACCAGTGGGAAATCTGACAGCACACCTGGTCGAGAAAGCAACCCATCACCACCCCTTGGATGGTACCCGTGATGCTGGACCCAGCGTCCTACAGGAGCGTCTGCGTCAAACATGGGTTGGAGGTCTCTAAGTCAATAATGCGAGATTCCTCCAGGAGAGGAGCAAACATCCTGTGGGATTTCCAAACCCAGACTGATAAACTGGTGACGGCTAACCAACCAGGCAGTGTGGCACAACGGATTTAAACATGACAGAAGTTAAAACAGGACAGGTGAAAACCCCAATGGAGCGTTTTTGTCTCCCAGGTACAGACGGCTGGAACGGTTATGCCGATTATAACTGATTATTAAAACATCTTATTCTATCAAAACAAAAAAAAAGGAAATCCCCCACAAACTTTTCATAATAGGTGCTCTAACTGTTAACCACACATTCAAGGTGAGGCTTGTCAATAAATGTCATAAACCTAATCTTTATTAACATCTTAAATCCTGATTTTGTCAGAAAAGACTAAAAAACACCAGCAGTGAGACATTTAAAGACAAGACAATTAAAGAGACGCGACAGTGAGGGTGTGTTGTGTGCTGGGTTGGGAAGTGTGGGGGGGGGGGTGTTGTGTTGTGGATTGTGTTGTGACAGCGAACAAACTTAAAAGATGATATGTAGAAAGCAGAGAAAACTACTAACAAGAAAAAAACTGGATGAATTCATGTAAACATTATGGATTGATTGTGTTGATAGAAAAGGGGGGGGGGGGGGTGTAAAACATAAATGTCTATAAGCTAGAACTGTAAGTAGACTTCTGAATCTACATTTATACATTACTTATTACAAGGGCTAATCGCGATTAATCGCATGATTTCCCTGATTAATCACGATTAATCACATTGTATACACAAAATCAAATAATGAATTCAAAAGTAGTGTAAAGGCCAATTTTATTTAAATATATGAAGTAAAGTGCCATAACATTTGTTGTTCAATCACTTTTAACATCAGCACTCTGGATTTCTGTTTGTTGGAATATTTCACTAAACATTAACCTTGTTGTCATTTGTGTCTTTAAAGTTTGATGATATGCTTTTTGTACGACGCTTTATCCAGGGAGGTTGGAACTACAAGCCAAAAAATTTAAAATGACATTGAAAATACGAATTTCTCTTGGCTTGTACATAAGCAGTGAACATCTCATTTTACCCTCAGTGACATCAGGGTTTATGACACATTCAGTAAATCATAAAAAAGTCTTCAGTTCTTGCACAGTAACGTATCCTGACACTCCTTCCTCCTCAGAGCTCATTCATTGGATCCTCAGGATGCTCAGATCTCCATGTACCTGGCTCTGCAGCTGGCGCTCGTGCGCCAGGTAAGAGATAATGAATGAGGATCAGCTGCAAATATTTCTTAATTAAAAAAAAAAAAAAACACATCAGAGGCTTTATTTTATGAAGACGGCTGCGTGTCTTTCAGGTATCGGCAGCCATGGAGCCCCTGCAGGCAGCTTTATCTCTCCACGAGGACGACTTGCACTCCCTCCACCTGCTGACCCTGCTGCTGAGCGCCCAGAAGCATCACCGTCACGCCCTGGACACGCTGAGCCTGGCCCTCAGCCAGCACCCCGACAACTTCAAGTAAAGCCCACTGCAGCAACCCGCTCACACACGAAACGGGAAAATGTTGGCGTTAAGTGTTGGTGAAGTCGATCGATTGGTGTTCCTGTGAAAAACTTTGGGTGATACTTTGATACGAGTTTGAGTGTTTGTGAGGAAGACCGGCTGCAGTGAGGACCTGTCCGAACACCAGCCCTCTCTCTGGGGATTGGGTGTCTCATCTAAACTATGTTGGAGGCCAATTACGCACACACACACACACACACACACACACACTGAGCGCCTTATTTAGATGTGCCAGAGTGGAAGTCTGCAATGCGGTACCGATGTTCCTCACACACCCTTACCCTTTCAGCACAGCCACTCCGACCCCAGCAGACTGTATTTGTGACAGAAGTGGCAGGTTGTAATTCATTAAGCCGCCCAGCTGCTGCGCAAACTCGATTAAAACAAATTAACGACAAACTCTGAATTTTAAACTCTTGTCATTTCTGGAGGGGCAGGGATTAAGTTACTTCCAAGGACACGTTACAGATCCAAGTCCTCAAACTGTCACCTTGAGTTGAGTCAAGCCGTGGATCCATTTACCCCACGGTCAGACCGTTCAGTGCTTAGAGGAATGCTAATTCACTTCAATTTTTCTCCGAAGGGAGATTACTTGATCATCCAAATATAACACAAATACATGGATAAACAGATTTTAAAGTCCATGTTTACACAATTAAAAGAAGACCACCAGGTCAGAATGATCTGTTTGGGGATTTGTCAGGGGAAAGCTTCTCCTGCCTAAAAAGAACATGGAAACACGACTGAAGTTCACAAAACTGCGTCTGAACCACACGACTGCAGAAGAACTGGACAAACCGGGTTGTGATGTCACCCGCAGGTTTTCCGGAGAGTGCTTTTCAAGCCTCTTTCCCCTTTAGTACAGTACCACGTTGCAAATGTCCAAAACTAGCAAACGAACAAAACTTATTTCAGTCACGATGAGCTATTTTAGCTCATCTTGGTTTATGCTAACTGACTTTACGTTCTATTCAATCTGATGAAATATGTGTTGCGAGATGGCGTCTGAAACGAGTGCTGCCAGACCTGAAACGGGAAGCACCACTTCGGACTGTCGTTGCCCGGACGACGCCTGGCATGGACGCTTCTCGCTGCTGCTCCGGGACTCACTGGTCATCATTATGGAGATATACTGGTTCTAACGGCTGTTAACTGTTTTAACGGATGTTAGCGGCTGTTATCTAGAGTTAGCACTCGGACGACGGGACCTGGCATGAAAAGGAGCGCTGGATGCTAGCAGCTCCCCTAGTACACCAGATTTTTCCTGTACTGAAACTTGAATTTCCCCCTTGGGGAATTAATAAAGTATTTTTTAATTTAAATTTGAATTTTGAAATTGACCTGTCGGCCTGTTACTCACGGGGCCGGACGACCTCAAGTGTTGAAACAACGTCAAAGATGAGTGCTCCCGTGGCTGAAACAAGGACAAGCAGAGCCCTGTTGGGACCACCGGCCGTTCAAACTGCCGCTCGCAGGGTCGGACCCACTGCAGTTGAGCAGGCTTGCTGGAGTTGTGGGCCTGAAATGTCCGCTGTGGCTACCAACTCCTTCAGCCGAGCCACATCGGAGGAGTTGTGGCAGGGGCAGCGAACACTTGCTACATTTGCAACGGCACCTGAACCTCCCTGAACTGTTGTTCCGGTGGTGACATCAGAAGTGAATGCTGCGTTTAGCCGACGCACAGTTAGAACAATCTGCCTGCTTTGTACCTAATCTTTAGCCAGTCACGGTAGTTTGCTAGGAGAGTTAACACCACGACAAAATGTTTTGCCCTGATGATGCTCAGCTAGGGCTCTATTCACAGCTCAGAAGTCAAGATTGAGGTGAATAGCTCAGCTAATGACCGCTAGCCGCTGGCTATGCCTGCCACCGGTTAAAAGACTACGACCCTCCCATATCTCCCATATAGATATGTGAAATCTATCCGTTTTTCCAAATAAGGCTGTAAATATGTTTATTTCTGCAGCAAAGTTGGTACATTTGAACATAAAGGTAGATAAAAATCAACTCACGTTTGGATCCAGCCCCTAGTGGTCAGTAGAAGAACTGCAAATTTAACCCAATTCCTTGTTGTATAAAATTAGCAGGTGCGGTGCAGCCCATTGGATCTAAACATAGGTGTAATTTATGGGGGGGATGTGTGGGTTGGAACCTAACCATTAATTTAAACCAGCCACCACAACCCCCCCAATATCATATCATAATTATTTAAAATGAATGTTAGGTATTATAAACATGACAATGTGGTAGATTTTCTCAATGGCAGTAAAAAAGAAAAAAAAGTGACATTGATCTGCCCCCCCTCCTTCTCCCGCGATGAGATTTGGTTTCGCCCACCACGGATCTGAGGTTCCCTCTTTCGTTATGTTTCGGAAGTATCCGCGGTGGTACGAGGCGAGCTGAAGGGAAAGAGAGAGGAGCTTTAGTGTTCTTATAGAAGGTCACGTTCAACCACGACACAAAAAAGGCAGAACCATGTTGCTGTTGGCCACATACATTAAGATAAGTTGGACCTCTTAGAGGGAAAGTCAGTGTGCAAACAGTTTATTCCTGTTTCACAGAGGCGTAAGCAAACTTTTGGTGCTTTTGGTGCTGGTGGGCAATGAGATAAAACACACATCAGTAAAGCAAAGAATGCAAAATATAAAATGTAGTTAGCAAGTTCAAAAAAATATACAATCCTAATGGATTTTAAGGTGTGTTGTATTGTAAAGTTGAGGTTTATGGTTAAAACATTTGATACTTACTAACCCTAACCCATCAGTCTAACACCTAAAGGTGGGTTGAATCTGGGTCATGTGACAAGACAATGACCCCAAACACACCAGCAAACCCAAATTAAAATGGCTGACAAATAAGAGTCAAGGTTTTGAGTGGCCTCCTCATACTCCAGACCTCAAACCAGTTAAAATAAATTCCGCGGTGGGACCTTACGAGAGCTGTGCATGAACAAATAACCAAAGACCTCGATGACCTGACGCAACATTGTCGAGAAGAATTGACCGAAATCCCTCCACAACGATGTGAGACTGACAAAGTCATACAGGAAATCAATATTTTAAGTTACTCCTGGGGGGTTCATGGGGGTTCTTGGCGTTGTTCATATTCTTTTTCTTTTTTTTGGCATATTTTTTGTTAACTGAGCGTGCAAACCCAATTAAAGAATGTCGTGAGTCCAAGTCGTACCAATCATGACTCTGAAGCATGCACTAGAATATAATCGGTCGTTACAGACACCGGCAGCATCAACTTCCGAGGCCAATTATTTCAACAACAACACGAAAGCCCGTTGCATCATCTTTCTGATGTGCTTTCTCCGTATTTCAAAGCTCTGTGAAGCATTTCATAGCGCGGCCATTTGGGGTCAGTGTTGGCCTCCACGGTCCCGCCGCAGACAGATGGGCTGCATTCACGGATCAGGAGGGAGAGGAAATGCAGAAAAAACAGGAAAATTGGTGAAATAACGAAGGACATGAGAGGCTGACAGGAAGAAGAAAACACGGCTCGGGTGGGCGGATGCTTTTGTAATTACAGAAGCTTTGCTGATCGGCGCTGTATGTACAGCTGGGCGATGACATCTTCTTTGATGTCTGGATGCATAATCGCGCGCTGAGAAACACACACTCACACCACCTCCATAGAGACACTTGACTGCTTTGACCCATTTAAGAGCTCTTTTCCAGGCTCAGCCAATCACATCGCTTCCTGCGCCAGGAATCCCCATCGCCCCGGTAACCATGGGGTCATATGGGTAAAGCGTGCAGCATCATATGTTGTTTCGGAGCTGCTGTTCTGGAAAGACGTGTTGACTCAGAGAGAAATGAGGAAGGGGGTTTCAGAAAATCTTTGTAATCTGAGCCTGGTGAATTAAACATCTGAGTTTGAGTTATTTTTGGCTGGAAGTCGTTTTTTCGCAGCGGCGTGCTGGAAACACTGTCGCCTAGTAGGCGACCTGTCCAGGTTTGTCCCTGGTTCTCGTACCCAAATACAGCCGGGATTAGCTGTGAACAAGATGAAGCAGGTATGGAAATGGATGAATGTTAATTAGGTCTAGCATTACCTTAAAGATGTATTCATGCACGGCGCTCTACTTTCTTGCCAGTTAAACTCATTTTAAATGAAGCAAAAGTGAGAGAATCTTCTCCACAGGCATGACGGCCTTAACACAAGCTATTCACACGTACTGAAACGTACCGAAACGTACTGGTTTAATCGTGATGAGATTCTATGTTACTAATTAAAGCAGGATGAAGGAATTTTCTCCACCTTAAAACAACGGCTTCAATTTCATTCAAACAAATATTTGTTTGCTTCTACGAAGCGTCTTCCTGGTTGAACAACGTTTACGGTTCCCTGTCACACATCAGTAACGATGAAACTAGCTCACATCACATCAGGGGCGTCTAAGACGCTCAAGAGGGAAGGAGAAATCAAAAGTAAATTTTCGACAGTGTCATATAAGCGGCTTACCCTCCCTGCCTATAGGTGGAGCTAAAGGGCTAAAAACAGCAAATGTCCTTTGTGCTGATTTAAGAAAATATACGAAGTTGCTCGTTTTTGAAACCACATGCAATGCAACCAGTTTGTGCTTATTTTAACAAAATGTAGTACATATAGGCCCCGTCGTACACTTCCCCTTACCCGTTAACACTAGCCGCTATACCTGCAAATTGCGGGAATAGGAACCTCCGCTAACTACTAATGCAATCTTCCACTCGCTAAAGCCATTTCCCATTATGCCGACTCCCTTACTCACTTGTGGCAAGTGAGTGTGGCAGTGGGCGTGTCTTTTGCCATCTCTGCAAACTCAGTATCTTACAATCGCTGGTTTAGGGTTGCGGGTAGCGAGTGGTCAGACCGCCCACTACCGCATGTCGGCGTGTACAAGAGCGCGTCCAAATGACATCAATGTGCGTCCATCTGGTCACATGTGGATGTCCACAAATGGCTCCACCTCTGGAATTAACTCTTGTATAAAAAGCGTGATTTGGCCTCAGTTGAACCGCTGAGAAAATAGCAGAGATCTTCTTAAACCAGCTTGCTCTCCAGTTAAACCATAGACGACCAGAGCGTGTTTACTGGGAGGACACCAACTATCTGGGACTTTCAGGTAGCCAATAGGAATTGTCTGTGTAAAAATATTTATATGTATATATCAGTGCAGAGGAGGAGGAGGAAGCTGCGCATAAGAGCTGCTCCAATCTGGATGAAAAGACGCTCCGTAGCGGTTAGCGGGTAGCGCAACCTGCTCTTAAAGGCAATGGCTGCTGACGCACTGATTGGTTTAACAGGTGGAATGCTGTAACCACTCCTATACATAATGTAGCGGGTAGCGCAGGTGGGATAGCAGGTCTAGCAAGAGTGGAAGATTGCGTTCTTTGTGGGGGAACGCCCCTCCCGTTACACGCTATCCCTTAATAGCGGCTTTAGCAGATCTGGCGGAAGATTTGGCCCTTGGTTGCCCGGACGATGCCTGGCATGGAGGCTACTCGCTGCTGCTCCGCGGGACTTGTCCCTGTGATGCTGGACGCTGGACGCTGGACACTGGACGCTCCAGTTTGTGCCCGGTGTGCGGTGATTTTGCGGTTCGGGTGTCGACGTGCTGTCTGCGGGTGCGGACCGGTCCTCTTGCGGCTGGTGGAGACGTACCGCCGCGGACATGGACGGTGTCGCTGGGGGCCGGTTCGGGGAAGCTAATCCTGAACTGCTACCCGCGGACAAGGAAAGGAGGCAACCACCGCCACTGGATCCGGGCTGCGGCGTCGACTGAACCGGGACGGGAGCCCCCCGACGTGGCAGCGGCGGCATGCTGCCCCGATCCAGCAGTCTGCACGCAGGAACTTGGTCTTCCCAGGAGAGACAGTTTGGTTCATCGGTGTTTCCTCCTCTGACCTGGAGATATCTCACTTAATTCACCATTGTGGAGATATACTGGTTCTTTACGGCTGTTAACAGTTTTAAAGGATGTTAACTGGAGTTAACACTCGGACCACAGAACCGGGACATGAAGAAGGAGTGCTGGACGCCGGCAGCTCCTCAAGTACACCAGACTGCAGCATCCGATGTACTTGAAACTTGAATTTCCCCCTTGGGGGATCAATAAAGTATATTTGATTTGATTTGATTTGATTTAAAATCCCTTTGGGAATTAATTGAGGACATTTAAATTGACCTTCCTAACGAAGACTGGGTGGATGGATTGTATGCTGTTTGCAGACAGTTGTGTGAGAAAAATACCCAGTTGTAACACAATCGACCAGTCTTTCTTGCATACTGCATCCCAAAATGCAATGCGTCACCACAGTGGTTAGCAGTAACACTCAATACGATCATACACGGTTCTTCCACTTTCCAAGACCAGAAACTGACCACATGCTTTGCTTGGGGACCTGCAGTAATTAGCACATTAGCATGGGCTAATCAGATCCTGCTTTTTTCCCCACTGAAATTTACTGACATAAATTCCCACGTTTGTCATTAAAGGCCTTGTGTTTTGTTAAAGAATCAACATTTACTTAAGATAAACTTCGAATCATGATATGAATCTACGCCTTGATGACACAGTCGGGGGGGTGTCTGATCAAACACTCAACACCTGGACTTCGGTGACAGCGCGTCACATTTGGACAGAAAATGTAAACAGAACGGTAACTGAAAGAAAGTCTCTTACTTGCTGCTACGCGTGTCATCCATCCCATCGTCACTCTCCTGCTGGTCCGCTCAGGTTTTTGACCCCTTAAAATATCGCTATATCCGCTGTAGCTGCTATAATTACGCCAACCCCAAATCATCACGCCTCCACCGCCGTGCTCGACAGTGAATATAAAGTGTTTAACATGAGTGCAGAACACTGCGTAAATAATTACTCCACAACACAAACAGTATGCTTTTCAACTTCAGCTTCAATGAGCGTTGCTTTGCTAACAAGCTAATTAGTCATTAATGCAGATCCAGTTGTGAACAGCGCACTACATTTCTACATTAACATTGTATCAAGGGAAAATTTGCAGTGTAAAATTTCTGCAAAAGGAATGAAAGTTATATAATTCCTCATCTTTTTGCGCTTCAAGACAAAGCCAGCAGTCTGCCGGTGCTTCTGTGGAGTTTTGAGGAGTCGGAGACCAAAACAGCCAAAAGGAGAAAGAACATTCAGCGAGGACAGATGCAGCTTCAGTGAGTTAACATTAACGCCGACTGCTTAAAAATTTAGCAGCTGAAAATAAAATGCAGTATTAAGGCAAAACTGAATGCATAAGAACATTAGCTTGCAAACAATTCTTTGAGTCTTTGTCATTCGACAGCAGAAACAGGCCAAATGAGGAATGAAGATAGTCGGCGTCGTTGGCAGGTTGGAACCTGTTGTTGGGAAGAAGTGTTTGTGTCAGACAGACAATACTTATCTACGTTCCTGTAGATTCCAGGAAATGTCTAATTATAGCTCAGCGTTATCCAGCGCACATCCCTCAGATCTCCGTGCAGCTGTGCACGTTAACAGATATCTCCAGTCGAGCCGTCGTTGACATGTTAGCGTTGTGCCACACAAGACGCAGTGTGACGCAGCAGCTGCCCCTGAATAACTCCGGCGTGCGTTTGCTTTCACGCGGAAAGAGAAAAATATCCAATGTCACAAAAAAAAAAAAAAAAGGGGGGGGGGGGGGGTTAGCAGGAAGAACAGCATGTAATTACTGACATTGTTTTGGTCGAATGTGGAACCCACTCTTCACATGGAAATGGATCCACAGTCGAACCCTCTTTCAGTTCTGAAGTTTCACGGATTGGTACACTAAACAAACAAAAAACATCTGGTCCTTTGCTGGCACTAAAATGATTTAAATCAAATCTCGGAAGAGTAATGGCATGTGACATTTTACATCTTGTTACTTAAATAAGCCTCCTGGAGTTAAAACAAGCTCGGGTCTACTACTAGTTGGTGGGGAGCGTAAACTTCTGTCTGGGACAAAAACAACTTGAATTGCAACAAGTTAGAACAGAAAATACACGATATTGCCAAAAGTATTTTGCTCACCCATCCAGATTATCCTTTCATGGCCACAGGTGGATAAAATCAAGCACCTAGGCATGCAGACTGTTTCTAGAAACATCTGTGAAAGAATGGGTTTCTCTCAGGAGCTCAGTGAATTCCAGGTGGAACTGTGATGGGATGACACCTGTGAAACAAATCCAGATGTGAAACTTCCTCTGTCCTAAATATTCTACAGTCAGCTGTCAGCTGGATCGTTTGGGAACGACAGCAGCTCAGCCATGAAGTGGTAGGACACGTAAACTGAGGGGGCGGAGTCAGAGGATGCTGAAGAACATAGTGAGAAGATGTCACCAACTTTCTGCAGACTCGATCACTACAGACCTCCAGACTTCATGTGTCCTTCAGATTAGCTCAACAACAGATCAGAGAGCTTCATGAATGGGTTTCCATGGTGACGCAGCTGCATCCAAGCCAGACATCACCAAGAACGATGGAAAGCGTCAGATGTAGTGGAGTAAAGCAGCCACCACTGGACTCTAGAGCAGTGGAGGAACGTTCACACTTCTCCATCTGGTGATCTGATGGAAGAGTCTGGGTTTGGTGGTTTCCAGGAGAACGGTACTGGTCTGACTGCATTGATCCAAGTGTAAAGTTTGGTGGAGGGGGGATTATGGCTGTGACTTATGACTGTGCACCAGTGCACAAAGCAAGGTCTTTAGGGTCCAGAGATTTCGGTCCATATTGATATGACAGCATCACCAGTTGCAGAAGATTTGCACATCCATGATGTGACTCTCCAGTTCCACCAGATCCCAAAGATGCTCTGTTGGACTGAGATCTGGTGACTGTGGAGACCTTTGGAGTACAAGGAGCTCCAGAAACCAGTCTGAGATGATAGAGCTCTGTGACATGGTTCATTATCCTGCTGGACGTAACCATCAGAAGATGCTCCACTGAGGTCATAAAGGATCATAAAGTAGGCTGTGATGCTCAAACGATGATGAGTTGGTACTGAGGAGCTCAAAGTGTGCCAAGAAAAATACCATTACACCATCACACCACCATCACTCCCAGCCTGAACTGTAGATACCAGGCAGGATGGATCCATGCTGTCATGTTGTTTTTGCCACATTCTGACCATCTGGATGTTGCAGCTGAAATCGAGACTCATCAGACCAGGCAACGTTTTTCTTAGCTGGCACCCGGTGTGGTCTTCTGTTGTTGCGTCATGGTTTGACGTGTTGTGTGTTCAGAGATGTCCAGTCTCCTCTGACCTCTGGCATCATCAAGGCATTTCCGTCCACGAAACAGCTGCTCACTGGATATTTTCTCTTCCTTGGACCGTTCTCTGTAACCTCTAGAGATGGTTGCACCTTCCCGTCTGGCACCAACAACCATGCCGCGCTTAAAGTCAGTTAAATCTGATGCCCGGTTCGAGCTTCAGCTGCCATGCGACTGGCTGAGGTGGATCTGATAAAGTGGCCAGTGAGTGTAGATCAGTGAAGAGAAGTCCTTTCTTAACTAGAGGCTCATGGGATAACGTTAACTTTGAATGTGTGAGCGGGCTTCAGAGATCAAAGCCTCCAGATCAAAACCGACTCTTGTTGTCGTGTATTTGCACTTGTGTGTTGTTTGTAAAAATTGTACAGGGTCACTATCTTGCACATGCATGTCAAATGTTTTGTGCACGGATGTATGTGATTCTTATTAGTCAGTGATTCTGCAACGCAGCATACTGCTCACTGCAGCAAAAGACATTTCTGCCTTCTTCTTCTTCCCTTTCTCCTTCATCCTGCCTGGAATCTGCCTTCCTCTCTCTCTCTTTATCTCTTCATTGCTTCCTATCCCTTTGTATTTCCCCTCTTCTTCTTTCTTGTACAGTTTTTTTGGTGTCTATCTCGACTTTTCCTTTCTTTGAAATGTTTAATTGTTTCATAAGCAGACAGGTATTTCAATGCAAAATGGGATTCTGATACAGACTGGGAGAGCTGAGGCGAGATGTGGAGGAGGAGGGGAGGAGGGGGAGGAGGAGGAGGAGGAGGAGGAGGGGGGAGGAGGAGGAGGGTCTCATGTGCATGTGTGAGAGTGTGTGTTCGGGGAAGGGGTGGGGGGGGGGGGGGTTGGCGATTGTTGCCTCACAGTTTATACTAAACAGGAAGATTAATCCTAGCCTGCCTTCATCTAACGGGATGTTGCAGCACGAGAAAGTGTTTTTTGTGCACGCGCTCGTGCGTGCGCGCGTGTGTGTGCAAACATGCGTGAGCCTGCACTTGCATGCCAGGCTTATGATGACGAGCTTGCGGTGCAAGTTTGTCGACACAGGCCCGTGCTTTTTAATCTCCGTGCATGTGTATTATATATACGATATTTATGCTCGTGCGCAGACGGAGCGTGGCGTGTGCGTTCATGCTCTGCGTTCGTGGAGAAAACGGTACGCTGATCAGTCGGAAGTGCAGAAAGAGCAATACTGCATGCAGACCACTTTTCCAAAGGAAAATTATTAGTTACCGTCTTTCATGTGGAGTTTACACTCGCACTTGCCGCTCTCAGCGGGCCACCACTGAGCTTTTACTCTGAGCTACGCCTCAAACTGTTCCAGTCCTTAAACGCTACATTCAGCAGGAGGCTGGAAATTATAGCTTTTGTCATCAGCTGTAGTTTTGATAATATCGACACTGCTTGG
Organism: Hirundichthys speculiger; assembly: GCA_018398805.1. Classification (NCBI taxonomy): domain Eukaryota; kingdom Metazoa; phylum Chordata; class Actinopteri; order Beloniformes; family Exocoetidae; genus Hirundichthys; species Hirundichthys speculiger. The sequence goes on from JAGFBZ010002525.1 coordinate 61,369, forward strand.
TCAAAAAAGAAAAAAATAGACCCACTTGCTAGAAAAGGGCTGCAGATTAACTATCGGGCCGATAACATTATATCATGACGTCATTCCGATAAGTCCGATATCACGACTTATATATAACCAGGGCTTGACGCTAACTTTTTTGCTCACCAGCCACTGTGGCTAGTGTTTTTCCTCAGTCATTAGCCATTTAGTCTTTATGCTAACCACAGTTTTGCTGTCAGTTTTTTTCTTCTTCACAATATTTTTGCATTTACATTTTAAATACAAACAATTGGTACAACTATTGTGATGTGTCATATCAAAGAATAAGTTACCAGCCAAAGTTGCTTGTGAGACAGAAATTGTTACTAGCCACAGCCAAATTTGGCCGGTTGGCCGGTGTCAGTGTCAAGCCCTGTATATAACATATAAATTTTTGTCAACTCGCTCCCTCTTCTTAGAGTCTTAAATGACTGGCAGTGAATGTTATGTTCACGTAACGTCGGCATAATCAGAAAAACGATTTCTCAATCACGAAAATCAAGAATACCCCCTCATGCCAGAAAACAACTCGTTAACTCGGTCATAATTTTAGTAGTTGCTAACTTGAATCAATATTCGCAGTATTCTCCCACATGTTACACATAAAAAAGAAAAAAAAATAGAAAAGGCTGAAAGAACGACTAGCAAACGAGGGAACGTCGGAATTTACGTTACACCTTGAATGCAGCCTGCAGCACAGCGCTGATCACAACAAACATGGCGGCGTGGAACTTCGTTAAAGTTTCAGAAGAAGATAGTTTGGTGGTTATTTGTGACGAATCCTCCGAGTGAATTCTACGAGGAGGGAAGCACAAGCTTTAATACGTAAAACCTGATCAGCCACCTACAACATAACAATCGCTTCCATGGAGTTTTGAAATTGCGCTAACGCGAGCCAATGCTAACGTGCGCAAGCCAGCCGCAGTCTCCCCTCCCCTCTCTTTTCCCTCATCTCTTTCATCTAAAACTTTCATGAGATAAAAAAACAAAAAATCACTGAACCTCATTTACCTTAATTAAAGGTATTAATTTAAATGGAACCACAAGTCAAAATCCTTTAAATGTTAATCTTTTTCAGTTTGTAATTCTGATGCATGTATTTCCATCAGTTCAAGGAGCCTTTATTTTTTTTATATCAGTCAGTAATGAACCTTATTTAAGTTGATGTGAGATATCAAATAGATTTGTTTGATAGATTTATGAAAATGTTTGAGAGGCTTGACAATAGTTTTTCATTGGAAAAAAATAAATATCTGTTAATTTAAAGAGTCCAAACTATTTTTGATTTTGTTCATAGTATCGATATAATGATCTTAGGTATATGTGTGTGTTATCGGTATCGGCCTTTAGGAGCTAAAAGTTATCAGTTATCGGTATTGGTTTAAAAAACAGTTATCATCCCTATACAGTTATGCATCCCTAATCTTGAGTCATGTGTTGAACTGGCCCGGGTTGGGAAAACAGTGCTTTGAAAATCTAAATGCTAAAGCAACAGTTCTCGTGGGTAGTACAGTAAACAATCACATCTTATTGTTTTCCATCACATTATAAGGCAGGATTAAATTAATTGAAGTCAGGGGTCAAACCTAGGAGGCTGGAGCCGTAACAGCCATCAAATATCGCTACGTTTACAGTGATGGACTCGGTAGGATCTACTGACTGAGCAAACTAGCGCTCCCTACCTCTGGTTGTTCGCCACTGCCACTATTTTTCAACCGCCAATAAACAACCGACTCTTACATTACTTCAGCATTTCTGTTTGCACTCACTCAACCGGAAGATCCAGCTGTTGCAAGAAATAGAAGCCAGGCAGCTGGAGGCCGGCCAGCTGTTGGCCTCTGGTTAGCTCAGGCTAGCCTGGGATGAGGATAACTGCTTCAGGCTGCTTTGCTTCACCTCTGAAGCCTTCCAAGCCATAAAGGCCAGTCATATTATCTAAAAAACAAATGACATTTTTTTTAACCCGGCTGTAAGTTTGTTTATTGTTGCTGCAAAGTTGATCATTTTAACGTGCGCGCGACTTTTTATCTCGCCTGTACGACTTACTGTATGTCGTGCGCGTGACTTTTTATCTCGCGCGTGCGACTTACTGTATGTCGTGCGCGTGACTTTTTATCTCGCGCGAGCGACTTACTGTATGTCGTGCGCGCGACTTTTTATCTCGCGCGTACGACTTACTGTATGTCGTGCGCGTGACTTTTTTATCTTGCGCGTGCGACTTACTGTATGTCGTGCGCGTGACTTTTTATCTCGCGTGTACGACTTACTGTATGTCGTGCGCGCGACTTTTTATCTCGCGTGTACGAATTACTGTATGTCGTGCGCGTGACTTTTTATCTCGCGTGTACGACTTACTGTATGTCGTGCGCACGACTTTTTATCTCGCGTGTACGACTTACTGTATGTCGTGCGTGACTTTTTATCTCGCGTGTACGACTTACTGTATGTCGTGCGCACGACTTTTTATCTCGCGTGTACGACTTACTGTATGTCATGCGCGTGCTTTTTAACCTTATGTATATCTCACGTGTACGACTTACTGTATGTCGTGCGCTTGACTTTTTATCTCACGCGTGCGACTTACTGTATGTCGTGCGCGTGACTTTTTATCTCGCGCGTACGACTTACTGTATGTCGTGCGCACGACTTTTTATCTCGCGTGTACGACTTACTGTATGTCGTGTGCGTGACTTTTTATCTCGCGCGTGCGACTTACTGTATGTCGTGTGCGTGACTTTTTATCTCGCGTGTACGACTTACTGTATGTCGTGCGCTTGACTTTTTATCTCGCGTGTACGACTTACTGTATGTCGTGCGCACGACTTTTTATCTCGCGCGTGCGACTTACTGTATGTCGTGCGCGTGACTTTTTAAACTGTATGTCGCGACTTTTATCTCGCGAGCGACTTACTGTATGTCGTGCGCGCGATTTTTATCTCGCGCGTACGACTTACTGTATGTCGTGCGCTTGACTTTTTATCTCGCGTGTACGACTTACTGTATGTCGTGCGCGTGACTTTTTATCTCGCGCGTGCGACTTATGTATTCTGCGCGTGACTTTTTATCTCGCGCGTGCAAGATGTCGTAAAGCGACTACTGTATGTCGTGCGCGTGACTTTTTTATCTCGCGCGTACGACTTACTGTATGTCGTGCGCGTGATTTTTTATCTCGCGCGTGCGACTTACTGTATGTCGTGCGCGTGACTTTTTATCTCGCGTGTACGACTTACTGTATGTCGTGCGCGCGACTTTTTATCTCGCGTGTACGACTTACTGTATGTCGTGCGCACGACTTTTTATCTCGCGTGTACGACTTACTGTATGTCGTGCGCGTGACTTTTTATCTCGCGTGTACGACTTACTGTATTCGTGCGTAACTTATCTCGCGTGTAAAAAAACTTAATGTCACTTTTATCTCGCGTGTACGACTACCCGCAACTTACTGTATGTCGAACTTTTTAACGTGTACGAACTGTATGTCGTGCGCTTGAAAACGTGCGACTCTGTATGTCGTGCCGTGACTATCTCGCGCGTACGACTACTGTATGTCGTGCGCACGACTTTTATCTCGCGTGTACTGTATGTCGTGTGCGTGACTTTTTATCTCGCGCGTGCGACTTACTGTATGTCGTGTGCGTGACTTTTTATCTCGCGTGTACGACTTTGTAGTCGTGCCTATCTCGACGACTTAAGTATCACGACTTACGTATGTCGTGCTGACTTTTTATCTCGCGGTACGACTATGTCGTGCGCACGACTTTTTATTTCGCGCGTGCGACTTACTGTATGTCGTGCCCACGACTTTTTATCTCGCGTGGACAACTTACTGTATGTCGTGCGTACGACTTTTTATCTCGCGTGTACGACTTACTGTATGTCGTGCGCGTGACTTTTTATCTTGCGCGTGCGACTTACTGTATGTCGCGCGCACGACTTTTTATCTCGCGTGTACGACTTACTGTATGTCGTGCGCACGACGTTTTATCACGACTTACTGTAACTAGCGTGCATTTTTATATACTTCCACCCGCTCAAAGGCTCGAAAGAAGTCCCACCGTAGAAGGTAAAACGAAGGCGTTTTAACCGATAACCAATATGTCTCCCAGGGCCTCTCAATTGCTCACTTATAAAACCAATGACATCCTGCAAGTCCGAAAAACTGTCAAGGATTCAGATAAGATGCCTCCAGCTTAAAATAAACCCACGTAAGGCTAAGCTTCTAAGTATCTCTTTATGAAGCATTCCTAACTTAAAGAATAGAATTAAAAAGTAAAAAAAGGAATTAAAAAAACAACAATATTCATGAAACCTAACTCGCATGTGCAAGATAAAAAGTCGTGCCCACGAGATAAATAAAATCATTTCCATGTCACCTCCAGGGCTCCGTAAAAATCGGTCATTTGCCTGTAAATTAATTTTGTGTTGGACATGATTCAAACTGTATCGTGAGTTGAGTGAATCGTTGCACGCTTCCTGAAAGGTTATGAACATATTTTCAGCTGCTGAACATTAGCGATTCAAAATAGCATTACGCTAACTGCTGCTGTGTGCACTTTGATATGATGACTTCTTTTGCAAACCTCATACAGAACTCAATAAAAGCAATGCCTTAAAGAATTATTTCATTTTGCAAAACCTTTAATATTATTACTATAATTCAGTCACTGATTCAACGTTCCGTTCTGTGAATAATATTATTACAGTAATGCAGTAATAGTGAGGCGTTACTCCCCAGCGTTGCTCATACGTAATTGAATTTAACAAGCAGTTATAGTTTATAACTGCAATATTTTATGAATACTAATCTGAGCTGATGAGAAAGAGTCTGTTTTTTTTTTGTTTTTTTTTTCACCCACACACATGCTTTGTCACATTTCCGTCCCCAGATGGTTTTACACCATCGCTGTTGTTCTGGACGCTTCGTCACGCTGGTAACGGGAAGCTCAGAGACACGACTCCCTCTCTGGTGGAATCCTACCGGCAGGCGTATCTTTAACGCCGCGTCCCTCGGCAGCGCTTGTCATCTGCATGTCAGTAAATCCAACCCCCTTTTTTTTTTTCCCTCCCAAGCACGCGCACTTTCAGTTTTCAGTTTTCCTTTTCTTTTCAGAGGACGCCTCATCCTCTCCTCCCACCATCCATCCCCTCATCCCCTCATCCTCCGCTGACCCTGGAGTCGCTAACGAAGCCCGTCTCAGCCGGAGTTTTCTCCCCTGACATTTGCTCGCCTCTCCCTGGCGTTGATCCTCACCCTTCTCCGATCCCTTCATCCGTGTCTTCCCTCTTCCTTTCCTCCTTCATGCTTATCCCCCCCCATCCACCCCCCCACCCTCTGACAGTAGAGCACAGAATAATTGGCAGAGCCTTCAACAGCAGGGCAGCCATCAGACGTGGTGAACATCATAGTGTCTCCATCTCTCTTTCTCTGTTCGGTCTCATGGATGAGTGATGCCCATGACAGACTGCATCCTCAGAGAGCCCCTTCTGGCAATAACTACAGCATCCACGCACACACACACACACACACCAACATGTTCTCATCAGAGGCTCCCACATCACTTAACCAGTTTTCTTCAACTAAAAGGCCCAAGCGGAAACACTGCTGCTGCCTCTACTCATCAGCCTCCCCACACACTTACACTCACATCACATGTACTCTTAGACACTGTTTCTATTGATCTGTGTGCGCGTCGGTGAGCCGTTAACGCGGTCTGAGCCGCACCGTTTGTATCTAAAGACTAGGGTCGAGATTTATTCTTCGATCGTCGGGAGAATTAATGATTAATAATCAATTAATCATTAACATTTTTATATTGAAAACTATCACAAATATTCTCGATATCGGCATGGCGTTTGTTTTACCCTTTGGCCTGGTTGCTATGGCCCGGTTGCTATGGCCCACGCATGCCCAGATGTGTTCAGTGGCCCGGATGTTTGTGGTCGACAATAATGTGACATTTCCTGTTTCTTTTCTTTAAAAAAAACAACGATAATAAAACAAGAGATATCGAGGAGACTACGTAACAAGGTCAATTTATATCAAGGCGCCAGTATTACAGGCTTCTTGTTTCTTAAAAATGCGCTTGTTGTGTGCTCGATGTGCGCTGCAGCTCCTTCTGGTCCGTGCTAACACCGAGTTGAGGCTAGGCTAGGCTAGGTTAGGCTAGGCTAGGCTGATGATGAACCGCCTCCACCGTCCTTTACAAGGCTTGGATGCGCGTTGTTCAAGTGATACATCATTGTCGTTGTCGATTAATTGTATTTGTAATTTGCATTGCAGTGATTGCAGTACACTTGCTCATTTTCTAAACGAAAATGGTCCCACGCCACACTTCGCCGCGACCGCTTCATGATTAGGCGACGACCTACAGAAGCTCACGTGTAGCAACCGAGTCAAGCCAGGGTACGATGGTGAAATGTTGCCCCCTGGTGGCAAATTTCTATCGGTGGCACAGTGAAATGCATCGCATTGTTTGAGGACGTGCACTGAGAACCTACATTCGGATTGTTTAAAAAAAAAAAAACATTCGGTTCATCTACGAAAATTAATTTCTTCGACCAAATTCTAAATGATCAATCATCGATTAATCGATTAATTATCCCCATCCCTACTAAAGACACGTAAGTAAACCGTACAAAAGTCTTAGGAGCCTCTCGTCTCATATTCGTCAAAGATCCATATTTATTTCCCAGAATATTTAAGATTTTGGAGCCAGCCCCTAGTGGTCAGTTGAGGAACTGCAATTTCAGACCAGTAAGCCTAATGAATGAATAGACAACACAATCGATCCTGCCTCCTGATTCCCTTGCTGGACCGCGTTTGCATCGCAGCGGTCTCGTATACGTTGCGTACGTGCCCTGCTCCGCAAACACGTGCAACCCGGACCGTGCACGAGCGCAATAGACTCCTTCCAGCCTCGCCTGAGACCACGAAAGTAGGCACAACTGAGCGCAGAGGAGGCACTTCGGGGGGTCTGAGTGCACCCTTAGTGAGGCGTTCAGATGTGAGAGGAACTGTGACGTCACAGATCCAGATCAGCGCGGGATCGTCCATGTTCCACGTTTTTATCTCCACCCGTCGTCACATCATGGTGCATTTGCAACTCCTAAGTAGATGGAGTTTCAGCTGCAGGTCTGATTTCAGCAGAGAAACGCCCAGTGGAATTCTGGGAACCCTCTTAAACCAGCTGCCATGAACAGAGCTGTAAAGACATGGCTGAGAAAGGAGCTGTTGTTCAGTGTCACGCATATGTTATTTAGATCTCAGGTTTTGGAAAAGGACACGATATTTCTCTTTTAACAGCCCTCTGAGCTAAGTTTTCTCATCTTATAGTTACCCAACAGGTCTACATGCAGTGGATACGTTTTTTATAAGAGCACATTAGCACATAATGTCGTAATAGAACATGAAAGGGCAGCGTGAACATACACAGAAATGACTGATGTGAATGTGTTTCTGGATTCAGTTTGCTGCTGACGAAGGTGAAGCTTGAAGAGGCCATGTTTGGTCCCGCTGCAGCCCTGCAGACCTGCGAGGAGATGCTCCAGCGCTGGCAGAGCCGTTTTGATCTCAGCCGCTCCAGGTGAGTGTGCACATGCCCGATATGCGCTCGTGCTGCTTTGCTTATCAGGTGATGCTCAAACGTTTGTCTGCAAGGGCTCAGGGACACGCCGGCGTTTTAATCCGATGATTGCTGAATTGGCCCGAGCGATAATTTGCATCCGAGTTCTGTGTCTGGTCAGTGTTTTGCTCTGAGGATTTCTTGAAAGACCGTCGCTACGGAGAAGAGCCGAGTTCTGTCAACCAGGTGTGTTGCTGATGTAGCGATGAGGATGACATCATTGCTCCAACAGTTCTGCAGGAAAGGAAGTAATGGCATCATATATTGATTTGAAGCCTGTCAGATTATTTTCTTGGATTAAAATTACACGTTACAGAAGTGGTAACTTCAGTTTGAAAGGATCCGTCAGGATCTGATGGGATATAATGTTGCTTTACACGACTGACGGGCTCAGAGATCATATCACTGAACTGTTTGTAATGAGCGACCTGTTTAATGAACCTTGAGCTCTATCGGAGTTCTTTGAACCTTTTTTAAGATAAGACTGCCATTAAATGCAACATATTGCAGAGCTTTAATTGTGTTGTGTGTCCGGAGTTGCCTGAGTAACATTTTTTTTCAAGATCAGATAAGCCTGGGCCTCCTCCCAGCTGGTCCATTTGTTTTTTTGTTTTTTTTCTCCCTCATATGTTCCACTTAACATTTATTCATCCTGGGAAATATAGTCTTCTGAAACAGATTAACATTAGAAAACCTGTCATGTAGCGGTAAAAGTTTTAAAGACAAAATGGCTTTTTCTGCTGTTTATCGTATGAACAGACTGCCGTGACCAGCTTTGGGTTGGCCTGAAACGCCTGTCCATTAGCCCACGCTAACTAAGAATGGGACAAAACCGCTGTGATGTCACCCGAGTGTTTTTGCGGCGTCTTTTGCCCTGTACTTCATGGTGCCATGTTGTAAATGGGTGGAACAAACAGGGCTGGGAGCTGAAAACACGCCCTCCTCAGTTCAGTTACTGTCGACTGTTTTAGCTCGACTGGCTCAGCTTATGCTAAGCTTTGATGCCAATCAGTGTTGCTTTACATTAATACTGGGCAAACCTGTCCAATCGTCCTCATTTCAAATGTCGCTACCAGAACAAAACACCTGAAACGAGTGCTGCCAAAGCTGAAACTAGGAGCTCCACTGGGAACCTGCCATAATTTGTCCTGGTACTCATGGGACTAGACCGGTTTAAGTTGCCTCCTGGCGCAGGCAAGCCTCCTGATGTGAGGAAGCCTCCTGGCGCAGGCAAGCGTCCTGGTGCGGGCAAGCCTCCTGCTGCGGGCAAGCCTCCTGCTGCGGGCAAGCCTCCTGCTGCGGGCAAGCCTCCTGCTGCGGGCAAGCCTCCTGCTGCGGGCAAGCCTCCTGGTGCGGGCGAGCCTCCTGCTGCGAGCAAGCGTCCTGGTGCGGGCAAGCCTCCTGCCGCGGGCAAATCGCCTGCTGCGGGCAAGCCTCCTGCTGTGAGGAAGCCTCCTGGCGCAGGCAAGCCTCCTGCCGCGGGCAAATCTCCTGCTGCGGGCAAGCCTCCTGCTGCGGGCAAGCCTCCTGCTGCGGGCAAGCCTCCTGCTGCGGGCAAGCCTCCTGCTGCGGGCAAGCCTCCTGGTGCGGGCGAGCCTCCTGCTGCGAGCAAGCGTCCTGGTGCGGGCAAATCTCCTGCTGCGGGCAAATCTCCTGCTGCGGGCAAGCCTCCTGCTGCGGGCAAGCCTCCTGCTGCGGGCAAGCCTCCTGGTGCGGGCGAGCCTCCTGGTGCGGGCAAGCCTCCCGGTGCGGGCAAGCCTCCTGCCGGGGGCAAGCCTCCCGGTGCGGGCAAGCCTCCTGGTGCGGGCAAGCCTCCTGGTGCGGGCAAGCCTCCTGGTGCGGGCAAGCCTCCTGCCGGGGGCAAGCCTCCTGGCGTGGGCAAGCGTCATGGCGCGGGCAAGCGTCATGGCACAGGCAAGCCTCCTGCCGCGGGCAAGCCTCCTGGTGCGGGCTGCAAAAGTAAACTGAGTGACCGCGTTTCCCAGCAGACCTCTACTTCTCAATGGACTCATTTCGGATATCGTCGGTCAGTGGTCCAGTTAGTCATCTTGGAAGAGTCCTGAAATCAGTTGACGTAAAAGTCGCCCAACCAGAGGACCAGACATAGAAGCCGATGAGCTTGAGACAGTCCAGCTGGTGTCCTCTGGTTGGCCACTTCGAGCAGCCTTCAACCAGGGGTGAGGACAGCTCCTTCAGGCTTCTCTGCTTCACCTCTAAACCCTTCCAGGCCGACCCAAAACTAATCGCAGCAGTCTCCTTGTACAGTTAACAGCTCCTTTAAACCACTGGATGCTAAGTGGGTTGTTGTGATTAACCCGCAAAAGCATCAGCAGCTCTTGGACGCGGTCCTACATGTGTATGTCGCCACTTATGTGTGTTTCAGTGAGACGGATGACAGCAGCAGTATACCGATGGCTGAGAGGACAGACGCCAGCCCCGGAGTCAGGAAACCCTCCCTCCAACTCAACTTGCCAGACTTCCAGGACACCTCCACGGGTCTGCTTTTTTTTTTTAACACCTTCAGTTCTTTTCAACTGCGCCTGCCTCTCTGTATAGTGGAGTCGCAACATATATTGATTATTTTAAAGGTATATGCAGGCGTTAAATCAACCTTAGGTCTATCGTCAGGGGTCAAGTAGCAACATCAGAGTAAATAGCTATTTCAAGGCTCTGACAAGACTCAAAAATGTCTTTCTGCTTTAGTTAATGTCATTGGCCATTATACAAATGTAGATTCAATTCCATCTCAAGCCAAATTTCCCCTCATTACCATCTAGTGACAGAGCTAAGGCTGACTGAACTCCGGGATACTCCTTTAAGCTAGATTCATCTTTTTATACGATTTAGCTTTGGGTAAATACCAGTAAAAAAAAAAAAAGGTTAATTTGTGTGTCAGGCTAAATCCCCCAGGATTTGACCCGTCCTGGATTAAAGCCTTGTTTGCCCATCTGCAGCTCAGTTCTGGGGAGCAGATGTGCTGCTTAAATATCAGTTATGTGACTCACCACTACACCTGTGTTTTCCTGCACCATCACGCTGTAATAACACAAGAAATGTCACGATGTCCTGAATATTAGGAGGGAATGGACATCAGTTGTTCTCTGCGTGGCTCGGCAGCCTCTTATTTTTAATTTTATTAATAATAAGAAAATCGCCAGTCACGTCACATCTGAAGTACAGTTCACAACAAAGTGTGTGTATCAGCCACTAGTCTCTGTATTAAAGCGTAGTTTCTCAACGTCCGCTACATTATCACTGTCATTTGTAACGGACGGTATTTCTTGTGTCTTCTCCTGTTAGGCTCACTGAGCCCGCCCATAGTCGCGGTGTCTCGCCTGGAAGCGGCGCTGTCTGAGGTGTCGGACATGAGCTCCGCCCGCCGCCACGGGCCCACCTACATCTGGACCATGCTGGAGCATATTTGGCTGCAGGCCGGTACGAAAGCAGCAACATTAGACTCGCGGTGACTTCTTAGAAACCTTGGGGGTTGGAAAATTGAATTTTTTTTAAACCTGCGACAAGGAGTCTTTTCTCGCTCTTGCTCGGTGGGCTGAGACCGCCACTTATCTTAATGCGTCCCATGTGAGTTCATTTGGTGAACTGAAATAACGGGCGAAACACATGTTGGCTTAAAGCTGAGAATGAGACGGTGAAGAAACCTTTTGATGTGAATGGAGACGGACATAATTGAATCACACAGCTGTGGCGTTCCCCCAGTGAGGCTAAGCTTTAATGATGTGAGAGTTCAAAAAGAAGCAGATTTCAGACAATTAAACCCTCAAAGTCCTCTATTTCCAATTAGAGACTAAAACAATATATAACAAGCACAGCCACGGGTTTGGATTAAGCCTGCTGGTTTGTTGGTTACCGTCGAGAAGAATCGAATTTGAGACTTGTGTGCTAATCCATGGATATGTTTATTTGGAGCCTGCCTCAAGTGGACATTTATGGAACTACATTTGTTTAATGGGGGGGTGGAGACACTCCAGGTCGCTGCCTTTGGGACTTGAAGGTGGAGCGAAGCCACTTTAAAACTAGGGGTGAGTATTGGCAAGGACCGATATGTATCATGATACTTGGGTCACGATACGATATTATCACGATATCGCAATATATTGGGATATTCTACCCAGTTAATATCAAAATTAATAGAGATGAAAAATCAAGTTGCTGTATATGTTCATCAGATGATATTGATCATTCAGAGGACAAATTGAGTCAAAACTTTTTGCTTCAAAACAACTTATTTATTGTTTATTATTAGTGTTTCTGCACATTTAGATGTGAAAATTAAACAATTTTCCTAAAAAATCGATATTAGGAGCTGAAAAATCGATATTATATTGGGCGGCCTGAAAATCACGATATATTGCCAAATCGATTTTTTTCCACACCCCTATTCAAAACTGGACCACGGCACTTTCTCTATTCTGTAGGACTCAACTCAGTGATCTCTGATGTAGCTCCAAAATTCCTCCTTCCAGTGTTTTTCAGGGCGTGTTTTGCCTCACTTGCATTAAATGTTCAACTTGTGCGGTGGATTTCAGAGAGAACGTGTGTCGGCGCTTTCAGCTGCTTGGCTACGGAGGGAAATTGTATAGCCTGTTACTGCTACTTACCCATGGAAGCAACGAGTTGGCAATCACGTTGTTAGCGTTAGTGTGGAGCCAACCCGTCCATAAAGACCCACGTTGAACACCAGACTGACGGAGGGAAAGTATTCTAGTATTCTAGTAATTCATGGAGGGAGATAGCGATGAATGTGACGGTGAGGAAGTGGAAAAATGCTTAGTTTAGTAAGTTTAGCTAGTTTGTGATTGTCCCTCTTGCGTTTTGGCGTGGAATAACAAAATTGGACATAAATCAAAAATAACTGCGGTATACCTGCAGCATACCTGCCCGTATAAACAGCCCTTCACTGTCTCACACTACTTGGTGACCTGTTTGGCTTCATTTCCGTCTCTCGGGGGGGTGAGATGTTGTTTTTGCACTCACGCACAATGTTTTTCAGTGGTGTGGAATCGCTATCGATATCAGAAACGCAAAAGTCTAAATATGCTTTTTGTGAAAGGCTGGCGCCCATCTACGCCATCATCTACTTGTTACGTTGTTAATATTTAACATCATATAATCGTATGATTGCATTCAAGTGATTTTTCTCCTTTGATGTGATCACTGGTGATTAGGGCTGTAGCTACTAATCTCACGATACGATACACGATACACGATATTCAGCTCGCGATACGATATATATTGATATTCATCTTACAATACATTTACATTATTTTCCGAAAGATTTTAAAGGGGCAAAGTGATTTTGGTGACATCTTGTGAGTGTTCCAATGACTTTGTTTGAATTTATTGAACTAAAAGCATCAATTACACATTATATGGCTGACAGGCAGCTTGCAAATGCTGGACAAAATGAATAAAAGATGTGTTGAGAAAAATAGTTTCATTTATTTAAACAGTGCAAATTGTTACTTGCAAGCTTTTAAAGGTGGGTTTTGAAAGAAGCTTAGAATATCGATACCCGCGGCTGAAAAATCGATACCCGATAAAAACTCGATATATATCGCAGAATCGATAAAATCGTTCAGCTCCACTGGTGATGCCCTTTACTCCGGCGTCTGACTTTGGAAACAAGAGTAAACTTGTCCAGATTTTAATTGTTAACGGGCCTATTCAGTCCGGCTTCGTTTTTTTATTCACGCTTTGTCGAGGAGAGCGCCGTACCTGCGTACACGTATCTGTAAAGGCCAGAGTGACCGTGATTGGACGCAGCTGTGACCCTCGTTTCCTTCAGCCCTCAATCCGCCCGTGAGAGTTCGCAGGAGAGCAGAGCGTCAGCAGGCCAGAGAGGAGGAGGAGGAGGAGCTCTGAGCGGTGGCGAATCTCCGTCCACGTCCGCTCAGCGGGATCCGACGGAGCATGAGAACGAAGAGTCGGCCGACGGGGGGTCGTGCCGCCGTGGCGTTGAACGCTCACCTTTAAACTTTGGCGTGTCTCGGCAGAAACGAGGCAGAATAAGGCACGTTTGAGGTCAGGCGTGCGTTTCGCTGAGCCTGGGCTCGACTTGACCGCCCTCACCCCCCGCCCCCCCACCCCCCCCCCCACCCCCATCCCTCCTTCCCAGCATTCCTCTTCTCGTAGCTCATTTCCTCTCAATCTCACATCCTCATCAGCCACGCAGGAGAACACACAAAAACATGCACATTTTACTCTTGCATGTATGCAGACGTCTAATCATCTAATTGTTTTTTTTTTTTTTTTTTTTTTTTGAGCCGAGGAAAGGAGAAGAAAAAAAAACACTTTACATAATCATTCCCCAAATTTCTACTCCAAAATGAAGCTCTGTAAAAGAAACAAAGCTCTTTCATTTTTATTTTTCCATCCCGCAGAGGCAGCATTTCCCATCTGTGCATCTATGAGACGCAGGTAAACAAGCATCTGCTACCAAACAAACACATGGGTTCTTTGCGCTCGGCGGCAGACGGGGGGGGGGGGGGGGGGGGGTTGGGGTTTTAAACGTATTTACACAACAGAGTTCACTCGACATTTCCTCTCTGCAGCGCCGGGAGCGTTGAAAGCCGCGGGGTTTCTTTCTCAGGGTGTCCACTCGCAGAAGTGATCGACAAGCCCGCTCTTCCAGCTTCCTGTCCAGACGTCGGCCTCCGCCGGCCCTGAGGAGAGGGGGGGGGGGGCAGGTCCTCCGCTCTGTGCTCTGTGCTCGAGGTTTTATTGGCAAGTGTATCGCTCGTGGGCGTGATCCTGGGAGTGTGTGCGCAGGGTTTTGTGTCTGGGATTTGTCCCCATCTTCCCAGCAGCAAAGAAAAGGAGGCAGGCAGCTTTAGCATTCGATGGCCATATTTAGGCAAGAGTTTCACGACTTTCCAGGCATTACGTTGCTCCCGCTCTCCCTTTCACTCTTTCTCTGTTTGTGTGAGGAAGTGTCTCATGTTTGCATCCGTCAAACCATTTGCGGATTCACCATGAAGTTGCTCAAATCACAAATAAATACCACCTTTTTTCTTTTTATTTCCCTCCTGGTTTTCCCCTTTCTGTCCTCTTCCACCTTTTTTTTCCCATTTCCTCCCTCTCTCCCTGCAGGGGAGCTGTTCATGGCGGACAGCCGGCTCAAGGAGGCCCAGTTCTGCATAGCCGAGGCCAGTTCGCTCTGCCCCAACTCCCACTCCGTGCTGCTGCAGCGGGGCCGCCTGGCCGAGCTCCGGGGCCAACCGGACGAAGCCAAAGGCCTTTACGACGAGGCCCTGGCCATCCATCCGACAGGAGAGCGCATACTGGTGCACATGGTGAGAGACGCCGAGAGCTTTAGAGGCTGCAGAACTGAATTAAAACTTATATAACGGCGCTCCGTTTAATGTCACACATGTAAAGCACACATACAGAGAAACCCACATATGCATAATACGCATGGATACTCTAATATATTAAGTGCTTTATTTGAGTCTATTGAATTAGAACTGACGTAACATGCAGGCTGAGCATGTGAACACACTCATGCAGCTGTGCGCACACTCGCACACATTTCTAATGCTTTACTTGAGTTCACAAATTACGCTAAATTGTTTGTCACGCAAGAATTTCATAATTAAGTCTTCCTCAGCCATCTACTTACAGTTAATGTATGAATGCTCGTGAATGCAAGAATTTCCTAAATAACTTTTCTCTGAACCTTTCTTTCTTCAACATTCACTCATTACTCAGAGTAGAGCATACAAATGTAGTATGAATAAAGCTGACATTTTAAATGTTTTTTTTTTTTTTGCTTTAATGCCGTCCATATTTATTTTCCTGTCTCTTTGAGATGCAAACAGAAGCCAGGAACTTGGCTCTCTGAAACCTAAACTGAATCCACACAAACATCTGTGTTGGACGGTCTCCTTCAAAAGAGTTGAATCTGTGTTTGGCTCTGGGAAGTCGAACTAAACACCAACCGGGGTTCCAGGATGAAACCCGCGAGGCTGGAAGAGTAGCGGGTCCGACCTCCTCCTCGGTCCTTTCAGCCGGTGTTTCTCCATTACAGCATCAACCTCTGGGTTGGTCTGGAAGGGTTGGACTGGAAGCGTTGGTCTGGAAGGGTCAGTCTGGAATGGTTGGTTTGGAAGGGTTGGTCTGGAAGGGTTGGACTGGAATGGTTGGACTGGAAAGACTGGTCTGGAAGGGTTGGTCTGGAAAGGTTAGACTGGAAGCGTTGGTCTGGAATGGTTGGACTGGAATGGTTGGGCTGGAAGGGTTGGTTTGGAAGCGTTGGTCTGGAATGTTGGACTGGAAGGGTTAGACTGGAAGCGTTGGTCTGGAAGGGTTGGACTGTAAGCGTTGGTCTGG
The DNA here is from genome assembly GCA_018398805.1 of Hirundichthys speculiger. Taxonomy (NCBI): domain Eukaryota; kingdom Metazoa; phylum Chordata; class Actinopteri; order Beloniformes; family Exocoetidae; genus Hirundichthys; species Hirundichthys speculiger. The sequence goes on from JAGFBZ010002525.1 coordinate 77,361, forward strand.
AATGGTTGGACTGGAAGGGTTGGACTGGAAGCGTTGGTCTGGAAGGGTTGGTCTGGAAGGGTTGGACTGGAAGGGTTGGTCTGGAAGGGTTGGACTGGAAGGGTTGGACTGAAAGGGTTGGACTGGAATGGTTGGTCTGGAAGGGTTGGACTGGAAGGGTTGGACTGGAATGGTTGGTCTGGAAGGGTTGGTCTGGAAGGGTTGGACTGTAAGCGTTGGTCTGGAAGGGTTGGACTGGAATGGTTGGACTGGAAGGGTTGGTCTGGAAGGGTTGGACTGGAATGGTTGGACTGGAAGGGTTGGTCTGGAAGGGTTGGACTGAAAGGGTTGGACTGGAATGGTTGGTCTGGAAGGGTTGGACTGGAAGTGTTGGTCTGGAAGGGTCAGTCTGGAATGGTTGGTCTGAAAGGGTTGGACTGGAAGCGTTGGTCTGGAAGGGTTGGACTGGAATGGTTGGACTGGAAGGGTTGGACTGGAAGGGTTGGTCTGGAAGGGTTGGTCTGGAAGGGTTGGACTGTAAGCGTTGGTCTGGAAGGGTTGGACTGGAATGGTTGGACTGGAAGGGTTGGTCTGGAAGGGTTGGACTGGAATGGTTGGACTGGAAGGGTTGGTCTGGAAGGGTTGGACTGAAAGGGTTGGACTGGAATGGTTGGTCTGGAAGGGTTGGACTGGAAGTGTTGGTCTGCAAGGGTCAGTCTGGAATGGTTGGTCTGAAAGGGTTGGACTGGAAGCGTTGGTCTGGAATGGTTGGACTGGAAGGGTTGGACTGGAAGCGTTGGTCTGGAAGGGTTGGACTGGAAGCGTTGGACTGAAAGGGTTGGACTGGAATGGTTGGTCTGGAAGGGTTGGACTGGAAGTGTTGGTCTGGAAGGGTCAGTCTGGAATGGTTGGTCTGAAAGGGATGGACTGGAAGCGTTGGTCTGGAAGGGTTGGACTGGAAGGGTTGGTTTGGAAGGGTCAGTATGGAATAGTTGGTCTGGAAGGGTTAGACTGGAAGTGTTGGTCTGAAAGGGTTGGACTGGAAGCGTTGGTCTGGAATGGTTGGACTGGAAGGGTTGGACTGGAAGCGTTGGTCTGGAAGGGTTGGACTGGAAGCGTTGGTCTGGAAGGGTCAGTCTGGAATGGTTGGTCTGAAAGGGTTGGACTGGAAGGGATGGACTGGAAGCGTTGGTCTGGAATGGTTGGACTGGAAGGGATGGACTGGAAGTGTTGGTCTGGAATGGTTGGACTGGAAGGGATGGACTGGAAGTGTTGGTCTGGAATGGTTGGACTGGAAGCGTTGGTCTGGAAGGGTCAGTCTGGAATGGTTGGACTGGAATGGTTGGACTGGAATGGTCAGAGGATGGAGCTTCGCTCAGCTGCAGGCAGTTTGTGCTCACCGGGCGTCAGCTACAGGCAGCAGCCATTTCTGATGTTGCCACTGAAGCAGATTCAGATTCAGGCTCAGAATATTTATTGTACCCTTTGGGTAAATTCAGTTTACAGTGAGTGAATTTAATTCTCTCGTGTTTGTAACACACATAAAACAACACAATACAAGACAAAGTGGCGGCAGTGCTTCGGCTAAAACGAACAAAGGAGATGGCTCCAAAATAAAAACAAGATAAGTTAAAACATCAGTAGAAAAATAAAATAAGATACAATAAAATAAATAAAAAGGCCTAAAAATAGACCAAGCTAAAAGATAAAAATGTGCCATCCATGAGATCAGTACAAAAGACACAATACAAGGAATAAAATTCATTAGTTATAATTCAGTTTCTGTCATTTGTACAAGACTTCAGCAAGCGGCCGCAGATGTTATCAGGACCATAGCTTTTATTTGGTTTGAGGGACCCGAAGGATTTTTCAACGTCCTTCAAGGAAATAAAAAAGTGCTGATTGTTACTTACTTTATGACTCACTTCCTGTATTTACTGACTAAAATCAAAAGCATCAAAACGTGTATGAAAACATTTAAGTGCATTTGCAAATTCAATGTCTGACTCAGAACCATACAAAGGGATGATTCTGCTGGTTTTAGAGTGTTGGAGGCCTGCAATGGCTTTCATGCTTGACCAAGCAGATCCAAGATTATTTAGAGCCATCTTGTTCTCCAGCTTCCGTTTGTAGTCCTGCTTTGCTTTTAAGATCTCTATTTTTACCTCCTTAGTGGCTGTGTGCAGCTCAGAGGCTGCTCCTTGTTTAACTGGCCTGTCGGCCTGTATACAACATTTAACTGACTTGGTGATCCGTGGTTTGTTATTGGAGAACACTTTTGCGCGCCTTCAGGGAACGATCACGTAAACAGACATATAAACAGATGACGTCAGCAAGTTCATTGATGAACTGTAGCACTCCTGTAGGCCAAGCACAGCCTCCTCAGTCCAGTCCTTGATGTGTCTTGTATGTGCCTCTTCCCTGTTTAGTACAGTTCTGTATGTAGACAAGGGGATGCACACAGTTATGATCACCCCGAGCCCAGGAGGGGTATTGGGAGAGATTTAAGTCAACATTTGAAATGGGGAGTTCCACTGCGGATGTCCAGGGGCAGTTACGCAGCCCCTCCAGTGTGTCTTGGCTAAAGGAGCCGATTTGAGGACCAATCCAAGCGAAAGTATACGGGGACTTGAAGTCGGTCATCCCACGGGCCGGCGGTGGTAGGATTATCTGACTGCGACACTTCTATCTTGGTGAGGGTTGGCTAACTGGTGGGTTCCAGCAGAGCTCTGCTAGTCCTCATTTAAAGCTCTGTCGGGACTCGTTTAGGTAGCCACAATTGAAATGACTATCAGTGATCAGTTCTTATATACATCTTCTGATGCAACCTGAACACATCATCAGTAATGTATCCTGGGTTCATAGGTTGTTTCGGGTCATGCAACATTATACACCCTCGCCCAGGCGACCCAGCCGCGGTTGATCAATCCACGGCTTGTGTTCAGGTGGCATTCCCTTGTCCCCATGGTTCTCCTCTCTGGATCCAGAGCCATCTTGAGGCCTTCTCAGCTGCCTCGGTGGTGTTCTTGATGGCTCTGCTCCTTGGTGTTACCGTAAGGCCCAACTCACTCAGGGCTTTGTGGAGTGAGCGCCCCACAAATCCCCTGCTACCAACTTCGGTGGGCATACCCCGAGCCTTCCAGCCCTGCCGACGACATTCGATGACCAGATGTTCATACTTGGTCCTCTTCCTTTCGTGGGCCTCCCCCAGTCGGTCCTCCCATGGCACCGTCAGCTCCATGTTCACGATGTTCTTAGTGCTCTCCAAGACCAGAAGAACATCTGGCCTCAGAGTGGTGCTGACAACGTGCTGGGGGAACCACAGCTGCTTCAGTTGCCAAGATCCCCGCTGATGCCTTTTTTGCCACATGCCTTTGGATGACCTCCTGCTTTGACAAAAGCGATGGTGTTGATGGTATTGCGCACCCGGCTGCCGCTGCTGATGCCCCTGCTGATAGCTTCTGCAATTGGCGTCAGCACCTGGTTGTGGCGCCAGGTATACCGCCCCTGGCTGAGTGCTAAAATGACTAAACTTGAAATGACTATGAGTAATCAAAATGAATGTTAAGTAATATTTACTGTCATCCTGGGTTCAAAGTCACTCTCTAGAGATTGTCTGCGTGACGTCCCAGGTGGTTCGTCCAGTAATATGTAGTCTGTTGTGTTCTGTCATATGTTAGAGAGCGTTACGACCTATTATTCTGAAACAAAAACACTGCAGTGATGATGCGTTTGTAATCGTCATACTGTCCTGATGATTACTACGTACAGGGACGACCAGTGAACGTACCGAAATACACAAACTAGTCTCATATTTGTAAAGCGTCTATTACAGTACAAGTTGTCTCTAGGTGCTTTTCAGAGTCCCAGAGCATGACCCCCGAGCAAAGATTAATGGTAAGAAACAGTGGCAAGAAAAAAAAAAACCTTTAGGGGGAAGAAACCTTGAGCAGGACCTAAATCATAAAGGCGGACCCTCCTGTCGAAGGCCAGCTGGAAACAAATGAGGAGGGAGAAAAGACGATGAAGGACAGTGAGACGAAAGGCACAAATATACAGCAAACATTACATAGGACTAAATATTTTAATAGTAATATTCCGTTAAGTGGAGAACTAAGAGTTATATTGTGACTGATGTGTCATTAGTTAACGTACAGAGGCCACTATATAAACAAGTGTAGGCAGCATCACTGGGATGGTTAGAGGGTTGAACTGCCAGTCACAAGTAGAGGGGTTTAGCTATGTTTGGGGGTTTTTTGTATTTCTTTTACAAGTGGGTGTCAAATGGAGTGGGAATTTGACAGATTTGACTGTAGTTGTCCATCCTGGTGAAGAGAGACCTGAGCTGGAAAACTGTCGAGGTTCCTCCAAGGGATGAATGGGCTCAAACCTTCAGCAGGGTCGGGCGAGGACCTTTGCTCACTGGCACATGCAGTTGAAGAAACAGCCAAAGTGGTTTGGGCGTCTGGCTCGGTTGACTTGCAAACATCCCAAAGGGGGGGATACTTCAGGACATGTCCCGCCAGAAAGAGGCCTCAGGCTGGCTTGGGAATGCCTCTGTGCCTCCTGGAGGAGCTGCAGGAGGCTGCTGGCAGTTGCCCCCATCATCAAGTCCCGGATAAGCGACACTGGATGATGAATCTGTAATTCTTGGCACAGCTCAAATGTTTTCTTGCAACCTTAATCAGGACAAATCCCTTCTTTTTATTCTTTAAGGATTATACAAGGGGCTGGTAAAATGTATTTGACCATACTGTGGCCATCCCCCAATACCACGGCTGTGACTTGCAAGACTTTGTAGTTCACACTTAGCGAGTTTGATTCCAGAGAACGTATACCGGGAATGGGAGGACACGGTTCCATCTCTCTGCTAGCATCCCCACAAAGCTCCAGAAGCTCTTGATGAATTAACCACAAACATGAGGCGAGAGTAGTAGTAGTAGTACTCGACTCGTCTTTTTTCTTCGTTCTTGAAGACGTTTCATCTTCCGTCCAGAAGGCCTTGCCGGTTCAAACTGTTTGAAGTTCTGTTTCCTTTATTCGAAACCTTTGAGAGTTACCATGACCCGGCTGACTGAGAGTCTGTTTGAGTCTGTTAAGAACAAAGAACAGTAGCATGAGCGAACGCCGCTCATAATGTTATAATGCAGAGTTCTACAGGGATGATGATGCACCCTCCCGTTCACGTCGGTGCCAGTTTGGCAGTTGCCAACAACCTTGCACCTTGTTCATTCGGTCTCCAGCCTCCCCAGTCTGTACCGGTGGATCTGATGTGGATCCTGATGGCATCTGGAAGAAGCAGTCCCACACACGGGGCCCACTGGGTGTGATTCTTTGGCAGTTCAAGTTTTTGGCCAGCTCGCCATTATCTCCTAAAAGATGGGAACATGTAGGTGGCAGCTGCTCTCAGCCTTCTCATTTGTGTTTTTCCTCCCGTGTGCACTGTTGTACTGTGTCACCATCAGAGATATTATTATCACAGCCCGCCCTAATTATCACATTAAAGCCCTCTCAATTTGAAATGTAATTTTTGTTGTTGTTGTTGTTGTTGTGGGCAAATCTCAGGAAATAGAAACAAATCATTTTTGATCCCTCACCAACTAATGAAAAATGATGCTTAGAGACTGGCTGTTTTCTCTCCTCGTCACTCCCCCACTTTTATTTCATCCCAGCAGATCGTCTCTCTCTCTCTCTCGCCCACTCCCACCCACTCTCTTGCAGAGTCTCTCTGCCAGTCTGTCTTCCAGATGATCCACTGGATTAATCACAGCTTCCCTGACCTCTGAACTCGCTCTGTTGTCACGGCGAAGGGACCGGAGAGGGATATTTCCTAAAATCCAAGACCGCCGCGCACCACACGACACACACGCGCTGGCACGTGAACACGCACGACTCCCGGTTTCCATGGTTACAGTGCATGTGCCGCTCGGTGTCTCGTTGACTTGAGCACCGGCCATCTTGTGACCACATAAGGCTAATGCGTTCGCTCCCGCTGCGCGCTTTTGGACGGGTCTGACTCTGCGCAGTGGCGCAGTCTCAGGGGCGGACGGAGGTACGCATCTCTTCCATATTTGGCCTGTGGGAGAGCCGGTCCCCGGGGGGGTGTGAAAAGTTGAAACCAAGCCAGCTGGCAGCGTCCCGCTCTGGGTTTCTTACAGGACAGATGTGATCTCAGTCTGACTTTGTGTGAGCGAGTGCACATGTGTTTAGGGATGACTGTGTTTGCCAGCTTCCCTCCATGGACTTGGCGCACATGTGGACTAATTGTGCTTTTTTTTTTTTTTTTTTTTTTTTTTTTTTGACTTAGCTATATGGACGCACTTGCGTTAAGGCGTCTATTTCGGAAAGCAGTAACTGACCTACATGCAAAGAAATTCTACATCCTGTCTAGAACACCATGTAATGAAGGCTAGTGCCTTAGCAGATGTGCTAATGGAGGATTGCGGTAAATAACTGTGTCCTTGCATTGAGACACAGTGAGTGGGACAGTGTGGGACATTTGGTTTGGACCGCGGCCTGTATGGTGTCTTGCATCAGCCCAGCCTGAATACAGCCTACAGTTGCTGCTATTCGATGGCTCCGGCTCTGCATTTATTTTTACACCTTATCTGCCGTGGACACTTTGTGTGCCAGTGGCCCATTTATTCTGCTCTGCCTTGAGGGGAATTCAGATGATATTCTTGGTTGATATTTTTATACTTATTCTGCAAAAGTACATACTGTACTTTCCTTGACTGTCCTTCGGATGCTCCGCAGCTTTTATTGACCTCGCTGAAGATGAAAGTTGATGACGGACAGCTCTGTTCTGTTCGTTGTGGCGGGAGTTTGCGGGGTGATGCAAAGTGTTTGGACAGCATGTTGTGAAGTTCTAGGGAGGAAATAAAGACAAAGAGATCTATGTGTAACATGGAAACAAAGGTGTCCAAAATCAAATAAGGGTGCGTGCGCTCATGTTGTATGCAGCTTAAACACCTTTGGGCCCTTCTACAAAATCCAATAACCTCAATGCAGAGTTTCTTTCACTTTCAAACACTAATATTTTCATATTCTTTTCTTATATTTAGACCAATCTCCTTTCATTGAACCATTATGTACCATTTTGAGAACAGCTACTGTTAATGGATTAAAAAGACGTATCATCATCATCCTGAACCACATTTTTAGTCACCTAAAGATAAGCAGGCATTGACAGAAACCTGATATTGTTCATTTAAAAAAGGAAAAAAGGAGAAATAGAAGAGAATTTCACAAGGATGGAGAATTAGGTAGAGTCCCTGACACGTCCCTGCCAACAAACTCCAATTACTTTGGTCAAGAAAAAATGCCAGAGATACACAAAAGGATCAAGTCTGCTCTACTCGAGTCCCAGCTCAGCTAAAATAAATAAATTAAAAACCCTCAGATAGCTGGAAGCAAACAGATTCGTCTTTCTACCTTTTTGGGAGCTCAAGACAAGACTCTTTTTGGAAAACTCGAAGTCCCACGAGGGAGTTCAAACACTGAGATGATCCATGGTGATGCATCAATGTGGAAGAAGAAGACAGACTCGAGTTGTGAGCTAAAGTTTGAATTCAAGTTGAGCTACTGCGGTGGTTGGTTGAGGCCAGTTGAGAGAAAAAGAAAGAGAGAAAGAAAGAAAAAAAGCATGCGCAGTGGGATGTAACATTTCCAGTTTCAGTCCAGCATGTTTGAGGAGGGATCGGACACTTTTCCTGCTGCTCCACAGCATTCGTCGCTTTCTCACAGCACTGGAAAGTCGCCATCGTGCACGTCACCGTGCACACGCTCTTTCATCGCTTCTGAGAGGAAGAAGAGGGGAAAAAACAAAAAACCAAACTTTCATAAAGTGTCCCATCTCACAAGAAGTAGGGCAGTCACACAGGAAGTCGCTTCACAATAAAAGCACAGCGTATACAACATTAACAAAACACACATCCATCTTGTGTGAATCTAAAAGACATAACAGTTAAACTTAACATTAATACAAAAAAAAATATGTCTGATGAGAGTGCATAGCATAACATGATTTTCATTTACTGAAAGTTTTCTGACTGAAGAATTTTAATGCTAACAGGCGATTCATGCTTCTACGTCAAAGCGATAACGTATCTTGGCTGTGCCTCATAATAACGCTGTCCGTCTGTATTTTAGCGCTGCATTTTACTTCTGCGTATTTCCAGCAACAACATCTTCATCGACTGAGCATCTTCAGCTCCAGCTCATGGAAGATGAGCTTTATCTGCTCCATTTCTTTGTCCCAGCTACAAAAAGGAAGTAACCAGAAGGTGCAAGACACAGCAACCGCAAAAAAGACCCCACACTGCCACCTGGGGTTTGGTGGCGTAATTACAAAGCGACGTAAACAATTACAAAACAGCATTGGTCTGGTATGTAGGCTACATGTGGAAATGCTACGTCGAGTTCAGTACCACTTATTCGTTGGTGATGTTTCTACAAGTAAACGTGGAGAAGTGCCAGTGTTTGACTTTATCTTTCTTCTCTTTCTTCTCTTAAAGGAATAGCTTTTTCTTTTGAATAGCTGTTTGCATATATATTGATAGACAGAGGCATCACTTGGCAAAACCATTTAAAGTTGGAGATACAGTGATCCCTTATTTTTCACGGTTAATGGGGACCGGCGCCCCCCCCCCCCCCCGTAAAGATCAAAATCCACGAACAGGAACCTGAACCCTGAGCCTAAATAGATTCTCTGTTAACCAACAGGAGCCCAACAATACAACCTGTGTGATGTTACAAGTTCCTGCAGTGCCAGAATAAAGTGTCCGTTCCATGCAGAGAAAACCAGACTGTTTTTTTGTTGTTGTTAGCATGTTAGCCGCTAATTATGAGCCAAAAATAGCATAAAACCAGCGGTTTGTTTACTACAGTTCAGAGACCAGAGGTTGTGAAGGTAACAGAAAAACCACAGTTGAGCCTTTGTCTTGTTTCGCTGCAGTGTCTCACTACTTTTTTGGGGTTTTTAAACATATTTTAAACACATTATTGAGGCTCGGGGGCTCCGGCTCCTGTTAGTGGATTTTGATTTTTGCGGGGGGGCGCCGGTCCCCATTAACCGCGAAAAATAAGGGATCACTGTAACCAGAAGGTGCAAGACACAGCAACCGCAAAAAAAGACCCCACACTGCCACCTAGGGATTGGTGGCGTAATTACAAAACAACATAAACAACCACGAACAGCCATGACATCGGTCTGGTATGGAGGCTACATGTGGAAATGCTACATCGAGGCAAAGATCACACTTAGGTGTCGCTGTGTGACAGGATGGTTTAGTTGAGTTCAGTGCCACTTATTTGTTTGTGATGTTTCTACAAGTAAACGTGGTTTTTATGTTTTTTTTTCTTCTCTTAAAGAAGTAGCTCTTTCTTTTGAATAGCTATTTGCATATATATTAATAGACAGAGGCATCACTGGACAAAACCATTAAAAGTTTGGTATACAGTATATGCATTTGATCCTGCAGCAGATGTTAGTTTTCCCGTGTGTGAATGACCGAGAGCGAATGTGTCCTTTAACAGCCCGATCAAACATATTTTATTAGGACACGAAAAACCCTGGTTGTGTCAGAGAGGATGAAATTCAGAGTCAGTGAAGCAAGAAAGAACAGGACAAAGACACAAGAAAGAAGAGGCGGTGATGAATGTGGTGCGTGTAGCCAGTGATGCCAGTAACGCGTTACTTACTAAGTAAGTAACAACTAAGTAACAAGTTACTAAGAGTAACGCGTTACTACTAACGCGTTACTACTAACATGTGTAGCCAGTAATGCCGGTAACGTGTTACTTAGTAACGCGTTACTGGCATTACTTTACTTAGTAACGCGTTACCGCGTTACTAAGTAACGCGGTTACTTAGTAAGTTACTAAGTAACTTAGTAAATTACTAAGTAACGGGGTAACTGCAAACAGCTATTCAAAAGAAAGAGCTACTTCTTTAAGAGAAGAAAAAAAAACATAAAAACCACGTTTACTTGTAGAAACATCACAAACAAATAAGTGGCACTGAACTCAACTAAACCATCCTGTCACACAGCGACACCTAAGTGTGATCTTTGCCTCGATGTAGCATTTCCACATGTAGCCTACATACCAGACCAATGTCATGGCTGTTCGTGGTTGTTTATGTTGTTTTGTAACGTGTTACTACTAACAAGTTACTACTACTACTATTAACGCGTTACTAAGTAACGCGTTACTTAGTAACGCGTTACTTAGTAACGTGTTACCGTCATCACTGGCTACACGTGTTAGTAGTAACGCGTTACTCTTAGTAACTTGTTACTCTAATTTGATCGCTTTTTTCTGTAACGAGTAATCTAACGTGTTGCTATTTCCAAACCAGTAATCAGATTAAAGTTACTTATCCAAGTCACAGTGCGTTATTTTTTATCATTAATAGTAAAAATATATATTTGCTTTCTTCTTGCGTCTCGGGGAGTGAAGTCATAACTATACGACTAGCTAGGCCGCGACACAAACAGTAATGGAGGAGGGGGAAGAGGGGGTGCGCATTTTCGAGCTGGAAATACAGACACTAGTTTGACTTTTTGTCAGCTAAAGATGGCGATATTAAAGTTCGCCGTACACTATGTGCTGGTGGCAGTTACAAAAACACGACCTAAATTTAAAGAAACATTTGGACTCGCAGCACTGCACAGTCAAACTAGAGCAATTCCCACAAGGTGGTACGAAGCAGAGAGCGGGAGCCCCCCCCACCACCCAAACAACAAAAGCTGGACTTCGGCGCCAAACCAGTAAGTGAGTGTTGGCAAAACCGGTTGTCATTTTTAATGTTGAGGCAGCTCCTGAATGTAACTAATAAAGTAACTTGTAATCTAACTTAGTTACTTTTAAAATCAAGTAATCTGTAAAGTAACTAAGTTACTTTTTAAAGGAGTAATCAGATTACTTTTTCAAAGTAACTGTGGCAACACTGCATGTAGCACGGTGATGCATGTAAATGATGGTTTGTGGTGATGGTTTTTGATGCTGTTGGACTGCCAGGTGGTTTGGACCAGGTGGTTTGGAAGCACACTCGCCCCTCTGAACCGGGGCGTCACGTGCACCCCCAGTCCTGCTCTACGCATCAGCATCATCCAGGTCCGTGTGGTTTTTGAGCGCGTGTGAGAGAATTACAGTGAGTCAAAGCTCCAGTCAGCTGCCGGTTCTGCCGGAGTATTTTTGGCTGGATGAGGGCGTGGTCGTGCGGGAAGACGTTTAGGACGGTGTGTGTGACTGTGGTTTTATTACATATTTTGACTTTGAACTTCACAGGTTATGATATTTGTCTTTAATGGTCCTGCACATTTATGAGCCTGAAGCGTTAGCCTGGGTATGCTAGGTGTCTGGTTGATGTGTGTGTGTGCATTCTTACGAGCAGATGATCCTGAAACGTGGCCCGGGCGGCGGCGTGCGATGCATCTGACCCCCCCCGGTCCCCCCCCCCCCCCCCCCCCCCCCCCCCGCCCCGTAGAGGAGCTGCTCGCATCACTTTAGCTCCTCTTCAACGGAGGCATTTTCACGCGCAGCCTCACAGATGCATCCTCGCTCTCAGGCCGAGGACTTGCTCATTGAATTAATCGCGTTCCAATTATCAAATGACCCCCCCCCCCCCCCCCAACATTTCTGTCTGTCTCCATCTCTCTCTCTCTTTTCCTCTCTCTCTCTCTCTCTCTCTCTCCCTCTGTGGGTGGGGGTGGTTGTCAGCTGATTAGATAATGCAAATACATTATTTATAACACTTTGGTCGTTCTCCCTGCTTTATGGGATTGCCTAGCAACCAGGGAAATATATTCTATTGAGCGAGACCTCTGATAACCACGAATAGAGGAGGGAAGAAGACTTGTGTGGAGGGAGTGAGAGAGCGAGGGGAAGAAAAAACTGGAGGTGGGGGGGGGGACGGAGAGACAATTGGGAGTTGGCTGGTGCCTCTGTTGCTATGTATGGCTCATCTGAGCTCATTTATTTTTTCCTTTTTCTTTGACGCCTCTGTTTTTTCCTCCTCTCTCCATCTCCCTCTCTCTCTCTCTCTGTTCGCTGTTCCCAGTTTAGCTCTTCCTCGCTCGCTCACCCTCCCTTCCTTCCCTTGCTTTCTTCCTTTTCCTTTCCTCTCTAACTCAGATACCAGCCCCTTCTTCTACACCTCTTCCGTCCTGGTGCTAACTGTCTAGCGTTTGTTCCCGCGGTGCCATGTTTACCATTTTATATATTTATTTAAATGATGTAATCGGCTGAAAGTTGAGAATGTACTTTAAAAAAAAAAAAGTATTTTGTAGTAACAGTGCGCGTGCTACTGTTTGTTTCACGCATGCACGCCACAAGCATGGGGAGAACAGTATGCGCCATTCAAAAATGTAGTCCAAGTTCAATCGGTAATAAAAAAAATTCTTCCAGTCTGTGTGGAAACATGTTGGTTATGTGACCTTCGAGTGGAATCCGTGAGCTTGTAAATACAATGAGGTTTTTGTCAGAGCTTTTCAAAGAATTCCTACTCTCAAGGTTGTTGAAAGGATGGCACGGCGCTGTGGTTGTTAGCGCTGCCGCCTCACAGGAGCTTCCCAGTTAGAGTCCCAGCTTGTTGCATGTTCTCCCTGTGACTGCGTGGGTTCTCCACCTTCCTCCCACGGCCCGAAGACGTCCTCGCCGGACCTCTGATTTGACGGTGGGTGGGAGTGTGCGGGCCGCTGCCTCATTTTCTCTGTGTTAGCACCGTGACGGATGGGATGGGGGCAGTTACCGAAAATAAAATGAACGAATGAAGCTTGTATATATCACTAGATTGGCCCTAAATTATAAATATTCAAAAGTCGTAGTTTGTCATCTTCTTTGTGTTTGTGATGCTGTTCCAGAACGTGATAGGTAATGTTGTTACAACTAGGATGGCTCTATAACTTCCATTTGCACTGGGAACTTGTTTGAAAGTTGTTCTCTGAGTTTCAAAGTTGTCAAAGTCAAACAGTAACTGAACCATGCTAGAAACAGACTATTAAAGTCAAAGAGGACTAAACCATGCTAGAAACAGACTATTAAAGTCAAAGAGGACTAAACCAGGCTAGAAACAGGCTATTAAAGTCAAACAGGACTAAACCTGGCTAGAAACAGGCTATTAAAGTCAAACAGGACTAAACCAGGCTAGAAACAGGCTATTAAAGTCAAACAGAACTAAACCAGGCTAGAAACAGACTATCAAAATAAAAACAGGACCAAACCAGGCTAGAAACAGGCTATCAGAGTCAAACAGGAATAAACCAGGCTAGAAAAGGACTATTAAAATAAAACCAGGACTAAACCAGGCTAGAAACAGACTATCAAAATAAAAACAGGACTAAAGCAGGCTAGAAACAGGCTATCAAAGTCAAACAGAACTAAACCAGGCTAGAAACAGACTATTAAAGTCAAACAGGACTAAACCAGGCTAGAAACAGGCTATTAAAGTCAAACAGAACTAAACCAGGCTAGAAACAGACTATTAAAGTCAAACAGAACTAAACCAGGCTAGAAACAGGCTATTAAAGTCAAACAGGACTAAGCTAGGCTAGAAACAGGCTATCAGAGTCAAACAGGACTAAACAAGGCTAGAAACAGACTATCAAAATAAAAACAGGACTAAACCAGGCTAGAAACAGGCTATCAGAGTCAAACAGGAATAAACCAGGCTAGAAAAGGACTATTAAAATAAAATCAGGACTAAACCAGGCTAGAAACAGGCTATCAGAGTCAAACAGGAATAAACCAGGCTAGAAACAGACTATCAAAATAAAAACAGGACTAAAGCAGGCTAGAAACAGGCTATCAAAGTCAAACAGAACTAAACCAGGCTAGAAACAGACTATCAAAATAAAAACAGGACTAAACCAGGCTAGAAACAGGCTATCAGAGTCAAACAGGACTAAACCAGGCTAGAAACAGACTATTAGAGTCAAACAGGACTAGGCCAGGCTAGAAACAGACTATTAAAGTCAAAAAGGACTAAACCAGGCTAGAAACAGACTATTAGAGTCAAACAGAACTAAACCAGGCTAGAAACAGACCACCAAAGTCAAACGGGACTAAACCAGGCTAGAAACAGACTATTAGAGTCAAACAGGACTAAACCAGGCTAGAAACACACTATCAGAGTCAAACAGGTCTAGGCCAAGCTAGAAACAGACTATCAGAGTCAAACAGGAATAAACTAGGGTAGAAACAGATTATCAAAGTAAAACAGTAACTAAACCAGGCTAGAAACAGGCTATCAAAGTGAAACAGGACTAAGCCAGGCTAGAAACAGACAATCAGAGGCAAACAGGACTTAACTAGGGTAGAAACAGATTATTAAAGTAAAACAGTAACTAAACCAGACTAGAAACAGACTATCAAAGTCAAACAGGACTAAACCAGGCTAGAAACAGACTATCGAAGTCAAACAGGACTAAGCCAGGCTAGAAACACACTATCAGAGTCAAACAGGACTAAACCAGGCTAGAAACAGGCTATCGAAGTCAAACAAGAAGCACAAAACTAAACCTGATCATAACCCTGGACAGAAGCAGGAGAACAAACGTGTTATTCATGTTTGTGTCTCCAGATGGAAAAACAACTTGCATCCCTTGGAGACAAGACATTTCTTTTCTAGAAATAATTGTGATAGAGAAGGAGTTCATGTACCAACTTGCAGTTCAGTTTAAAGTGTGCCACACTTTTTCAGTTCTTTCATCATCCAATAGCTACATAAGTACTACTGTAGGTTATATCTGTCGGTTATATCTGTAGGTTTTATCTGTAGATTATATCTGTTATATCCGCAGCTGCCAGTGTGTGAAAGAGCTGGAATTAACTGAAATAAAAAAAACAACAACTGAAAAATGTCCAAAAACAACCATCCAAGTGTTCAGGTCCAACACTGTTACATAATGTCTTATCTTAACTGGTGTTGCTAATCTGTTTGCCCGACTTCATCCTTTATTGCATCCAGATTATTATTCTTAATTGGATATGACGTCAAACTGCGTTCCGACTTCTGAGTGAAGTACATTGTAACCACTAACTAAAAAGTTAGCTAATAGATATTTGTTTCTAGGTTACTTAGCAACTATCTAAATGTACCATCTCACTGTGTAGCTAACATCTGTGTAATCCTTCATCCTGCCTACAGTCCTCAACTAGAAGTCTTTATTGAAATATCCCAGAAATTATGAAGTTATGTAGAAGACGGACTGACTTCATAAAGTGAAATAATAAATGACACCAAGGGACAACATCTTTCTTCTTTGATGCAAATATAGAAGTGCAGTTTCTAGAATGACCACTAGAAGCAGGCTGTAAAAGCAATTCAATTCCCCAACCCCATACAAAAATGTCCAATTTTACAGCAGAAATATATTTACAGCCCAGCACAAGAAAAATGCTTCTGGTCTCCACAGCTAGTTTTCACATCCATGTGTGAGCTGTGATTTTTATGGACCTCAAGTGATAAAAATATATAAAACCACACATTTGTGCATATTAAGGAGTGTGGTCTTTTTGAGTAGCGTTGCAGGCTATGGTGCTAATGGCTAGCTGTCATCACTTTAGCCACTTAGCTCTTAGCATTTTTGGTAAGCTTGACATCTGAGATGTGAATGAGGACACTATTCCTGTTTAAAGATAATATGCCTTGGCTTAATTTCTTCTTGAAGATCATTGTTAGACTAGACATTGTGTACAGATTGACTTTGTTTGTGCATGAAGATTGTCTTTGCACTAGATTTATATTTATTTCAGAACCATGCGTCAACTTACTGGTCTCACTGACTCATTGAGAGCAAATGTGTTTGCCATTTTAAAAGCATGAGTTAAGTGTTGGCAGTGACTGCACTCTTTCATAAATTCAAATTCTCTTAAATGACTTCCCTATAAATGATTGCCCCTGCAACACACCTGAGTGTGTAACAGCAGTGTTTGCTACATCCCAACACGGACAATAATCCAATAAATGTGTCATGATTTGGAACACG
Source organism: Hirundichthys speculiger (assembly GCA_018398805.1). NCBI lineage: Eukaryota > Metazoa > Chordata > Actinopteri > Beloniformes > Exocoetidae > Hirundichthys > Hirundichthys speculiger. The sequence goes on from JAGFBZ010002525.1 coordinate 93,332, forward strand.
TGGAAATCTAATTTTGACAGCCTCTGTGCAGTAAAAACCTTGTGCAAACCCCGTGATGTTTGGCGCCATCCCTACAGGAGTGACAACCAAGGGGCTACATCATTCTTGGTAGCTTGATGCCAAACAGAAAATAGATTTAATTGAAGTTCCTCAACTGACTACTGCATGCTGGCTCAGAAAAAAACGGGTCAGTGTCCGTTGACCTCTATGTTTGCAGCAGAAATATTTACATTATTTATCGCAAACAGAACTTTTTTTTTCCATAGCTAGATTTCACATCCATGACAACTGCATGGGAGTGAATTCTTTTAGTACATATCAGGTAAAATTATATGAAGCCACATAAACAGTATATGTATAATTAGGACAGCGGTCTTTTGATTGAGAGCATCTCAGTGGAGTCTCTGGTTGAGCAACTTTTTAGCACCTTTCCAAGCTGACTACCCTGACCGCTGATCAACAACATATTAAATGCTGTTGGAGCTGAAACCAGAAGTGGCAGAAGCCTGATTATTTACTTCATGACTCATGGGCCGACACCGGTAAACGTTCCCTGGCTGCAGGCCCCTGTGAACCCGCCAGG